>BSBK01001258.1:0-572500 GCA_027943335.1 Chamaecyparis obtusa | reverse complement strand
AAATTATGTAGCAGATATATCAGAATCTTTGGAACCAGACTAAAATCAAATAGAACCAGAATAAAACCAAAATAGGAGGCTACACAAGGTAAAAAGAATAGGTATGAAACCACTGCATATATTTTAAATTGAGAAATGACAGATAAGGTCTGCAATATTTAGTCTTAATTCCTAAATCATATTCTCACTCTAGAGATTAATGAATGAATCCCTTGCCATAAAACTCTAATAGCATCCTAGAGAGATATATTCAAATTCTAAGCAAATAAATCTAGAGTTCAAGACTGAACCAAATGTTTTGTATCCAAATTTTAAGTTTACATTAGATTATAGAAAATAGATTGAGAGAAACCACATTGTCACATTCAAACCATTTTTGTTAAGCAATAGAATATTTCTTCTGTTAAAAATTAAAACAATTACTATAAACCATGAATTTTGTTAAAACATGAAACTCACACCAAGAAAGGTTGTGATACAAACTACAAATTACATGGAGTTGTGTAAGGAAGGAAGGTTGCGTAGGAGAAAGGAAGGGGTGCACAAATAGTGCAAAGACCAGTAAAAGACTGGTTAAATAAACATAAGGTTGTGTGGTGTGGATAAGCATGGGATGGAGTTGCAACATAGGAGGGAAGAGTACACGATAAGAGGTTGTTGTTGGAAGAACATGTGATAAGAGGGTTCTAGTTTGGAGGAAAATAACTGATTTATTTTATGTTTCAATACTTGGATGGATTTGAAGAGAGAGAGAGAAGCAAGGTAAGTAGGTGAATAGATCAGGATTAAAGACCAAGGGTTGTGTAAAGAAGGGGCTATCTTGATTAGCCTAAACAAATATACATAGAGTTGCATAAGGGGTAGAAAATGCTAAGGCTGGGTGGGTAAGAGAAAGATATAAACAAGATGTAAGATATAAAAAAAATTTGAGATATATAATCAATAGATATATTTAATCAACAAACAGAGATATAAACATATATTATAGAAAAAAGAGTTAAACAACGACCAATCCTGCATGCACAAAGATCATAAAATGCTGAGATTATTATTATTAGAATCTTGCAAGAATCAAACCAGTAGAGGGTATGATCAAAAGAATGATTAGTTTAAAACCTATAAGAATGTTATAATAGAACAAATGAACAAAATGCAAACCCTCGCGGTCTCCTAACAAAGGGTGAAGTTAGATCTAGAAAAAAGATTTTAAATGAAGATTATTAACCTTAGATTTGATGGTGTTAGAAGTTGTAAGCTTTCCTTGGTGTATTTATAAACCAAGGTTAGTCTTTTTTCTTTTCTTGTTCTAATATATTAGGATATAAGCCAAGGTATCCTAATATATTTCTTTTTGTCTTCTTTCTCCTACATTCTATTTTGTCCTCTAGTAGAATTTGTGAGGACAAATATTTATTTTTGTAAATTAGTTTATTCCTCCTTATGAGGAATCTCACACTTGGCCTCACACACTTATGAATGGTGGCATTCATTCTCATGGGAGTTACATTTTGAACTCCTTCTCTTATCTCTACATATAGAGATATTTCTCCTCTCTTCATACAACACTTCTTCTCTATTCTCTCTTTCATTCTTGAAATTATTGTATGAGTTAAAGCTCTCTCTCTCTCTCTCTTTGGCTATTTTGCCCATTCATAATTCATGGGGGTTTTTTTACGTTTTTCCCCCTTCAAAACTTCTTGTCTCCTTTGTTGTTTCATTTTTGGTGTATGCTCTAAGGATTAGCTTGATTCATGATAATCTTCCTTTTTCCTTACTCAATTGGATTAATTTGTTCCTAGTTCGAATTTATTTTCCATTTTAACATGGTATCAGAGCAGGTTTAATCCATTTTTGAGTTCATAGGTTTAAGTGATTATCATATCTCGGAGCACTCCAATTCGGAGACTCATTTTATTATTTTGAGAGAGTTTTTTTTAGTTCATTTTTTTACCCTCTTTGGAAGGCGTGCCGCCAAAGAGCTAATAAAAAATTCTATTTGGCTCTAGCTTTTAAAAATAATTTTTTTTTAATATTGCTCCTGGATTAAATAATCTAATTTAAATATTTTTTTTGGAATATTGTACTATATTATTTTACTTAGATTTTTAATAGTAGTTTTTTTTAATAAAAAAATATATTATTTTGATTAAATGAAATTTGTTTTAAAAAAAATTTTAATAAATAGTAAGCAATCTTTAATTGTCATTTAACTTTTCAATTCTCATACTCAAGAGGCTAATTTTCGTACACTCATGCGCATGCGTTAATTTAAGGAATATTTCTATTTTAGTCTTTTGCATGCATTTTTTTGTTAGCAACAATAATAGATTCTAATTATTACTATCATCATTTCATAACATTTCATAACGTTTCTTTAGTCTTATAACGTTCTTTAGATTATAATAAATTCTAATTTAGTCTTTTATTGCATTTAGCCATCATTTCATTGCATCTTGCTCTACATTTCTTTCATTATCTTGCTCTGCCTTTTCATTATCTTGTTCTGCATTTTCATTATCATACACCCCTGCATTGCATGCTATTCGACTATGCTCCCAATCTCTGCATACAAAAAAAGATTTAAGATTTTTTAGGTCATCGTCTCCAGGTCTTCTTGCCTTCCATTTCCGTTCTTCCCAAATCTTGTTTTGCCTTCTAGCACTTTATTTAGGGTTCTTGTTCAATTTTTTTTATATCGGTTTAGTAATACAGCATTGAATTATTATTTTTAATCATTAACCTTGCATGTTTCATTAGCTCTGCATTACCAGTTTGATCAACATTTGTGCTTGCCTCTATAAACCCTCAAATTTATTTTACGTTCCGGATCTGTTATCCATTTTTTTTGCTTTTTGCTTTTATTTGCTAACGTTTTTTTGTGCAGGAAATAACGTCAAATAACCTTTTTTTAGTGTTAACATTTTTCTTAGCGCTAACGTGTTTTGTGCAAGAAATAACGTGAAATAACATTTTTTTTGCATTGCCTAACATTTTTTATGAACTAACAAACGTTATCTACTGTGCTCCTTGTTGTGCGCTTTTTATATTTATATCTATATTAAGGTATGGTATTCTCCTTATTTGTTGTTGTATTATATTAATCAGAATCGTTGCTATATTATTTGTATTATATTTGTTGTACTATCATTTTTGTACTAACATTTTTTTGGATATTGTTCAGATTTTAAACAACATTAATAACATTTTAAACAAATACTAATCCGTTATAAACCAACATTAAATTAGATTCATAATCAAATTAAATCTGTTCAATTTTGTTTGGCCTTTTTTTTTAACTCTCTGCATGCGATTTCTTATTTTTTAATATTTGCAATAAATTTGTTCGAAATCTTGTTGTGGACGGGCTACGGTTCTTGTGTGAAAGCTGCCTCCTATGAGATTAGTAAGTTAGCAGCACCGTGGACATATTTTTTTTCTTATCTTCAAATCTCTGTTCATTTGCCAAAAAAATTTCTTCAAATATTTGCTCTCGGCATATTCGGTTTGATTTTAATTCATTCTTGCCTATGTTCTCTGTTGCATATGAGTAGAGACCTAAGCTTCTACCCTGTTGTTTCTATTTGTGGGCTTTATTTTGTTCCACTCGCCTTTCCTTGAGCTTTTTTTGGCTGCCCCTTGAACAAGTTCTTTTTTGCAGTCTATTTCTCGCAGTTCTTTTACCCGTGCTTCTTGGAGGCATTTTTTTTATTGTTTCACTTGCATGTGTTTTTTTTAGCTTCATTTATTTTGCAACCATTTCTTCCATCATATACGTTATTGCTTTGATAAACCATTTTTAATTTTATTGTTTGGATTTCATTCCTTTTTTGTTTGTTATTGTTTATTGTTTATTCCTTCTATTTTCGTATATCAAAGTAATTTTTTGCATTAACCCTTTTAGATGCTTTAACGTCTTTGCATGTAGTTACTTACCTTTTAATAAATAATCCATACAAAAGCAAGACAGGAAAATAATTCAGATTATACTCTCAGCGCAAGAAGTTACTTTTTTTGTTTAAAGGAGGGGCTTCGTAGTGTGTATCACCAAAAGGAGGCTTGATTCAACATTTAAGCATCTTTTTTAGTATCTTCAGTTTTTAACCTCTTATTCAGAGGTGCCTTTCTAATCACTTCTTTGCAGGCCTGTAACTCTTTTTTAAACTAACATTTTTTTAATTTGGATCCTAACATTGTCTTTTGCAAGTTTACTGGGCTTTTTTTTTTAACTCTAATTATTCCTCTCAGTTTTCGGTAGTCGTGTTTTCTTGTAAATTTTAGCTCCATTTCATCTTCTCACATAAGTTTTAATTAAAGTTTTTTCTTAGATTCAATTCAGTTCAACTAACATTTTTGTAGGTTGTAACTTTCTTAAAGCTTTTCTTTAACAGTCTTTAGCTAGTGTAAAGTTTTTGTTCTATTTCTATTAATCTCTTTCATTTGCATATTCTATTAAATTCACTATTAAATATCATTGTTGTTAATCGGTAAATTCATCCTCTGATTTTTCTTTGCATGTAAGGTTATATTTCATTACTATTATTGAATATATTTGTATTAACATTTCTAACTACTGCATGTCATTACATGTAAGTTTTTTATCCATTGCATGTAAGTTTAACTTCGGTTCCCTACATTACATGTACATTTTATTTACAGCTTTGCATTATTTTTTATTGCATGTGCTACATATACTTGTTACAGCTTTGCATATAGTATTCTAGTGTTGCATATATTTTTGCATGCAATGTCTTTTCATTTCATTGTTAGCATAAAAAGTCTCATATCAGTTCAATGCATGTTATTCTCTAGTTAATATTATTTCAGTGCATGTTATTTATTATTTGTTATTGTTCTTAAAGATAAATAAATTGTTTCTTATTTCAATTTTTTTCACGCTTAAATAAATCTATTTTATTTAGTGATCTGTAAAGTTTCATTGTTATTATAACGGTTATTATCTCATATCTTTTTTCCTCTATCGGTTGATTTATTTGGGCATTTGCACTTAAGTTCTCCAAGTGTATAGTTGACAGTGGGGATTTAGACTCATTGACATCAGATCTGGAATAAGATTTATCTTGTGAATTTCTGTAATTAATTTTGAAGTAATTTATCTTAGTATTTTAAGTTTTTCTTGTTGTTGTTATCTTCAATTAATAAGTTAAATTAATTTAAATTATATAGTTTAATCCTTTTTAATATCAATCAAAAATCAAATTTTTTTTTCAATATAGGTTTGTATTCCAATAAGAGATTGTAGTTTCTAGATAGTATCTTTCTTTAAAATTTCATTTCTATTTTTTTTATGTTCTGTTCAACTCTTTTCCTTCTAGCTTCCCTGTCCATTTTGCTTTATTCCTGCATCCAACATGTCTACCCTAATGCTTGAGATCAAACTCACCAGCACCAACTATCATGCCTGGAAAACCCACATGACCTGGATATTCAGATTCCGCCATCTGTTAGACATTGCCACTAATGCCAGCTCTAAACCTGCTACCACTACTTCTCAAGCTGACCAAGATGCTTGGCAAGCTAAGAACGATGAAGCCCTTGGTCTAATTGGCATATCCCTAAGCCCTGAACTGTATGTCCTTATTTCCTCCTGTACAGAAGCCCATCAGGCTTGGGACATCCTGAAAAACACCTATGACAGTGCAGATGAGACCCGTAAAATCCAACTTCAAGACCAGCTTGAAGATCTCAGGTATGCAAATTTTAATTCTGTTGATGATTTTTTACTTAAATTTGATTCTATTAGAGTTCTATTAAATGGGTTACAAGTTCCTCTTTCTGATTTAAGGATCATTCATATTATAATTCGTAAATGTTTACCTAGGCAGTTTCAGCAATTTATTACAAATATCTATTCTCAGTTAGCTATTCCTCCTTTAGCAACTCAATTAACTTATCCTATTTTTCAAACTATGTTGCGTCAAGAGGAGGCTAAACTAATTCAATTTGGTATATTGAAATCTCATGAACATGCTTATGTTTCTCAATCTAATAATAATAATAATAATAGAGCTAGTAATAATTCAAATAACAATCACAATAATCAGAGATCAAACAATTCTAACTACAATCAAAATCATCAAAGACCTAACACTACTAATAACAACTATCAAAGACCTAATAATAACAACAACAACAACAACAACAATAATCATAATAATCATAATAATCCTTCAAATAGGCCTTATTGCACTTATTGTGGTAAAAATGGTTATCTAGTTCATAATTGTTTCAAGAAACAGAAAGATGATCAACATAATTCTCAAAATAACTCTAATAATCAATCTCATTCTGCTTTTACTGTTAGTTTTAATGCTTCTAAACCACTTGAATGGATTGTTGATAGCAGTGCATCTCAACATGTTACTTCTCATAAAGAAGTTTTTGATTCTCTGCAACCTGATTCTTTGAATATTCCTGTTTCTTTAGCTGATAATCACTGTTGTAAAGTTGAAGGAACTGGTAATGTCTCTGTCCCTAATGGTAAATTACATGATGTTCTGTATGTTCCTGATTTAAAAGCTAATCTTCTTTCTGTTCCTCAATTATGTCAAGATTATAAGATTGAATTTCACAAAAATAACTGTCATATAATTGATCCTAACACTAATAAAATAGTTGCTAATGCTAAGTTAGATGATGATAATCTTTTTAAGTTTTCCCAATTTTCCTCTCCTAGATACTCTTTTCTTACTACTATTGATTTTCATATTTGGCATGAGAGACTAGGACATTTAAATTCTGATTATATTTCATTAATGCAAAGGGAAAATATGGTAGAAGGTCTACCTAAGTTTACTACTTTTAAATTAGATTGCAATGGATGTATGAATGGTAAAATGCATAGAGACTCTTTTCCTCATAAATCATCTTGGAGAGCTAATAATAAGTTAGCCCTCATCCATAGTGATCTTCTCAGTCCTATGCAAAATACTTCACTTTCAGGATCTAAATATGCTCTAACATTTGTTGATGATTACTCTTGTAGAACATGGATTTATTTCTTACATAGTAAAGATCAAGTTCTTGATACTTTTGCTGAATTTCATGTTTTTGTAGAAAGACAAAGTGGATATAAAATTTAGGTTCTTAGGACTGATAATGGTACAGAATATGTTAATCATGCTTTTTATAACTATTTAAGATCTTTTGGCATCAAACATGAGCTTACTGTTCCTTATACACCAGAACAGAATGGTGTGGTAGAACGTAAGCATAGAACAATAGTAGAAATGGCTAGATGTTTTTTGCATGCTAAGAATATGGATTATAAATTTTGGGCTGAAGCCATGGCATGTGCCACTTATATCATTAACAGAACTCCTACTAAAGCCCTTCCAAATAAAACTCTTGAAGAAGTTTGGTCTGATAAAAAACCAAATCTATCTCATTTACGTATTTTTGGATCCATTGCTTATGTTCACACACCTAAACAACAAAGGCAAAAGTTAGATCCTAAATCCACACCTCACATTTTTGTTGGATATTCTAAAACTACTAAAGGTTATAGAGTTTATGATCCTCTTACTAATAAAGTAAAGATAGCTAGAGATGTTTGCATTGCTGAAAATGGTGTTCATGATTGCTCTCAAATTTTAGATTCTGACTTTGATCACAGCAATATTGTTCTTGTGGAGGACCAACCTCCATCTCTCAACCCTATTCCTAAAGTTTCTGCTCCTAATGTTTATGTTCCTTCTATTTATGTTTCTCATAATCAGGATAGTAATAATGAGCATAAAGATAGTAATACCACTCATAATGAGCATAAAGATAGTAATGATACTCCTCCTAATCCTTTTGTTTCTACTAGCAGTAGTAGTAGTGATGATGATGATGATGGTAACAATTTATTTACTCCTCCTAATATTTCTGTTAATTCTAGAAGAAATCCTAAATGGTTTAAAGATTTACTTAATGAAGGTGATGATTACATTGCTAGAATGGGTTGACTTAAACCTAGAAGGATAAATTACTGCAATTATGCTCTTATGTCTTCTTTATCTAATTCTAATGATCCTCAAACATTTGCTCAAGCTAAAAATCAACCTCATTGGCAAACTGCTATGCAAGAGGAATATGATTCTTTAATTTCTAGTAATACTTGGGATTTAGTTCCTTTACCTTCTGGTAAGAATTTAGTTTCTTGTAAATGGTTATATATAAAACTAAATTAAACTCTAATAATGAAATTAGTAAATTTAAAGCTAGATTAGTTGCTAGAGGATTTTCTCAAATTGAAGGAATAGATTATAATGAAACCTTTGCCCCTGTTGCTAAAATGCCTACCATTAAAGTTGTTATTGCTTTAGCTACTAAAATGAATTGGCCTATTCATCAAATGGATGTTAAAAGTGCTTTTTTAAATGGTGATCTGCATGAAGAAATCTATATGTCTCAACCTCCTGGTTTTATTCAAGAAGGTAATGAACATTTAGTCTGCAAATTTAAAAAGTCTATTTATGGTTTAAAACAATCTCCTCGAGAATGGTATGCTAAAATTAATGCCTTCTTTATTTCCCAAGGTTTTGAAAGAAGTAAAAATGATCCTAATTTATATATTAAACATAGTGAAGATGACATTATTATTATCATTCTGTATGTTGATGATTTAATTCTTACTTCCAGGTCAAACCATTTAATTTATGATGTTAAATTTCAACTCAACCAGAAATTTCAAATGACAGACTTAGGATTATTACATTATTTCTTAGGAATGCAAATTTGGCAAACTTCTAATGGTATTTTTATATCTCAAAGTAAATATGCTAAAGATCTGTTAGATAGATTTCATATGAATGATGCTAATCTAGTTTCAATTCCATGTGACTTAGGAACTAAATTAATGGTAGATATGGAATCTCCTTATATTGATGCTACTCCCTATAGAGAACTAGTAGGCAGTCTGATTTATTTAACTCTCACTAGACCTGATTTATCTTTTAGTGTTGGTTTAGTTTCCAGATTTATGTCAAAACCTCAACAAACTCATTTTAAAATTGCTAAAAGAATATTACATTATATTAAAGGTACTATTAACTTAGGTCTATTTTATGATGCTAATTCTGATTTCTCTTTAAAAGGTTTTACGGATTCAGATCTAGGTGGAGATCCCAATGATGGGAAATCTACTTTTGGATATTGTTTTTCTCTTGGTTCAGGTTCTATCTCTTGGAAAAGTAAGAAAGAACAATCTGTGTCTTTATGTTCTACTAAAGCAGAATATAAAAGTTGTACTCATGCCTCTAAAGAAGCCCTATGGCTTAGAAGAATACTTGAAGATTTGGGCCTACCTCAACAAGAACCAACTCCCTTGTATTGTGATAATCAAAGTGCAATAGCATTGGCAAAGAATCCAGTTTACCATGCAAAGTCAAAGCACATTTCTCTCCACCACCACTTCATTAGAGAACACATTGCAGAAAATAGAATTTCCCTCATTCATTGCAAAGGAGAAGATCAAGTTGCTGATATTTTGACAAAGCCTCTTTCTAGAGAGAAATTTGAATTACATTGTAAAAATTTGGGATTAATATCCCTTGATGTTATAACCCCAAGTAAAGATTAAAGGGGGGTGTTAGAAGTTGTAATCTTTCCTTGGTGTATTTATAAACCAAGGTTAGTCTTTTTTCTTTTCTTGTTCTAATATATTAGGATATAAGCCAAGGTATCCTAATATATTTCTTTTTGTCTTCTTTCTCTTATATTCTATTTTGTCCTCTAGTAGAATTTGTGAGGACAAATATTTATTTTTGTAAATTATTTTATTCCTCCTTATGAGGAATCTCACACTTGGCCTCACACACTTATGAATGGTGGCATTCATTCTCATGGGAGTTACATTTTGAACTCCTTTTCTTATCTCTACATATAGAGATATTTCTCCTCTCTTCATACAACACTTCTTCTCTATTCTCTCTTTCATTCTTCAAATTATTGTATGAGCTAAAGCTCTCTCTCTCTCTCTTTTTGGCTATTTTGCCCATTCATAATTCACGGGGGTTTTTTTACATTTTTCCCCCTTCAAAACTTCTTGTCTCCTTTGTTGTTTCATTTTTGGTGTATGCTCTAAGGATTAGCTTGATTCATGATAATCTTCCTTTTTCCTTACTCAATTGGATTAATTTGTTCCTAGCTCAAATTTATTTTCCATTTTAACAGATGGCAAGCCATCCAAAACTAGTTAAACAAAAAATATAAACCAGGTTTGGCGGTGAACCGTCCAAACCCAAAAAAAATTCAAATCCTTCTAAATAGAGTTAGAAAATAATGTCAGATCTAAAAAACCTGCAACAAAAGTTAATCAAATGAGATATCCTTCAAATGAAACCTTCATTCAAACACTCAAAATAGGGATTAGCTAGCTCTGATACCATGTAAGAAATATTCAAAAAATGAAATAAACTAAGAGGAAATAATCCAAGTGATTGTAACAAAAAGGAAGTATTTTACCATAACATAATGAATGAGATTTTACTTCAAGATCAATCACCAAAAACATCAAGATGCTCCAAGATCAAGACAATGAGACAAGAATTGGAAAGGGGAAAGCAAAGAAAACCCCTTGTGAAATTATGAATGAGGCCATAGCCTAAAATGTGAGAGAGAAAGAGAGAACAAGTTGCTCACTTACAATAACTTCATGATTAGAAATGAGAGAGGAGCATATCTTAAATAGAGATGAGAGAGAGGAGTTAGAATGTAACTCCCAAGTCTATCAATGCCACCATTCATAAGTGTGTGTTACAAGTGTCAATATCCTCTTAAGGAGGAATAAACGAATTTCCTTATTAAAGGAATTACAAAATATGAGTTGTCCTCCCACTTGGACTAGAGGACAAAAATGTAATTAGGATACCTTGGATTATCCAAATTAAAAAATACACCAAGGAAAGATTATTAATTCTAACATATCCACTATATCCATCAAGAAAAGAAAAGTACTTTTTACTAGCTAAGGTGTCCATAACTTGATCAATGAATGGCAAGGAAAAATGATCTTTCTTTGTAGCATTGTTCAATTCTCTGTAATCTACACATATTCTCTATTTACCTCCCTTTTTAGGGACTATTACTAAAGGAGAAACCCATTTGCTATTTGAGATTGGGTAAATAAAACCAGCATTCAATAGTTTCTGCAACTCAGTCTTTACAATTTCTCTCAAGGCTGGGTTAATTCTTCTTTGAGGTTAACAAAGTGGTAAACTACCTTCATTGATGTAAATTATGTGTTTACAAAGTTTTGGGCTCAATCTTTTCATATCTTTATAGTTCCAAGCAAAAGATTTTTCATGTTTACAAAGGAGTTGAGTTAACAATGATAATTGTTGTGGTGGCAGTTTATTGTTGACATGCAGGTTGTGACCAAGTGAGAGCTCCACCTTAGTTTTTAGTTCAAGCATTGATAATTTAGGTATAGGAGGTGTGGATATCTCACAGGGTAGTAATTGATGGATAATATCAGGTTCAATAGGTAGAACACAGTCCTCATAGGTAGACAACTGCAAAATAGAACTTTTCAGAGATATATTTTACTGTAACACAGTCATTAGTAAGGATGTTTTGAATGACATCATTATCTTCTTTAAGTTATAGGAAATATTTTATGTGTAACATCATTAGTTGAGAAACAGAGTTAATCTCTTCCACCTCATCTCCCAAATCAAGCCAAATAGGAGTACTTAAATCTGGCTGAGGTTGCGTTGGAGGATATAAAGCTAACTTCTTGATTGTTTGGCCATTTGAAATGGTCATGTTACTTGAATGACAACTTATATTTTCATCAGTTGTGGCTAACCAAGGTCATCAAAGGATGACTGGGTAACCATGAAGAGTTACCTTAGGTGATAATATCATGAAGTCGACAGGATATTCCTAGGAATCCAATGTAACTATTATGTCTTCTATTATGCTATCTAAGGTGGCAATGGAACTGTCTGGAAGTTGTAAGACTGTTGGAGTGGTTCTCAATCCTTCTATACTTAGTTTGTGCATGGTATCCTTAATCATAACATTAATAGCAACACCCAAATATATTAAAGCATTTTTCACAGACTGACCATTAATTATAATATCAACAACTGGACTTCCAGGGTCAAAGTACTTTGGAATAACTATCTTTCCCAACATAATATCTGCAAGTTGACCAATAACATGTATTGTTTGGGAATCCTTTTTCTGATGTGCAGGATTCTTGAGGTAGGCTTCTTTAATGGCTTTCCCATTTACATGAACATCTTTAATAGCTTGAAAGAGTGGAATTTGAATATGCATATTTTTCAACTGATCAAGAATATCAAATGGTGTTTCATCTTGGGGTATAGATATATCAACTCCAAGCCTTTGAGGAAAATCAAGATTAACTATGGCATGAACATCAGCTTAACTTGATGTATTAGTTGGTGGGACTGTATTTGGAAAAGTTGTTTTTGGAAGTGGTGCTGATTCTATAGGAAGGTTTGGATCTTCTGTAATAATAGGAGGTTTTAGTGTGGGTAAAGTGGCACCAGATCTTAAGTGAATATCAATTATTTCTAATGCATAAGCAAGGTACTGTTGGGAATTTGTAGCATAAATAGGTTACTTTTGTTGTTTTTTTGTTAGGATGAGGTTGTGGCTGAGCAGGTAATTGTGTTGGCCTTGGAGGAGGACTTGTGACTACAAGAGGTGGTATGAGTGCAAGTTGAGACACTGGAGATGGTAAGGATTGATAACAAGGATTTTTATTAGACCATTATTGGGATCCTTTCCACTGGTTATATGGTAGTCAAGGGCATTTAAGAAAGTTTGGTGGCTTCCTTGGGAAGAGTTGCTCACACATGTGTGAGCTACTCATTAGCTTTAATGAGGTTAGGAAACACTTTTTAAGTGAGGTTAAGGGAGTGATTAGGTGGGAGGGTAGGTTTAGAAAGTGAGGTGATGGGTGTAGGCTAGGCTTTAGGTAGGGATTTAGATTAATTTAAATTGGTTTTAGATTTATCCAGGCTTAGAAGAATATTAGGATGAGGGGGATTTAAATAAATAATGATTTATTCAAAAAGGGATTTATGAGGGAATATGTATTAAAAAAAATTAATGCATTAGAGAGGGGAGTATTCAAATTAGATATAAATACTTTAGGTAATGAACCTAACTTAATTAAACATTTATAATTAAATGGGTAGAGGAATGTGACAATAATGATTAATTAATTATGATATCACAAGAATTATTAATTAAATAAACTTATTTAATAGAAATTATTTTTAGGCGTCTACATTTTGCCCCTCTTTGATATGATGCTACAAGTGGTGTTGCATCAAAAAAAAGAAAATAAGTTCCCAAGATTAAATTAGGTGTCGCGGTGGAGCAACGACGATAAGAGGTTGTGCCCCCTCGAGAAAATAATGCAAAGAGAAGCTTTGTGGAATTTTCTCGAAAAAGACACAAAGAGGAAAGGAGTGGGGAGAAAAGGGGGGTGAAGGGATGAGAAAAATAGATGTCATTCCAAGAGAAATGATGCATAATGCAATATGAGTCTAATGCATTAATGAGACTTGGGGATTGCATTGTGTTAATAATGGAGAACACAACCTAGTTTGATATAGAAATATTAGAGACCTACCAAGGTTACTAGGAACTCAAAGCCTTGTCACTAGTGTTGTAGAGGACTAACACAACAAAAACACAAGGCTTGCTCTAGCATCACACATGGATCCAGGAGAAGGCATGGTGGAAACAATGTTGTGGGAACCCACAAACAAACAACATTTCCCAAGTGCACCATGTAACCCAAAAGATCACATGTGGGACGTGCAAAGGTCACATCTATATGACTCAAGTAGAAAAAAAATGATCAAAAGGGACTCATCCCATATTTCCCTCACTCGCAATGTGCCATGATATAAAGGATCATGGTGACCTTGAGGAGAGGAACAACAAGAAGCCTTTCAAAAAGATAACCAAGAACCAAAGAAACAATCCAAAATCAAAGTGATAAATCAAAGAGATATCCTTTTCCAAAAGAGATCAACTAACTGACTAATTGATTAGATTAGGTCAGACATGAGGAAGGATGCATCCTACAAGGACCTCTTGGTGGGATTTCCGCAGAAAATTGTTGTGTCTAATGGCAAAAGATGAATTGGAGATAAGCATTCAAACAAGGATAGCGATTGAGGAACTTGCTAAAGTACAAGGCTTGGTGAGATGATTCAATGTATCATATTTCTGTAGGACGGGTGAGGATATGCACAACAAGACTCGATGATATAGTACAAAAGGAACAGTTGATATATATAATAGATATTTACAAAATCTCGAGGATTAGGATAGGTCAACAATGATATATATATATATATATATAAAGCTTAGGATGTAGGGATAAGATCTCACTATACAATTATTATACATAGGAAGCTCAGGATGCGAGATAGTAATTCATATCTGTAGGATTTGAGCAATACAAATCCATAGAATGCCAAGATCACCTGCATACAAAAAACCTGTTACAAGGAAGTAGAGAGAAGAAGAGGCCAAGGGTTTGACTCAGAATATGAAGAAGAAAATATCCTCAATAATGAATGAATAATAGTGTACAATGGATCATCCATATAAAGGAGATCAAAGGCCTTGAAAAGGCAAACCTAAAAAGTAGAAGTGCATGTAATAATCAGTTAAACTATTACAAGACTAATGCATGCAAAAAACAACTGATGCATAACTAGTGCATGAGTCAACTAAAGCAAACTGATGCATAACTAGTGCATGAGTTGACTAAAGAAAAGAGTTGATATCTTAAGAAGGGAGTAAAATATTAATAAAATTAATAATTTACTCTAACAATATCTTTGTTGCATATGTCAGATAATATATAAAGCTTAGGATGCAGGGATAAGATCTCACTATACAAGTATTATACATAGGAAGCTCAAGATGCGAGATAGTAATTCATATCTTTGTTGCATATGTCAGAGAATAGAACACTTTGGGAACATGGGTTGGTGGCAGGGGTTTGGAGAAGAGGTGGTGATGAGTGAGTGAATGGGACAAAGGGATGGGATTTTGATAGATAATGGCACAGTCCACTATGTATGGTGCTTGTTTCCAATTTTATCAACATACTTGTCCAAGGCACTTGATTGCCAAGTTTTCATTGTTGGATGATTATTTCTCTTTTCTTTTTTTCTTTTTTTGATTTTTTTTATACCATCGAGGCACCTATTTACCAGGTTCTCACCAAGACAATGATTTTTTTTAGGACTTTTTGCAGTTTTTATGGATTTTTTCAGATACATAGAGGATGGTTCAAGCATAGAACCGCTTTAGATGAACGATATTAATGGGATCATTCAGGGGCTTTCCTTCAGGTATTGATAACTGGTAGGCTCTTGATCCAACATGTTGTGATAATATACAGACCCAACCAGGTGGGCTCAAACTTGCCTTTCTTTTCTCGATCTACTTACACTTTCTAATTCTCTTCGAGGACCATATCGTCCACCTAGAATTGTCTTGGATTGAAACTTTTTGTTTTAGCTTATTTTAAGATAGTTCTAGTATACAACCAGATGATCATAAGCTTGCTTCCTCTTTTTGTCTAACTGGTCCAGCTACGTGAGGCGTTCCATGTGATAGTCTTCATCAATGGTATAATTCTTCATAGACATGTGTAATGAAGGAAGCTCAACCTCAATTGGTAAGATGACCTCAACACCATATACTAGGGAGTATGGGGTGGTCCCTATGGGAGTGCGAAAAGAAGTGTGGTAGGCCCAAAAGGTGAGATTGATTTGGAGATGTCAATCATGACCATAATCATTGACAACCTTTTTGAGGATATTGAGGATTTATGCTCAAGCTAGATCTTTCTAAAGCTTATGATAGAGTTGACTAGACCTTTTCACTGAAAAATCCTAATGGATTTTGGTTTCAATAAGATAAGTGTGCATTTGATTATGCAATTAGTTTCTACAACTACTTTCTTTGTGTTGACAAATGGTGCTCCATCTCCATTCTTCAAATCCTCTAGGGGTTTGAGACAAGGGACCCGTTGTCTCTTATTATGTTTATGATATTGGCATCATGTATGGGCAAATACATATCTCATCTAGTGGACATTGGTTCTTTCAAAGGGCTTCATCCTTCATCCTCCTCCCAGGTCTTCTCTCATCAACAATTTGTCGATGATTCAATTATCTTGGGGGAGGCAACTATAAAGGAAACAAAGATTATAAAGAAAACTCTCAATAAGTATGGGTCAACTACAAGACAAATTATTAACTAGGCCAAAAGTAGTGTATATTTTATAAATACTCCTAATAATAGATAGATGAGAATTAGTAATATATTGAAATGTAAAATTTCTTCTCTTCCTTCTACGTACTTGGGCCTTCCTCTTTGTATCATTCCTTTGAAATCCTTCTAGAGCTCTTAGTGGACAAGTTCAATAAAAAATTAGTTGGCTAGAAAGGTACCCTCTGAAGTCAAGTTGGGAAGGTTCAACTTCTCAAAGACTCTCTACAGAGTCTTCCTATTTATGCATTAAGCCTCTTTAAAATCTTGAGAAAGTATGCAGATGCTATTGAAAAAATCCAAAGAAAATTTATGTGGACTCGAGCTGAGGAAAAAAAATGTCTCTTATTTGCTTGGGACAAAGTTTGTAGGCCTAAGAATAGGGGAGGTTTGCGTCTTAGGAGGATTAGAGTGATGAAAACTACTTTACTCTCAAAACAAATTTGGAGAACCTATCACTCAAATAGTGAATGGAAACATATTTGGGTAAACAAATACACTAGAAAATTCCCAACTCTGGACAACTTTATCTACTTTGATGTTATTCACAATGGATCACATATATGGAAGAATACAACTTCCTACAGATATATTATGGTTAAGGAAACTATATGGAAGGTTGGGAATACTAAGAGAGTTAGGTTCTAGGAAGACCCTTGGATTAATGATGATGCTCTCATTATCCATCTTGAATGGGGTCCTTTTGCCTTGAAGTGCAAAACTAAGTTTGGTCATTATGTTGTTGATTATTGGGACAAGGATAAGTGGAAGAAAATAGAGGCCATTAGCCCTAATTTGATACAACTAAAAAGATTATTGTTCTCCATGATTCTTAATGAAGAAGAAGATACCTTGATATGGAAGATGAACTCTAAAGGATGTTTCACTACTTCCTCCATGATCAATATGATTTTTGTTACTTAGGAAGATCCTCCTTGGTGGTCCAATGCTTGGATGAAGGGTCTCACCCCTAAGATCAACATGTTCTTCTAGATATTATTGCAAAATAAGATTCTAACTACTAAAAAATTGAAAAGAAGAGGCTTCAACCTTCCTAACCAATGTTCTCTATTCTACTAGGAGGAAGAGATGGCGGAACACATTTCCATCCAATGTCCATTCGATGTCTCTTTCTGGTCCAATTTGTTGGACATGTTCAAAATGGACTAGGTTTTCCCTAAGGAATTTCATTCCTTCTATTATTCATGGCAATGTCCTTCAAAAAATTCCTTTATAAAAACTCTTTGGAAAATTTCTATGCCACAATTGTTGTAGGGAATATGAAAGGAAATGAATGACAAAAATTTTAGAGACAGGTGTTCCCCAGTGCATGTTATTTTCCAAGGGTTTCAAAGAGATATTCTTGAGAGCATGAACACCATGGGAGATCTGGATATGCCTACTAGTAAAATGGATGAGGAAATATTAGAAAAATGGAAGCTTCAAGGAATATATAAGAATAATATTATGAATACTAAAAGGGAAGAATCTATGTGGTAAATCCCCCTAAGGGCTAGATGAAAATCAACTTTGATGGGACCTCTAAAGGCAACCCAGGGCTTGCGGGGTGTGGTGCCATTCTTAGGGATGAGGAAGGTAAGTGCATTGAGATTGTTGATGTTCCTTTAGGGACTCAAACTAATCACAAGGAGGAAGCCATGGAGGCTTATAAAGGTCTTCTCCTCGCTAAGAAATGGGATTGTAAAAATCTATGGGTTGAAGGGGACTCAAAAAATATATTTAAATGCCTAACCAAAAAATGTGACCCCTCATGGACTATCACTAATATCATTAAGGCTTCATGGGATATAATTGTTAATTTTGATAATTATATTATTACCCATAGATATAGGGAGATAAATGGTGTGGTTGAATGGGCTGCCAATGTGGCGGTGATGAATAATAATGTTAGGATATAGAACAGAGAGGAGGAGTTGTTGTATGAGGTGAAATCATTAATCTTTAATGATAAAATTCACAACACACAATGTGTCAATATCAATTCTAAGGAATGAATTATGAAATGACAAGGGTTATAAAAGACCATTATTATTTAAATAGGGATTGTAGTCCAACGTGTAGTGTCATCATTATCCCGCACTCTTTATGGGTTATTTGGGCTATTTCTCTAATGTTTGGCATTTTATGGCATTTCCCTATTAAGAATAAATCTCAAAGATGTAGTGAGCACAAAAACCTTGACCAAAGAGATTTTGAAAGTGAAATGGGAGGCAATAGAAAATAATGGAGCTAATCTCTTGCAAGGATTGGAGGAGAAAGGAAGATGTATAGGAAATTCTCAAGGAAGGTGGTATTACCGTGTACATGGAGAGGCTACATGGTAAGGACTCTTCCATTACCTAGTATTTTATGAATTATTGGAATAAGGGTAGCTTGACAATGAGGAACCAAACTATGAAGATTGATCGTGCTTTCATTAGTGAAATTATTGGTATGTCGCGAGATGGTAGCAAATTCTACAGGGACAAAAAGTTGTCAAAGAAAGTAATCATACATTTTATAGAGAATTAAAAGGAGAAAAGGAAACTGGTAAAATCTATTAACACCTATTAATCTCCAAAAAAAATCAAGAATCCTTGGTGCAAAGTTCTTTATGCTATTATCAATTACATTACTCTTGACGGAAGGTATTCTAGGAGATACAGTTTCTTTGCCTTATTATTTACTTTATTCCATGAATGCTACAATGAAAGGTTATAAGGAAAACCCTCAAGGGGATCATGCAATGCACTAGAGTTTGATGGTGCTCATTTATGAACACCTTAAGCCCAAGTAGATTCAACAAACCTTGTCTCATAATTTTGATTAAGAGAAAGATAAAACTGATGAAGACCTCTCTGTGGGGAAGGACTCAGAGAGTGACACTATGTCTAATTTAGATTCCTCTTCTGAAGACATTAAAGGGAAATGCAAAAAGATTCCAAAGAAAAAGGCTAAGGCTTCTACTTCTAAGAAGGGCCCTAAGTCGAGAAGGAAAAAATCCCACATGGTGATGGATTCCTCATCTGATTTGGAAGAGGATGATGACTCTGAGTCAGAAGAGGAGGAGCAGAAAACTCAATTGAGAAATAAATTTTTTGGCTCTATAAAAAAAAACCTTGATGATAAAGCAAGTGCTCAAGGGGAAAATGTTAAAAATACAAGGGAGGATTATATGTTTGGAAACAGTTCTATTGAATAGAATGATGGTAGTAGGAAATATAAAGAGGATTTTATGAAGGAAAAAGTGACCTAGGACACCTTTCCCATTCTGACTGGCAAACTAAGAGTGAGGAGTTTCAGTAATACGATTGAATGGATCATTAATGACAATTTGCAGTTAAAGGAGGAAGTGAAGGACTTTCATAAAAGACTTCAAATTATTGAGGCTATGGGTTTTGGTAAAGATAAATCCCTCCTAGAGTGCATGGAGGATATGACTCAAGCTATTAGGTGTGTTGAAGACTGGACAATCTCCTTAGACTCAAGACTTCAAAATATTGAGAATAGGATCACCCAGCCAAACCACTTGAAGGATAGTAACATGGAATAGAGGATTGTGTCTATGGAGACTAAGATGGCCAAAGTGGAGGATAGTCTGAAAAGATAAGAGATCATAGCTATAAAATGTTGAAACCTTTTGCAGAGCATGTTAAAATTTTGGTTGGTAAGATGGACGAGGATAAGGGATGTTAGGTTATTGAGGTGGACAAGGACATTGTGGATGACAATCCTAGGCTGGGAAAGAGGACTAGATCCAGCACCAAGAAAAAAAGAGTCAAGAACAAAAAAGATCTTGAGGAGTTGAAGTCAACTTCTATAAACATGGACCTTATGGTGATTGAAGCGGTTGAGCTTCTCAAAAAATTATAGTGCTCTTTTGTTTTTGTACGATTTTGTCTGTCTATTGTCAGGTTGTTCATGTTAGGTCAGTTGGCTTTTTGTTAAGGCTGCCAACCTGTCTATTTAAGCTCTTCTTCTTTGTCTTTCATGTTGTTTCTTTGTGGGTTATTTAGATGTTCTCTGTTGTAAAGGTTTCAGATCCTTTAAAACTTGATTTTCTCTTAATCAAAACATTTCATTCATTTAATATACACAAGGATGTACAAGTATTCATTTTTTTGCAATAGAAACTAAATACAACTAAAGTACATTAATATCAACACAGGGTTACAAATGTTGTCCTTTGAAAGGAGAAAAGTAAGGAAAATTCCACACAAGCTGTGGATAGCTCTAAAAAGAAATACAATGAAAAAGAAGTTTACAAAAGTAATGGAAGCTAAGATTAAAGAAAGGGGTTAAGGTTCACCATTACCTATGGTAATGACAAATTGAGTAGTATATCCTAGAACATTTGGCTTCTAAGAGTTGCCTCATGTCTTTACGTACCTGCAAACTGATAAAGTAGGATGTTAGTCAAAGTGACTAAGCAATGGAAGATCTTACCACTATCCAAAAACTTGACTATCACATCAATGTACTATTAGTCACATCATCAGATCAAATCAGAAAAGAAAAGGACAAATATGAGTCAAATGATTAAACTGACAAGTTTACTTATGTGTAGGTATAAGTATACATTCACTATTGTGTTATGCAATGAAAGACTGATTTGTTGTTTCTAAATAGCATGTAATACTAATCATGATAATGATAGGTTGAAAAATAAGAGACCAAATTTCAGATACAGAAGTATGTATAATGAAATAATTTAAAGAAGCATCTTCAAACTGAAAGGACAATAGAGTGTCAAAAACATACTATCTAAGATAAAGCAACAATTTAAAAGTTTTTCCAAATGCTCTACAGGTAATAACAACATTGTGGAAAAGGTTGATTGGAACAGTGATACATATCGCATGATCAGATAGAATTCTTAGTGAATGAAGACAATTATAATATGCTGATAAGCTATAGGAAAAAATCTCTCAAGTACATGGGAAGAGAAACAAAGTTATCATTCAATACAACAAAAATATTCATGAAACTCAACTATAGATAGCATGTCATGATTTAGATTAAAACATCAGAAAAGTAATAGTTAGATGTGTTATATGTTGCTTAAAAGAAAATAAAGAAGTTATTAATTATTTCAAATATTACATTTGTTATACATATGTATCTTTTATAAGTTCTTGCCACTATTAAAGTAAAACAAATCAAGGATCATGATAACCATTGAAAACCCTTATTTTCCAGGTGGTCGTCCAGAGATCCACATCATAGAGATACAAAATGAGTAATAGTGGTGCAGGGCACCATGGAAAACATCCTAGATGTTCCTTATGTTTTTGTGTTTTGTAATAATTGGATGGATCTTTGCGATCATCCTCTTTTGGTTTGGATCCATTTGTGTGGTCAAGGATCCCTAAGGCATACCTATATACCTTAGTCCACTTGGATTATTAGTCTTTGAGCAATAGGTGAATTAGGTATTTTTAATGTTTTATGAGTTCTAGACATGATTCCAACAAATTTGAATCATTTTGAGCATGTTTGAATAGGTTTGAAGGTTAAAGTCTTAAGCTAGGTCTTTAGGTGAGCAAAAATGCAAAATGTTGCAAAAAAGATGTAAAAGTTGCTCGAGAGGTTAAAAATGAAAGGGTAACAATCATAATTGCCTATGAACTAGTTTGGCTTCACATATGAACCTATTTTAACTTATTTTTTTCCTCTCCAAGAGGTAAGAAGATTGTAACATGAATTCTGATGCAAAATTAATAAGAAACCAACAATTTCCCTGAGTAATCTTTGATTGGTATGACCGTGTATGGTGGGTTGAGTCTGAGTTGAACACATGTATTGAATCTTTGGAGTTTATACTTTCTAATCCAATTGAAATTTATTTGGTTGGTCCTGTGTAACAAGAGTTCTAATTCATTTTCTAAAACCAGTCTAGGAAGAAGCCTAAATAAGGCATGCCCTACAAATGGGACCCTAACTTGCATTTACACCAGTGGAATTCCTCATGCATTTGTAAAATGCAAGTTAGGAGTGTAACATTAGTTATTCCAAAGGCTCAGGGTGTGACTCAAAGGTTTGAGGGTGTTTGTATCAAGCCCTAGGCTGACTCAATGTATTCAGCCAGGTTGATGTGTGCTAGAGTGTGCAGTTTCGAGAATTGATCGGAGGGAAAAAAATTCAAGGTGGATTTGTATTAGTTAGAGTGTGGAGAAGGTTTCCAAAACCCTGAACCAATCCCATGAACTCATCCTTGACCACTTGCTTTGGAAGCCAAGCCTAATTTGGCCAATTAGATCTATGAACTTAGTAAGGGTTAAGTGTTGCGGGATTGGAGTTGGGTCTTAAGGCTTTGGTTATCTCTATAAATTCCAAAAGGGTATCTAAATATACCCTTATTTTTCATATTCTCATCCAAAAGGAGAAATTTCACACCAAAAACTAGTTAAGGAGACCTAGTAGGATTCCTAGGTCAATTAGTGTTATGTACATTATGGAAGTTGAAGGGTCAATCTGAGAGTTGATTCCCTATCCTTACATGATAAGTAAGGTGTTCCAACCTTTGATTGGGTTTTGTGAAGCCGCTGGTGAAGATTTCCCAAGTTGGCCTAGAATAGGGCTAGTGTCCCTAAGTCCCTAATATCAAAGAATTGGTGAGAAGCCTTTAGACATTAAGGAGAAGTAGGATAGGTGTCTAGCCATCACTAATTGGTTGAAATACCTTGTGTTTCAATGTTATAAGGATTGGGTTGATTCAAATCCAAACTTAGAGAGTTGGAGAGGAAATAGAGCATTTCTTAACTTCCTTGTTGTGTACTCTGCATTAGGTGGTATCAGAGCCTGTAAAAGATATTGGGAACAACAATAATAGACCAGAATAATGCCAATGAAGAGGACATACCCATAAGGATAAAAAATGTGGAGTTATCCAAAATTGTGAGGGAACAAACTACCAAAAACAAGAAGATGGTGGAAGAGATAGCAAGGTTGAAGAACTTGCAACTCAGTGGATTTGGTGGTGGAGAATCAAAAGATGAAGATGAAGAGGAAAAATCAAACCCTACAAATGGGGGATGCTAGATGATCAAAGATAAATCATAGAAGCCTTAGAGAGGATTGGTAGAAGAGATAACAAAACTGATATACCTATGTTTGTGGGAAGGATGGATCCAGAGGAATGTACGGATTGGGTAGAAGCCCTAGAAAATCACTTTGAATGTGATGATAGTCCTGTACACCAGAAAATCAAGATTACAAAGTTAAAAATGAAAGATCCTACATTGAGTTGGTGAAATTTCTTACATAATGATAGAATGGAAAAGGAGAAGGAACCAATATCTTCTTGGAAGAAGATGCTCAGAGAGATTAAGAGATAATTTGTCATAGAAGATTATGAGGTAACCTTGCATAAGAAGTTACAAAATTTGAAGCAAAGAGATCTTGATGTAGGCTCCTACACGGATGAATTTCACAAGATCACCATGAAGGCCAAGGTCCCTGAGAATGAAAAGTAAAAGATTGCCAGATATTTGAATGGACTTAAGTTCATTATCCAAGATGAACTAAGTCTATTTAACCCTCAGTCAGTACATTAATATTACCAAATGGAAATGAAGACTGAAGAGAAACATAGGAAAGGGGGAGCAGAATAACAGAGGAAGAGGAAATAATTTTGGGGGAAGAGGAATTTTTTAAGGAGGGGGGTCATCATCATCAAGGCTACAAGGAGAATCAAGCCATCGAGAACCTAAAAGGGATGAGAATCAAAGGAATAGTTTCAGAGGAGGTAGAGGAAGCAATAGGGGATGATCTGGAGGTAGAAATACTCATGTATTCATTGGGAGGTGTTTCTCTTGCAACCAATTCGGTCACCAATCCTTTAGGTGTCCAAGCAAGGCCAATACAAGTTCCAACACACCATGAGGTGATAGGAGGGTGCAACTCACTCAAGATGAGGATTGTTAGAGCATGACTTCATATCATACCACTATCTCTAGGCCTACATACCCTGAGCAACAGGAATGTATCATGTTCAACAAAACACTCTTGAAGGTGCCAACTCATAAGGAACCCCCACAAAGGAAGAGTTTGTTCAAAACTCATTGCAAGGTAAATGGTGGAATTTGTAAAGTTGTTATTGATTCTAGTTTTATAGAAAATTTAGCTTCTAATGAAATGATAAGTAAACTTGGTTTAAAGAAAATACCACATCCAAATCCTTATAAGGTGTCTTGGCTCAATAAATATCAACAAACCTTGGTAGATGAACAATGTTGGGTAGAGTTCCAAGTAGGGGAATGCAAAGACAAAGTCTTATGTGAGGTTGTGAATATGGATGCATGCCATCTCCTTTTAGGTAGACCCTGACAGTATGATGTTGATGCTCAACATGGGGGGAAGAAGAATGTCTACACCTTAACCAAGAATGGAATAAGTTACACAATGACCCCTCTCCCTGATATTGATAAGGATAGGATCTTGACAAATAGTGTGATGTTAGTAGGAGAGGAGTTTTTACAAGTCCTCAAGGATAAAGATACACCTTGTTTTTCCATCATAGTCAAGCCAAAAACAAAGAATATGGAGATGCCAATAAGTCAAGGACCTAAAAGAAGTGTTGGTCTAAAGGAGGTACAAGAATTATTGAATAAGTATAAGGGGATGGTTGTAGATAATAGTACATATACCTTTCCACCAAAGAGGGACATCAGTCACTGCATAGATCTCATTCTTGGTTCTACATTACCCAATAATGTTGCTTATAAATTGACTCCTGAACAAAATGTAGAGGTTGCAAGATAGATTCAAGGATTATTGGTGAAAGGATTTATTAGGAAGAGCATAATCCCTTGTGTTGTGCCAATATTCCTAGCCCCTAAGAAGGAGGGTACATGGAGACTATGTACTGACTCTAGAGCCATCAATAAGATAACCATCAAATATAGGTTTCCTATGCCAAGGATAGAAGATCTAATGGATTGTCTAGGAGGGACAAGATACTACTCTAAATTTGACTTGAAAAGTGGATACCACCAGATTAGGATCCGAGAAGGGGATGAGTGGGAGACAACTTTCAAAACCAACGAAGGATTGTTTGAATGGGTTGTGACACCTTTTGGCCTTTCAAAAGCTCCTAACATCTTTATGAGGTTAATGAATCATACCCTTAAGTCTTTCATCAATCATTTTGTTGTTGTTTATTTAGATGACATATTAATCTTTAGCAAGGATAAGGATGAACATTTGATGCATCTAGACATGGTATTGAAAAGATTACATGAGGAGTAGTTAAGGATTAATTTGGACAAGTGTGTCTTTTTGCAGGAAGAGCTTGTTTTTATTGGCTTTGTCATCTCCAAGGGTAACTTAAAAATGGACCCCTCAAAGGTTGAAGCCATATTGAATTGACCTACTCCTAAATCTGCTAGCGAGGTAAAGAGTTGTCATGGCCTTGCTAGTTTTTATAGAAAGTTTGTAAAGAATTTTAGTGGGGTAAGTGCACTAATAATAGATACTATCAAAGGGGGAAGAAAATATCAATTTGTTTGGACTGATGTTGCAAATAAGTCATTTGAATATTTGAAAACAAGGGTTGTTCAACAACCCATCCTAGTGTTTCCTAATTTTAACAAAGTATTCACCATTGAATGTGATGCTAGTAAGAGGGCCATTGGGGGTGTTCTTAGTCAAGAAGGGAGACCTGTGGCATTTTTCAGTGAAAAAATTAATGAGGCAAAGCAGAAGTAATCTACCTATGACTTGGAGATGTATGCTATGGTTCAATCCCTTAGGAAGTGGAGGCATTACTTGTTTCCCAAAGAATTCATTGTTTATACTGACATCATGATTTAAGTTTTCTGAATAGGTAGGAGAAATTGAACCATAAGCACCTCAAATGGATGGAGTACTTACACACATTCACCTTTACCATTAAACATAAGAAGGGTGTGGCTAACAAGGTAGTTGACACCTTGAGTAGGAGGAATCTAGCTATACAGGAGGTCCAATTGGAAAGTGTAGGTATATCTGCCTTAAAAGACATGTATCCAAATGATGGAGACTTCATAGAAGCTTATAAGGTTTGTTTGGAACTAGGAGATAAGTATCATAATAAATTTGTAGAATACATTATTCAAGAAGGTATTTTATTTAGGGGTAGTCAGCTTTGTATCCCTGATTGCTCTATGAGGGAGAACATTGTAAGGGAAAAATATTATGGATGTTTATCAATTCACTTTGGTCTTGATAAGACACTTGAATTGGTTAGAAGAATTTACTTCTAGCCCAAGATGTAGTCTGATGTTAGGATATTTGTTTGACATGTCAACAAGAAAAATGAATAAGTTCCAATGTAGTCTTGTATACACCATTGTCAATTCTTGCTAAACCTTGGGACTCAGTCAGCATGGACTTTGTTTTGGGTCTTCCAAGGACCAAATTAGGCTATGATAGTATCTATGTGGTTGTGGACAAGTTCTTCAAGATGGCACACTCTCTGCCTTGTAAAACTACACATGATGCTTCAAGCATTGCAGGGTTATTCTTCAAAGAAATTGTGAGACTACATTATTTACCCCTCACCATTGTTTCAAATAGAGATCCAAAGTTTTTGGGCCATTTATGGCACACCTTATGGAAGAAACTTGGAACAAACTTAGCCATGTCATCTGCTTATCATCCTCAGTTAGATGGGAAAACTTAAGTTATCAATAGATCCCTGGGTAATCAGTTGAGATGCCTAACTAAGGAGTATGGAGCAACATAGGATACTATTCTTCCTCAAGAAGAATTCTCTTATAGTGATTATGTCAATAGGAGTTCAAGATTTAGTACTTTTAAAATTGTGTATGGTTCTCATCCTAAGGGTGTGTTTGAGTTAACATATGTTTAAAACATTGGTAAGAGGAGTGCTCAAGCTAATGACTTTGCAGAAGTCATGATGGATATCCATCAACAAGTCAGGGAGAAACTGCAACATACCTCAGAGAAGTAAAAACAAGCAACAAATGTCAAGAAGAGGGATGTTAATTTTAAGGTAGGATACATGGTCATGGTTCACCTCAAGAAGGAAAGACTACCTAAGGAAAAGTATACCAAGTTCATGATGAATAATATTGGTCCTTTCAAAATCTTGAATAAATATGGCAACAATGCATACAGAATTGAATTGCCTTCTTATATTGTCTTATCACCTATTTTTAATGTGGCTAACCTATATGCATATAAGGGCCCTATTACTGATATTTGTGTTGCAAGCGATCAAGGTCTTCAATAGGGCAAGGAGATACAAGTGAGCTACCCAAGCCACCCTTGCAAGAAATTGAATGCATCTTAGATAAGAGGATAGCAAAACAAACCAGGAGATCCATATTCTATGAGTATTTAGTCAAATGATGACACCATTCCCTAAAGGATGCTACTTGGATGACCCTTGAGGCTATCAAGAAGGCTGGTTTTAGATTAGAAGACATCCCAACTTAAGAGACTTGAGTTCTTTTTGTCTTGAGGAGTATGGTACAAGGCACCCCGGGCAACATCCTAGATGTTCCTTATGTTTTTTTTTGTTTTGTGTGTGTTTTTAATAATTGGATGGATATTTTATATCATCCTCTTTTGGTTTGGATCCATTTGTGTAGTCAAGGATCCCTAAGGCATACCTATAAGCCTTGGAATACCCACTTGGATTATTAGTCTTTAAGTAATAGGTGAATTAGGTATTTTTAATGTTTTATGAGTTCTAGACATGATTCCAACAAATTTGAATCATTTTGATCATGTTTGAATAGGTTTGGAGGTTAAATTCTTAACCTAGTTCTTTAGGTGAGCAAAAATGCAAAATATTACAAAAAAGATGTAAAAGTTGCTCGAACAACTTTTCAAAAGTTGCTCGAGAGGTTCAAAATGGAAGGCCAACGGTCATAACTACCTATGAATCAGTTTGGATTCGCATGTGAACCTATTTTAACTTGTTTTGTCCTCTCCAAGAGGTAAGAAGATTGTAACATGAATTATGATGCAAAATTAATAAGAAACCAATAGTTTCCCTGAGTAATCTCTTATTGGTATGACCGTGTACGGTGGGTTGAGTCCAATTTGATCAAATGTATTGAATATTTGGAGTTTATACTTTATAATCCAATTGAAATTTATTTGGTTGGTCCTGTGTAACAAGAGTTCTAATTCATTTTCTAAAACCAGTCCAGGAAGAAGCCTAAATCAGGCCTGCCCTACAAATGGGACCCTAACTTGCATTTGCACCAGTGGAATTCCTCACTCATTTGGAAAATGTAAGATAGGAGTGTAATATCAGTGATTCTATAGGCTTCCGGTGTGACTCAAAGGTTTGAGGGTGTTTGTATCAAGCCCTATGTTGAATATCTCAATGTATTCAACCAGGTTGATATGTGCTAGATTATGCAGTTTGGAGAATTGATCGGTGGGACCAAATTGAAGGTGGATTTGTGTTAGTTGTAGTGTGGAGAAGGTTTCCAAAACCTTGAACCAATCCCATGAACCCATCCTTGACTGCTTGATTTGGAAGCCAAGCCTAATTGGTCGATTAGGTCTATGAACTTAGTAAGGGTTAAGTGTTGCAGGATTGGAGATGGGTCTTAAGGCTTTGGGGATCTCTATAACTTCCAAAAGGGTATCTGAATATGCCCTTATATTTCTTAATGTCATCTAGAAGGATAAATTTCACACCAAAAACCAATTAAGGAGACATAAGGATTCCTAGATCAATTAGTGTTTGGTACATTGTGGAAGTTGAAGGGTCAATCTGAGAGTTGATTCCCTAAACTTAAATGATAAGTAAGGTGTTCCAACCTTTGGTTGGGTTGTGTAAAGACACTAGTGAAGATTTCCCAAGTTGGCTTAGAATAGGGCTAGTGTCCCTAAGTCCCTAATATTGAAGAATTGGTGAGAAGCCTTTAGGCATTGAGGAGAAGTAGGATAGGTGTCTAGCCACCACTACTTGGTTGAAATACCTTGTGTTTCAAGGTTAGAAGGATTGGGTTGAGTCAAATCCAAAGTTAGAGAGTTGGAGAGGAAATAAAGCATTTCCTACCTTCCTTGTTGTGTACTCTGCATCAAATAGGGTCAACTTTTAGGATTTTCTTGCTTACCCTAATGTACACCGACTAGAAGAGGGACTTTTTTATTTTGGTCGGTTTTGATTATGTCAAAATACAATGAGTGTTATATGTATTAATAAAATATTAAACTATGATTAAATTATATTTATTTAAGTATATTTTAGTAAGTCACTTAATAAATATAAGTTAGTCATAGTTAGATATTTTATTTTAGTTGTTAATATATCATTTTCTTAAATATATTTGGTATTTATTGAATATTCGCAATTACTATTTAGTATATATTTAATATATTAGTAACTAATATAACAGACCTTACAATTTATGTTCATCATGATATTTGCATGTTTTTAAAGTTGTAAATGATAGTAACTAGTTGTCGAAATTATAAGATAACTAGTTATTAATCATTTTTATATATGCAAATAAGATAGGCCAAAGTTGTGTTTGAGTTTCTATTGTGCATGGGAGGAGGATATTTTTAGTCTTAGAGTGCTTTCAGGTAGAGGATGAGTTCATTTTTTTCATGTGTTTATATAGCCAAAGGGGGCATTTCTTTTCTTCCATGCACATATGCACCAGAGAGGGCATTTTACTTTTCCAGTACTTCATGAGGGCAGTTTGAGCAGTTATGAGTGGTTTTGGGATGAGTTTGGAGTTGTTTCTAGTTACATACTAGTTGAGAGCATCTTTGAGCTAGTTAACTCATAGATACTTCTAGTTCTAGCTGTTATTTTTGAGGACTTTTTCTTGCATCTGACCGCAGCCATCTACATACACTTTAAAGCTATTTGTGCAGTCTAGATGCAGTTTGACAAAACTTCAGAGTGCCACATGGGTAGATCATTAGTTGAGTAGGCTTTTGGATTAGTCATCTACATCTCACTTCAAGTTCCACTCCTCCTTTTGTGGGTTCTTCATTCACATCTGACCTGTTGGAGCTCAAAAAATATGAGTATGTTTTGACTCCGTATTTTGAAAATTTTGTCTAAGTGTCAAATTTGTGCTTTGGAAATCATTGAAAGGTGCTTAGTTCGGGTGCACTAATAAAAAGGGCCTATTGATTTTCATGAGAAGTCACTTGGATAGGATGTTTATCACCTATCATTTGACATTTTTAATAGGTTTTAGGTCCTAGGTTTCAGTTCTGACAAGTTTTAGAAGTGGTCATTTTAAGGTGTTCCCGAAAGTCTGCATTTAGTGTGTTTCCTAAATTTCACTGAGTAGCTCACTTTGGAGGTTTGTATCTTTTTCCCTATGATTGTTCATGATGTGCTAGTTGTGGCATCATATTTTAGGCATGGGAGTGAGTCATCCTACCAATTTTCAGCCCCCCATGTAACCGTTTGTACTGTTTGCCAGTGCCATTCCATTTGTAATTTGTTAAATTTCTCTATGTGCACTGTTTAGAATTCTAAGTGGCCCACTTTGAGGTATCCCATTTTGTGCCTTGTCAAAGGTTTGGCATAATTGAGTGTGGTTCCATACTGTAGACCTGGAAGACTAAGTGTCTAATGATTTTCAAGTCTCTACCAATCCGTTTAATCACTTTCCTAGGCTAATTCCAAACCCAATTTCTGCTTATTTCACTATTTTGTTTCAAAATGTTACTAATAGGCTGACTTTGGTGTTTGGTGATAATTCATCATTTGATTTTTTGGGCATGCTAATAATGGATTCATACTCCTTGTATGAGAGTGAATCGATGCCTAGGATTCTAGTTCATGAAAGCTTCAGTGGGTGAATTTTTAACGCCAGTTCTGGAGCTGACTTGTGTGATTTTGGTAGTACGGACAAGCAATATTTCTAAGTGGCCATGTTTGATCGTTATTAACTTTTGGCTATAATCTTTCTGGGCAATCTCATTTGGTGATTGTAATAACATATCAGGGGTGAGCTTGTGTTTTCGGTGGCATGTTCCTATGAGGTCGTTTGGTCAATTTTTAAAGTCACTCCTGGATGCCAGTTAGTGTCATTTGGCAGTCTTGCAAAGGTGTTAAGGAATGCATTGTGTGCTAAAATTTTGATGAACCTTGGTTCTGAATCTATTTTGAGATTACTATGTTGATCCAATAGAACGAAGACACGTGTATTTCTAGTTAAAAGGGAATTGCTTGAGACAAAGTTTGAAAAACTTTGGTATCAAAATGCTTCACTAAACATCGAATCTAAATGTAAGGAAGAAGTTCTCATTGGATTGCAATTCAACTTAAGCTTATTTCAAGAGTTTGGATCAAACGTGAAAGATCATAAGCATGGAGTGTGAGTTGAAATAATTTTACTCAAGAGAGAGATCGACTTCAAGCTGCCACCTTTGTTTTGAAATGAGCAACTGGAAATGACACGGGCTTTTGCATATGAACATGAAACTATTGCTGTGGAAGCCCGCTGGAAGGTTGTGAAAGCACGTAAATTTCCATGTGAAGAGAAAGGAGAGGAGGTTAAGCCTTTGGAACAATTTGTTGAGGAACTGGAATAGATTGTAAATGCATTTGGGTGCCAGATGGATATTGTGAAACAAGATGATGACAAATGTCGAGTGGTGAGTAAGGATTTTGAATTGAAAATCAAGCCTACATGCATTGCATTGAAGAACTTGAGGCACATTCTTTTTCTACACTTGCATGCCATCAAATGGAGAGCGTGTGCATGCCAGCACTTGCTGGTGCATGCTTTGTTTGTGGAAGTAAGTAAAGACTAAAACTAAATGGGAGGGAATGTGCACTATATGTATTTTATAAAGAGGCTGCTAGTTTTGGTGCTTTGCATTTGAAATGAAATAGCCCACACAATGGATTTTGCAAACACGGATTTGAAGAAACAAAAAACACAGTCATATTTTTGGGGGTATAAATTTTAATTCAACTGTTGGATTGGGCTAAATTTTGGATATGTTGTCGCAAATATAGTTCTCTAGATTCTCACCGTAGCGATTTTCCAAATTCATCTTGGTTCGCGAGATATAGGTGACTGAGTGTAGCACTTTCTAAACTACCCTTAACAGTCACAAAGAAAATATATCCCACATTCACTGGGATTGGGGAGTTTCAAGTATTTAAATACTAAGGTACTTACATTATGAAATAAGTAAGAAACCAAGAGGCTCTTGGCAGGCCCCTTGGCTAGAGGATTTGGTGTGGCGGTGGGCCCCATTATTTTGAGACAAAGTGCAAAGAAAGTTTAAAAACTCTCAACAATTTAATCCCACATTCATCCGGAATGGGGAGATTTCAATGTTTATAAGCAAGTCCACTCTCATAATGAAATAGAACAAAGAGCTAGAGGCTTTTCTCACGTGAGCTTGTGAAGTCACCTCGGGATGTGTGCTGACGGGCCCGAACAGAAGAATTTTTTCAGACGAGTGCTGATGGACACATGGAGGACACGTGGTGCCCAGTCACAAGACATAACCAATGGTTAGGCAAAAATTTAGAGATCTGGAGACGTGGTTAGTCATGAAGTCTTGAGAAGTCTAGCCGTTAGAGAGAGAAATTTGGAGATTCAGAGACTCACAGTCGTGAGATCTCCCAATGTTTGGCAGTTAGCAAGAAATGTTCAGAGACCTGGAGACTAGCATGGTCGCCAGATCTCCTAATGCTGGCAGTCAATTGAAGAAGTTTCTGAGACTTAGAGACTAGTGTTAGTCTCCAAGTCTCTAGATCGAGCAGTCTCCAAGTCTCCAGATGATGATTCAGAGACTCAAAGACTAAAGGTAATCTCCAAGTCTCTAGATCAAACCCATGGTTAGTGAATTGCTTCAGAGACTTAGAGACTAGTGTTAGTCTCCAAGTCTCCAGATAGACTCAAGGTCAAGGAAAGGTTTCAGAGATCTAGAGACTGCTTAGTCTCCAAGTCTCCAGATGAGCAGGAGTTAAAGATGAGTTAAAAGATTAGTTTTGAGTGGCCAATCAATAGGTGACACTTGGCACATTCTAGTGCCTTCTAAGCTTAAAATGCACAAATAATAAAGAAAAGGCCAGAATAAAGATTTAAAATGTGATATAGTTTGCACATTTGAATTAAATCTGAAATTTAAATGATAGGATCTGATTAGAGATTTAATGTTTGGAGGCTTGATTTTTATCATAACATAGGCATATAGTATATCGTCAAAAATGAGAGAAGACGAGGAATCTGATAGAGGTGTTTATTTTTAGTTTTAGAGAAGCAGGAAAGAGTAGTAAGAGGTTTTGATTTCAAATCAAATCTTGTTGTAGAGGTAAATGCAGTTGCAGATGACCAAGTGAAAGAGGATGCAAATTTGGAGGGAAAAAGGACTGTAAAGGTGGAATCAGTTGCAAATATTTTTGGTGACAGACAGGTGTCAGTGACTGAGATGGTTTTCTCCATTCTCCTATATCTGGTTTTTTCTCCATTGTAAGGATGATGTTGAAAATTATGTTGCTGGGCAAACTTCTAATTTTGTCTAGCTTTTAAGCTTTAGGTCTGGATGTATTGAAGCATAACATATTAATGAAATACAGTGCAGTTTCATGTTCCATATTGTTGTTGTCTCTTTACATTTCTATGTATGGCTCTTGTATGTTTAGTTTGTAAGGCGTCCTAAACATACCGATTACAAGGTAATTGTCTAGTTATTTATGAGTTTCTTTCAAGGAGAGAACTAAGTTTCATAAATGGTTTCAGAGGGTTAAGCATTAATGTGAGGATTTGATACAGTAGTATGGGAATGATAAGATAGTTTGTAAGGCATTCAATCGGAGCTGCATATAGTTTGTAAGGCTTTCTATAGTGTTTCCTTGATTTGTTTCTGTGGATCTATATTTTCATTGACTCTTTGCCCAAGGAGTAGGCACTAGTCCTTGCTTGCCTTGTAGTTTTCATCATCAATCTTTAAAATCTATTCAATTTTACTTTCCTATTGTATGAACATCCATGTTTGATTGTATTTGAGAAGTACAATTCATTTCATTGATTCCTTGAAGAGAGAATCAATAGGTTATCCTTCCTTGAGTTTAATCTCTAAACAGAAGAAGGACAAGTGTCCTTAATCCACTGATTAAGTGTTACTGCAAGTACAATGATCCTTAAGATAGGTGCACCCACCTAGGTCTATGGAACCCGAAGTGTAGAAGGATTAGATCCTTGTTAATTAGCCTTTTCCCTGTAAGAATATGGAATTGAGAGTTTACGAGTCAAGCTTTATAACTATATAGTGATTCTACATGAAAAAGTGCTAACATGACCCATAGGAGTTTTTCATGCATTCTTGATAGAGAATGAGTCGAGTTGACTTCATGCATTCATTTAGGGGAGTTACCTTCAATTCTAGTTTAGTTTATGATGCAGGTCACGTTGGAGTTTGTGTTGAGCAAGAACACAAAAATAATTTTGAGAGGAAGTTGATTAAATAACCCATGAAAGAGGACAACTTTTAGGATATTGGCATAGATAAAACTCTGCAAAATGAAATTGGCCATAATATGAGTATTTTCTCATATATTATTAAAGATTTTTGCTCTAATATTGATGATAACTAGATACTCTTGGAAGATGAGGTTTGTGATCAAGCTCAGGTTGATGAAATATTGGTTCAATCCTATGATTTCCATAATCTTGATATCTATGATTGGTTTGATCTAATAGTTAAAAAGACAATTGATAACTTGTTGAAATTAACAAACATAAGCCATAAATTTGTTTATTACAAGGGGCTACCCAGTCAGATATATTTCCATAATGGAGCCATAATATGAGTTCCATGTGGTTGAACAACAGATCCAACCTACACACAAGCCTCATATCTGCATGGATTTTGATCAAATTCAAGGGGTAGGTAATCTGGCATATCATTTTCAGATCATGCTTCAAGAGCTTCTATTTTTCCCAATTATATTGTATATCTTTTTAGTTGCATGCATGCATGCAATGTACCCTCTGTTGGTGAGAAAGGGAAACTATTTCAATTAGTAAGTAAATGGATGTATCTAAGGTCTTGATGATTGGTTATCTTAGGTAGAATAGTTTTTTTTCAGTTTCAGTTTTCTTTCTCTAAGTGTAGATGAGCACAAAGTCAGTTAGTTTGCAGTTAGTTGTTTCAGTTTTCAGTTTGTTAGGAGTAATAAGGTGAACCCTATTGATATCTTTGGTAAAGAAAAGGGCATGAATCCATCACATAGAGCATGAATTTTCATTCGCTACTCTACATCATACATGTTTTTCCCCGTCATTACCACATGTGCCAGTAGTATTCCCATTCAGTTTTCAATTGTGTGGTGGTGGTATGAGACTGGAATCACTGCTACTAGGAAGAATCATAATGATGTGGACCAATATCCATCACATCAGGCATGGATTAGAATCCACTATCACATATCATACATATTGGTCCATATAACTACAAGGCAACACAATAATTATGTTTTCAGTTTCATTTTTTAGCACATGTTTTAGTATCAATTTGGTGCGTTCTAGTTTTCCATCGATTTTGTAGTTTCAGTCTTGGTTTGGAGAAGGTTTTTAGTTTTCAAAGTTATAGAAGACTTTGTGCCTAATGGATTGCAAAAGAAGTAGCTGGTCTGTTCTCTATTTAGCATGCAAACACCCCTAAGATGTCACCAAAAATGTTAACAACTTTTGCATCCTACTCCAATTGGTAGAGCTAAACAACTATTCAATTAACAAAAGGTACATTGGATCATTTTAAAACTTTTAAAGTTTTACGTGCTATGTTCTAATTGGGATATAAAGTGCAAAATATAAGTTATAAAAGGGAAAATATAGTTTGTTGTTCTTTATCATCAAAACATAAATGAAAATGAAAAAGTAACATTTCATTCATTTCATATATGCAAGGATGTAAAAGTATTCATTTCTTTTTAAGAAAAATTAAATACAAGTGAAGTGCATTAATATCAACACAAGGTTACAAATGTTGTCCTTTGAAAGGAGAAAAGTAAGGAAAATTCCACACAAGTTGTGGATATCTCTAAAAGTCAATACAATGCAGAAGAAGTGTACAAGAGTAATATAAGTAAAGATTATAGAAAGGGGTTAAGGTTCGCCATTGCTTGTGGTAATGATGAACTAAGTCCTATGTCCTAGAATAGTTAGCTTCCAAGAGTTGCCCCAAGTCTTCAAGCACCCACAAATTGATAAAGCAAGATGTTAGTTAAAGTGACTAAGCAATGGAAGATCTTACCCCTATCCAAAAAATCAACTATCACATAAGTGTACTATTAGTCACGTCATCAGATCAAATCAGAAAAGTAAAGGACAAATATGAATCAAATGCTTAAACTAACAAGTTTTCTTATGTGAAGGTACAGGTATACATTCACTATTGTGTTACGCAATGAAAGACTAATTTGTTATTTCTAAATAACATGTAATACTAATCATGAAAATGACAAGTTTCAAAATAAGAGATCACATTTTAGACACATAAGTATGTGTAATATAATAATTTAAAGAAGCATCTTCAATCTACAAGGACAATAGGGTGTCAAAACACATACTATCTAAGACAAAGAAACAATTTGAAAGTTCTTCCAAATTCTCTATAGGTAATAACAATACCATGGAAAAGGTTGATTGGAACAATGATGCATACTGCAAGATCAGATAGAATTCCTAGTGAATGAAGACAATTATAATATGCTGATAAGATACATGGAAAAATCTCTCAAGTGCAATGCGAAGAGAAATAAAGTTATCATTCAATGCAACAAACATATTCATGAAACTCAACTATAGACAACATGTCATGATGTAGATGAAAACATCATAAAAGTAACAATTAGATGTGTTATATAATTCTTAAAAGAAAATAAAGAAGTTATTCACTATTTCAAATATAACATCTGTTATACATATGTAGCTTTTATAAGTTCTTGCCACTATTAAGGAAAACAAATAAAGGATCGGTAATATTAACTTAACTATAGCATGAAAGAAGTACCAAATCCTTAGGTGGATAGAAGCCATAAATAGTAAAAAATAAGGAACAATCATTAAATGCAAGCTATAATCATCTACATGTGTGAAGTTGAAAACCATATGTCAAGGCAAATTACAAGTTTCCACATCCATAACAACAATCAAAAAAGGATTATCAATGATCAGACCAAGAACTATAATAATGTCAGTAATGTTTAAAGAGCAGTTAGGTAAAAGGTCAAATCAGGTATAGTGATGCAATGAAGTTACTGAACATCTATAGGTATAGACAATGTGATCACAATATCATCAGGTAGAAAATAGTATTATATTATGATATAAGACCAAAGTATTAATCAAGCCGTGAAAACCAAAGCTTGGGAGGAGTTAAGAAAAATAATAGAAGCTGACTACAAATATGTAGATGGATTTTGGTTAAGTGATTTCAGAATGCTTCATGTCTAGTTTTCTAATGAAAGTTCTTCTAAGCCTAAAGATAAAAATAACAACTATGAAAGTAGTATGAAGATCGCATGATAAGCTACAAAAGAATGGGTCATTAATGGAGAGAAAATAGTGCTTTTGAGTGTTTAAATAGTGATAATGCACATGAATTTTAAATATTCAACTACAAGGAAGATACATGATCATTAAAGAAATACAACACCAAGAGTAGTTACAATATGAGACTATCAAAATCATTAGCAAATTAGTGCAAAGAACCAGAAATCAGTCATGAGACAATGATAGTAACAAATGAGATTTTGTCATAACTCATGAAGGATTAACTGTTATAAAATATTGTCATAATTATGACTGGGATATATAATAATGTAGTCAAAACCTCTCAAAAGTAATAAAGCTACAAGGAGTGCACCTTGAGATGATGTAGTGATCTTACAGGTCACAAGGACAACATATAACTACAAGAACATCAAATCAGATTGGAAAGAACATAAAAGAACACAAATGTTGGTATCTTGATGGAAGATGCCCAAGTTTACAACAAGGCATATCAGTGCTAGAACATTAAGGAATTAAGATGGAGCACATGCCAATAAACAATACATTATCATTAATTTTAGAATCATAGTTGCTTAACATCCAAGCAAGGGGAGTTGTTATAATAGAAGTTGAGGAATTAATAGTGCATTAAGCATGTAAATTTCAAGGTACAATAATTACAAAGTTACATCAAAGTCATTGTGCAGTTGAATCAGACAAAAAATAACACATTGATATATACAATGTTTAAAGGAGAGGCAGTGTTTGTTTTAGTAAAGCTTAAGGCATGTTTAATAACAAATTTACTGGAAGGCAATCTTCATACAATTTTCCCACTATTGAAAAACATTCATAAGATTAAGTTTGTAGATATCATGGAAACCATACAAAAAATGCCATAAAATATGAATCCACAACCATGACCAAAGAATGTCTATATTTTTGAACCCTAGTTTCGATCCAGAGACCAATGAAGATCAAGAAAACATCAAGAATATATGCTATGAACAAAAGCAAGAAAACCCGAGCCACACAAAACCCTCTTACCTAGAAAAGTAGAGTTTCATGACTTTAGCATTCATTCAAATGAAGCACACATTTTAATGGAAATATGTAGGAAAGCCTCAAGGTTTTCGTGTTCATAATTTGTCAAAAGAATGGTCAAATACATGAAGATCTCATGTTGCAACTCCAATGAGAAAATATAGAGTTTAGATGAGGTACACCAAGGATACACGCATGATTCATTGCCATTTCCAATAAAGGGTTCTAAATCAAAGCCCTCAAATACAAAAATAATGCCTCAAGTCTCCAGATATACCATAGTTCGAAAGGGCAAAGAAATACTCAAAGCCATTTTTTTAGTGAAGCCCATAATATCCAATGGAACTTACCAGTTAAACACCAGTGCATCCTGCAACAGGCAGATTTCCAAGTATAAAACTCCTAGAAAACTCCAATCTTCATCAAAGGTCTCCAAATTTCGCTGTTGAAAACCCTTATTTTCCAGGTGGTCGCCCAGAGATCCACAACATAGAGATGCAAAATGAGGAATAAAGGCAAATTTTAGGGTTTTCTTGCTTACCCTAATGTACACCGACTAGAAGAGGGACTTTTTGATTTGGTCGGTTTTGATTATGTCGAAATACAATGAGTGTTATGTGTATCAATAAAATATTAAACTATGATTAAATTATATTTATTTAAGTAGATTTTAATAAGTTGCTTAATAAATATAAGTTAGTCATAGTTAGATATATTATTTTAGTTGTTAATATATTATTTTCTTAAATATATTTGGTATTTATTAAATAGTATAAATTACTATTTAGTATATATTTAATATATTAGTAACTAAAATAATGGACCTTATATTTTATGTTCATCACGGTATTTGCATGTTTTTAAAGTTGTAAATGATAGTAACTAGTTGTCGAAATTATAAGATGACTAGTTATTAATCATTTTTATATATGCAAGTAAGAGAAGCCAAAGTTGTGTTTGAGTTTCTATTGTGCATGGGAGGAGGAGATTTTCAATCTTAAAGTGCTTTCAGGGAGAGGATGAGTTCATTTTTCGGCATGTGCTTATATAGCCAAAGGGGACATTTCTTTTCTTCCATGCACATATACTTGTTCACAGAGAGGGCATTTTATTTTTCCAGTACTTCACGAGGGTATTTTGAGAAGTTATGAGGGGTTTTGGGGTGAGCTTTGAGTTATTTACAGTTACATACCAGTTGAGAGCATTTTTGGGCCAGTTAACTCAGAGATACTTCTAGTTCCAACTACTATTTTTGAGGACTTTTTACTGCATCCGACCACATGCATCTTCATACATTTTGAAGCTATTTGTGTAGTCTAGATGTGGTTTGAGAACACTTCAGAGTGCCACATGGGCAAGTCATCTGTTGAGCAAGCTTTTGGATTAGTCATCCACATCTCACTTTAAGTTCCACTCCTCCTTTTGTGGGTTCTTCATTCACATTCGACCCAAAGGATTTTTTCATGCATTCTTGATGGAGAATGAGTTGAGTTCAATTCATGCATTCTTCTAGTTTAGTTTATGATGCATATCACATTGGAGTTTGTGTTGAGCCTTTCCTATAAGGCTTTCTTTCTGTTTCTTTTTAGGGGGTCTCATTCTTTTCCAGGGGCAAGTCCTGTAGGTTTGGAAAAGCTCTGCCATGTTTCAAATTTGTATTGGGACCTATTTTCTGGGTTTGATAGCAACAACACTTCTTGATGTTCAGTAATATAGCATCATATTTCCTTTTCAATACTTCTTGTGTTTTGTCATGGTTGGTGATTTGATGAATTCATGTGATTATGTCCTTAATTTATCTTATGCAATTAGGATTTGATGCGAGAGGATACATGTTAGGTGCAAGTCTTGTATCATGCTAGTTGTTTTTAATGATTTGTAACTGAGAGAACTAGCTGATTTTCCTCCATGCAATCATTAGATTCAATCCTTTATAAGAAATACTTATGTATCTCATGTTTAGTTGAGCTGTGATAATTTTAGAGTTATTTATTGAGGGTTTTGTGAGTAGGAAGGGTTGCAAAAAATAATTCTTTTTTGATATATCACCTTAGAGCTAGATTTCATTTTACAAGCACATCCTTCTATCCCTTTCCTCGTCCTTTTTTAGTTTTAGGTGATACCATAAGGAATCGACCTTTGAATCTCGGAGATTTTCTCTCACTATAGGATATCCACATCCTGAGAGCGTCTCAATATACCAACATGATAGCTGAAATTTGCATTCCTCTACAAGCACAATCCTGATCGACAACAAGCTTTATTAGACATTCATCAAACTTTATTATTCGCCACTTATGCTTATAGTTTGTCACTACCACCACTATCTTCTTTTATCCAAAATACTCAATTGAATCCACTTATCATCTTGTATCAAAGATTAAAAGTTGCTTCTACATTGAGGTGCATACTTTTTTTCCCTCATAAGCCATTCATGTACATACTCTTTTTTAATAGATCATTTATGTACACACTCTTACTAACCTTTTTTTATTATTTAAAATTTTTAACACAACAATTCAAGTATATTCCTTTAACATCTATAGAAAAATAATACTTTTACACTTGTAATCTAAGAAAAACCTTTGAACTAGGAAGTAACTTTCTTCCACTTATACTTACTCTTAGGTATGGAAGCTTAAAATTAAGGTTATTTGGGCGTTGAAGAGCCGACCCACTCAACCGATCTATTGGTTATCAAATAACTCGATAAATGCAGTCTAAAATATATATTATTTCAAACAGTGCATTACCTTCCATAATATATACATACAGATCTCGCTATCGATCAAACCCTAGAAATCGACGCTGTTTCGTTTAAAACACAGGAGAGCGGGTTAGCATTGTTCGAGGGAAGCAATGGGTTCTTCAAAGGATAACGGATCACCTTCTTCCAATGCCGATTCCGCCGCTGATAACAATGACGCAGCTATTGAAAACTCGCCAGAAGAGAACAACAATAACAACAATGAGAATAACGCTTCTTCCAGAGACAAAGATACTTCCAGTCCTGGGTCAGTGTTTACTTGCCCATTTTACTTTTACTTTTTAGGGATTCTATCATATCGTATAGTTTAATTTATACAGCTACTGTGTTTATCATTTTTTGTTCGGCCAGAAAAATCTTCATTGGGGGTCTGTCAAGAGATACAACACCAGGTATGTCCACTATTGTTTAAATGTTTTGTTTCTTGTATGTTTCTGTTCTTTTATGTGATTGTTGGTTCTTATGTATTTATAGGCGACAGTTTTTTTTGTCTTTCTGTCTAGGGTTTTAAGGGTTTTGACGGGGTTTTGCTCAAGTCATAGTTAGGGTTTAAATTTTCGTATTTTTAAGGACCGTTGTGGTATTAGCCATAGCTTTATTTGTTAAATAGTCTGCTTCGCCATGGTTTCTATTTCTGACTCCTGTGGAATAGTTTTTTGGATTAGAAACTTCAACAATATACCCATTTTATGGATCATGTGAGCTTTCGGGCAGCAATTTGTAAAGGGTATTTTACGTTTGGCTTGACACAATGATCCCTTACACGATCCATTTAGAAGTTTACAGTTCTGAGTATTTTGATTTGTTATAGACATGTGTCCCTTTTAGCCTTGTTTTTGATATTTGTTATTTTCTGTTCCTCTATTTATTTATCTCTATTACTTATTTCTAGTCATTAGATGAGTTAAATCCGGATGTGATTATCCGTGTCTCTTGCAGCTGCTTTCACCAAGCATTTTAGCAAGTACGGGGAGCTAACAGACTCAGTTATTATGAAGGACCGGGCCACTGGGCAGCCTCGTGGATTTGGATTTGTGACTTACGCTGACCCGTCTGTTGTAGACAAGGTCATTCAGGACAAGCATGTTCTAGATGGAAGGACGGTGAGATTTTGGGTTAACCAGCAACTTTTAAAATATGCTTTGCAATTTGTAATAGGTGTATGTAATCTTTTAGTTAGTTGGCATGATATTCTCGTATATCTGAATGATGCTGTGTGTGTTTTGTACAGGTGGAGATTAAGAGAACTATTCCAAGAGGCAATACAACTTCCAAGGGCCCCAAGACAAAGAAAATTTTTGTCGGTGGCATACCAACATCAATTACGGAGGGTTGGTTCCCAAATCTGAAAGCTGCATTTTTTGTGTCATTATTTTCTGCTAATATTTTTGATATTGTTAATTGGAATAATCTAAAAATTGACAAGGTTGGTAAAATAGTTCAACAAAAGTTCTTCGGAAGGTTAACAATGGATTAAAATTTCTATGGACAGTGGTTCTCCAGTGGCCTCTGTTTCGACCTAGGGCAATCACTTGTTTGGTGCTAGTTTGTCGATTTTATTTGATGGGTAAGAGTAATTAGAATGCTTGGATGTTAGGCTAAGCTTGGTTTATATCTTACAGATGAATTCAAGGAATACTTTGCCAAGTTTGGCAAGATTCTAGAACATCAAATTATGCAGGATCGAAGTACTGGTCGCTCCAGGGGTTTTGGTTTTGTAACCTTTGAAAGCGAGCAGGTTGTAGAAGAGATCATGTCTCAGGGCAGAATGTTTGAGCTAGGTGGAAAGCAGGTATTCATCCAAGTTTGTGTCATTAGTGGTTTTTTTTAATGTTGATGGGAAGTAGGATGTGGGCTTGGTACAGTTATCAGGTATTCTTCTAAGTTTGTGTTATTAGTTTTGCTTGTATATCTCATGGGTAGGATAAGGTGGATTTAATAGTAATCCTTGAACAGGTTGTTGCCTTTGATGTTGTATACATATATAGATCACTCCCATTTCATCATCAGAAGTACCCCAGTTTCCTAGGTAGATTGACATATTTGAAGTACTTCTATGGCAACCTCAATTCATTCCTTGATATAGGCTTTTGATTTTAATTTTTGTAGGTGGAAATCAAGAAAGCTGAACCTAAGAAACCTTTGCCTGATGCTGGACCTGCATTTGGGATGGATGGGAGGGCTCCTTATTTTCCTGGGCCCGCTGGGGGTTTCAGGGATAGTTATAGTGGGATTGGAGGACCAGTCTATGGAAGCAATCCATATAGGGCAGGAGGAGGTTATGGTGGTAGGGCTGGAGGTTTTGGCGGGTATGGAGCTCCTGAATATGGTAGGGGTTATGGAGGCTATGGTGGCAGCAGTCTAGGAGGCTATGGGGAAGACACTTCTCGTGGTTATGGAGGTCAAATTGGCTCCTTTGGTGATGGCTATGGTGGCTATGGTGGTGGAATGATGGGTGGCTATGGCGCCACTGCTGATGCTTATGGTTCCTACAGTGGTGGTGGCTATGGCGGCAGCTTTGACTCACGGGCTGGTGGTCCATATGGTAGTGGTGGTTCCTATGGGGGAGGTAGGGGTGCTTATGGGGGTAGTAGCAATGGCCGTTATCACCCATATGCAAGGTAGAATGGCTGTTGGTTCTAAGGAATTATGTAATCATTGTTCTGTTTCACAGCATCAAGCAATCTGCTGGTGTTGGGTTTTCTGACGAACATTTTCAGTTGTAGTTTACTTATGTAGTACCTTCTGCAAGTGGAGAAGTTCTACTAATTAATTTTGAACTGTTCAATAGAATCTTTCATCACATTTTTGGGTAATTTAAAGTTATAATTCTTACAAATTAAATTAACTTAATAATTTTCTAGGGCACAATGTGCCGTTATGTCTAGGTGGTTACTTTCATTATAAAAATTGAAGCCCACTTTTGTTTTAAAAATTGAAGTATATGGACAATTTTGGTAATAGGGGAAGCCCACTTTTGTTTTCTATTTCTTATGCAATGCACTTTTTTTAGTAAAATCTGTGTAATATGGCCAGATTAGTTTGCTTATTTTGATTATGGCTTGCTTGGTTGTATCAGATATACTAATTACTTTTCAAATTTCAATGCTTGTAGAGAGCATTTAAAATTAGTAGCATTTGTTATTTGTAATGCTACTAGAAAATTTTATTGATTGTTGGTTTAGAAAAATATAAGGCTGATATGTATGTATGATGTTGGTTCTGATTGTTTACATATTTGGGTAGAGCGACTTAACAAAGATATTCATATTTACAAGCGCAATCATACAGGCATTATTGTGGTTACAGCAATGCCTGATGTGCAACTTACATGAAGTTGAAAATATTTCTAGCATTATCTAGTTGTACTGATTTCAGTTAAATAGATAGATGTGTATATTGATATGTATATATATTTCATTCTATTACATAGATTATGCTTGTTTTAAGGGGCATTGCTTGAAGCTAGTGCTTGTGTGAGAAGTAGTCAACAATTTTTTTTTGGTAGATGTTTGCAATTGTAGTTTTTTGTTTGTAGGATGTTGATGGTAGTAGTATTTTGTTACATAGTTTTTATTTTTTGGTTCAGTAATAAGCATAACAGACAGCCTTTGAATATGGTTTTTAATTTTTATTGTAGATATGTTCTGCACTGCCTAGTAGTTTACTTCAATATAAATGTCTACCTAGTCTGGATATCCATTGAAGGTTATATGAGAAGGGATAGGCTGATGACCAAAATATTTGAATAAAATTATTTAGCTTTTGTTTCGCTTAGCTATAAATTTGCAGGTTAGATTCCAGGTCGTGAAATACACAGACAGCATCAGCAAATAGTGTACAGCTAGTGATACACGGGAATGGGTTCTCGTTGGAAATTTAACTGGTAGATGCTACAGAGGATTGCTGAACAAACCAAGATACAGTTCTAGAGCAGGATTAGTTCCCTATTCAGGTATAGATTTAGATTTTAGTTTGTCGTTTCAGTGGTATTAGCTTATAGAAACTCAACAACAACTTTAGAATGTACTAGCAGAGTTTGAATGCATCCTATAACGATGTTATGATGAAACTTAATCTACTAATAAGTTCTTTACTAGAATTGTACTTGATTTTTGTTTGGAGTTTTGTATGTATTTTATTTTCCGATCACAAACTTGGGAGTGTTGGTTTTTGTGCATGTTGAGCTTTGTGAGACTGATTGTTTTTATGAATATATATATAAATTACTGTACATTTCAATGTGAAGCATAGTTGAACTCTCATTGTCTTTCTATTTCAACTTCTGACTTCAAGATTTGATGTTGCTAACAATTTTTTTTCTTGGTTTTCATGGATTGCAGCTATTTATTAAAGACATTTGAATCACATTACTTTTGACAAGCTGAATTCATTAGTGGTGAATGATGGATGATCTCCTTGGACCATTAGCATGCTGATAACAGGTGGATGACAATGAGGCATTATGGTAAGTAAAATCAGCACATACTTAATCTTTAATAGATTTTCAGGCGACTTAACTTCTGTCCTAGTTACAATAAGAATAATTGTAGCAACCATGTTCAATCATTATTTAACTAGAGTTTTGTAATGATTAGTTTAATGTTTGGCTTTGAAATTTATATTGTGTTGGCACAGTAAATCCAGGTGGAGTAAGTCTAGTACTTTCTAGGCACGAGTTTTTGACAGCCAATGTAGTATGTACAAGTGTTTCTGCTATGTATGCTTTTTGAATCATACACATTTGCTGTAACTCCTGGAATCGAAACCACAAATAATAGAGATGTCATGTCTGTGTTTTTAGTCTGTAAAATTGCAAGTTTAATAAACTCCTTGATGTTAAAACAAAGTAGATAAACTGTGTGTATCTGCCATACACTGAATGTAATGGTTATCCCTTGATTGAAGAGATGATGGTTATGGCTGGAAGGGGCCATAGCTATCTATGGTGAGCTGCTCTCTGGACGAGCCTACATATAGACAACGTTTTTACGAAATTCCTTATTGGCACAAACTGGAAAAGTGCTGGCAGAGATTTGTAGAGAATCACATGCCCATGTTTTTAAAATTAATAGTAAGTAGCATAGTTGTCCTCTAGAAAGTAGGTGTACAACAAGAGTAGTAAATATACTGTTCTCTACTATAACATTTTAGAGACAAGAACAAGTGTTTGGCCTTTCGTTAGTCACCCTTGTTTGTGTCTCTTGTTTTGACATTGTGTAGATTGGTTAGTCTTGTATGGTGATATCATGGAGAAGCAAAATTTAATCAATTCAAAAGCCGATTAAACATTGTTTTAGTATCTATTAGTGGTCTGATATAGAGTTTGCATTTTATTTGTAATATTTGTATTAGGGTGTCATTTACCTAACTCAGATCACAGCCTCTAAAATATTAATAATAGTGATTTGCAAAATGGAGGTTTGATTAGGGCAAAAACAAGGGCCGACCAGATGATAAGGCACAGCACGTTCAATTTTGTGCAAGCTTCTCCAAAAATAAATAATAATCACTTAAAGAAGGCCGACTTGCTAAAGGGTAAAACAATTGCAAATTAAATTAGAACTGTTCTATTGAGGGACTCCAACCTCTTGGAGTGACACCTCTCTTGGAGGAGTCACTTTTTAGAGAGTCATGAAATGATCTATATAAAGGAGGATGAGAAAGGAATAGGCAGTATTTTTTACAAGAGTAGGAAGAGCAGAAGCAACAGTCTTTCAGATCTATATTTAAAAATACAGTGTGCAGATACTTGTGAAGAATTCATGCAGATCTTAAAGAACATTGTATGCAGATTTGAAATTAGATGCAGTTCTGAAGGGTAGAATATGCAGATCATTGAATGAAGGAAAACAATTGAATTAGCATTGGTGACCATATAGAGCAGCAGGTCAACTCATAATATATCAGTGATCAGACCATAGATCAGATCAGAAATTGCCACTAATTGCAGGCAATAAAATTTTTTTGCACTGTGGGCAAATCTAAAAAGGGGACATTACATAGGGTATTCTAATTTCTGTGTTTTTTTTGTTAATAGGATGTATAGAAGGGCATCATAACAAATGTACTTTTTTTAGCTGATTATAATTGTATGCTTGTAATTTGGTAGTTTTTTTTTAAGTGTCAAATTTAGTTAGAGGTGAAATATGAAAGAACTAATATGATATCAAATGTTGAAGGCATTTATTTTCCATACAAGTAATATTTGGTGGTCTCATATACAAAGATGATATTTTGGATGGACTCAATGTCTGCAAGTGAAGTTGATTGAACAATCGAGGAATATGATAGTTTTATGATGATGTCTATTCTGCATGGGAACCTAACTACTAGTGAAATGATGGTGTATAATATTTCTGCCCCTTTTTCAATTGTCAGATGATTTGTTTGCTAAGATTCTATTTTGGAGATGATTCTTTACTTCAAGTAAGAAAGATGTTTAAGTTGGTTTGGCTATTTAAATCTCATTTTCAGTCATGAGACAAGAAGTCGTCTCATTGTGAACATCTGCCAAATAATCTTGACCTGTAGTGTGACAAGTTTCTAGAGATTTAGTCATGTTCTCATGGTTAAAACACAAGATTTCAGTAGTAAAAGTTCTAATTTGCACGAGTACTGTAATTTGATGCAAGTTACAGGAAACACATAAATTTGCCTCATTCCTTATCAAAATAGTCATGTTCTCATGGTTAAAAGTACATGCCTTGCCAAATAGGTGATCAAGAAGAGATATGCATCTGTTTCTACATCAATTAACAAACACCTCAGTGGCATATGTCAACAAACTTGGAAACACGTTTGAGTGGTAGTCCTGCACAGAGTAAGTGGATAGCTTTGCATTTAAGATTATAAGGTTTTAATTATACTGACTAGGACATTTTAATTATCAGGAGGTAAACAATTCATCAGCAAGAGTCTGATGCTATTTTTTCAAGGTAACTTTTGGCCATGTGATGATGTCCTCTTCATCAAGAGGACATCTCTCTTCAAGTATCTATGGCTTTTGGCCATCTCCCATTTGCAAGAGTCAAGGATTGAGCTAAATTTACAGGTAGGGTCCTTTTAGCCATACAATGTAGGGTTTGATGTGGACATTCCAGGATTCATTAGATCATAAACAAAGATCTTCCAGTCTCCCCAACTACCGGTTTGAAAATGTTTTGTTCTTGTTTCAGAGTTCATCTTCATTTCACATAGATCTAGTCACTGAAAGACTTTAAAGTTTGGAAGTATTTTAATCTCCCAATCTTTTGTTACACCTTAATCTCATTGCATGGTTTGTCATCAGTGGCGATTGTTGACATGTGGCAGTTAAAAAACTATAAACAAGGATAGTGTGTTTCCCAAGAGTGAAAGACCTTTGTAAGAATTGTAGCAAACAATAGATAATTGCTATTAAAAGACCTCTTTTAATGCAAGAGCCTAAAGCATCATTAGAATATGATACCAGCTTTTGTAGCATAGTGCAGAGTTAATGTCAGTAGAACATTAATTGCTATTCTAATTTACCGATTATGCCATTTAACAGTGAAATAGACATGAATTTCTAATGAACAATGAATTTGATGATATAACAATAAAATTGAATATTTAAACCTTGTACTTTTTTCATGACAATTATTATTAAATTTTATATTAGTTCTTAAATATAAAAATAGTTGCCTGTTTCTTAATGCAACTAAATTGCTTTGGTGAAATCTACATGTTGAAATAACTCAACTTATAACTTGGTATACATTAGTGAGTTAATTGTTAACCTTGCATGATTAGAAGCGATTGGCTGACTGCTAAATAGCATTTTTTTGGGTTCGATAGTGAATAGCATAAGTTCAAGGTTTGAGCATAAGGAATTGTCCTCGTGATTCTTTTATATAACTAAATAGTACCTTATACCATGTTATTCTTCACTTTTGAGAGACATGTTTATTCTTGAACGTGGTTTGAAATGTAATTTAGCTGCTTTTGTGACTTGCACATGTTCAAAAAACTTGGGTGTTGGCGAGTACAACTGATCCAATTAGAAGTTCGATTATCATGCAATGTAAACTTCCTTGGTACTGGTGCAACCCAAATCCTGTCAAGACTATATCCAGTCTGCCCTGAAAAATAATTTTTAGAATGAGAGTACCTTTATCTTATCTTTATTTTTTATTGTCATTCTCTGTATTTTTGTTCATTTGATCTTTTCACTGTGGGGTCCCTTCTAAAAACGTTGTCAGTATTCAATCATACCATTCTATTAGTGTTCATTTGGCATCAAGCATGGAACCTTGTCTTCTGAAATATTATGTAGGCATGATGAGAGAAGCGGCAAATAGTTGGCACAGATCCCACTCTTCAAAAGGGAATCAGATTAGTATAAAAGGATTTTTTGATCCATAACAGCGTTAATTGTAGAAGCCATTATTGAAATGCAGCTGAAGTCTAAACAAAGAACTTATGATGGGTCATAAGGTCATACAGATCTCTCTTATGTGCTGATGATTGATCATTGAGTATGATTCAAAACTTTGATGCAAATAAAATTGACAGTTGAATCCAGAAACCACTCAAATCTAACTTATGATGGTTGTCTGGCTTATGACATTTTGACTGTCAATGCATGGGAAAGGCCCACTTTATCTCTGAGCTGCATGTTGCAGATACCTTTGGATGTCAATTGGTAGCAATGAAAAACAGTTTTTTCATGCTTCCAAATATATTATTTGCCACACCCTCAGCAGCAGCATATTGCCTTTGTCTAGAAAAGGAGCATGCCCAATTTTTTTCATGCTTCTGAATATATTATTTGCTAGACCCTCAGCAGCCGCAAAAAGAAGCATGCAACTGGATTGGGCATTCGAGATTATAATTATTAGTGCTCACAGTGAGGAAATCATGGATATGTTTGTGTCAATCATTCATGGTACATTTGTTGGGTTCAGGTATTCAGATGTACATGCTTCATTTTGGCAATGAGCAGAAATTAGTGTTTTTAAAAAATTATAATTTATTAAAAAGATCGGAGTCTTTGTGTGTCATGTTTGTTAAATACTCTAGTGATAAAAGATGTTTAAAGTAAAGTTGAATTATCTACATTATGGTATGTGTTATGACATTGCATTGTATCATGACAACATTGAATGTTGCTAAATTGTGGTTTTGTTGATGTTGTAAATCAAGCAGCTCAGACTAAACTACAGAAAGTCAAAGTTGCATGGACACGGATGTGGATACAAATATGGATACGATATTGGATACAAATGTCTGTTTTTTAATAACCTCGGCTATGGTTGGATATGCCATTAATAAAAAGTATACACATATTTAACACAATTTTCTAATTTATTAGAGATGTATATAACTTTAAGAGCAATATAGACACATAAATGCTACATAAATAGTTACAAGGCAATTAAACACTTCATGCTAAAATATTATAGTTGCATTGGAAGACAACCCAATTAAATGGGTTTGTGATATAGGAAAAAATATTTTATTTGTGTTTCTCATTTGGTGTAGGTTTTGTTTATACCAATATGTTTTTAAAAATGAATAAAATTTGGGAAGATTTATGTCAAATTTTAAAAAATTAAATTACATAGTATTTGGCATGGTTGGAAAATCAAGTTTTTTTTTGGGAACACATGGGTGCAATATTCATTGTGTACCCATAGATTTCCGGTAGCTAGTGGCTAAGAAAAAATGTCATGCTTCTTGTAACGTCTTCAATTCCTTATCTAGGTTGAGTGTTTTTTCGCTTGAGCCTTCGTAGAATGTCCTTTCTAGTGCAACAACCTTGATTTTAATATGTTTGTATTGGCATCTCTATCATAATTTGATTCCCATTTTGTAATTTTGTTTACAAAATGGTTATCAAAGATTTGGACTAAAAAACATGTAGGATGAATAATAAGATAAAGGATGAATGATGTGTGTGCTTGTGTATGCATTAGGATGGGCTCATTGTTAACCCTTGGGGTGGATGTAGGATGGACTCATGATGTCAGCGCTTGTGGATGTAGGTGCTAAATTCAAAACCCATCTTATAAGGTGAGCTTCTCCATGCTTTAGCACACAATTGTTGTTATAACTCTTCAATTGTGCCCGAATAATGAATTGCTACCAATTTTAATCTACTTCTTGTATATTCTAGTAGTTTGTACACAAAGTTTCCCTTGTGAAATGGTGCAAGGCAACTAGATTGCAAAACAATGAAACGTAGTATTGGAGGACACTAGCACAAGCGCTTAGGTGTCCACAAGCGCTTAGGTGTCCTTGTCTCGAGAGTGGAGTCCTATACTAGTGATGAAGTCCCTACTATGTGTTATAGTTCCTTGTAAGGGTTGTTTTATTGTCTAGTGAGAAAACTAAGTAACTAAGTAGGAGCCAATGACTTGGCTAGTGACACACAACACCAACTATCTAGAATGTGAGAACTATATGAAAAGCATACTTTGAAAAGAGAAAAACAATTGGAGAATTGTGAAGGTACTAGTGAATCTTGTTTCACATTAGCACACAAAGGAGATCACTCACAAGGGTTAGGAGGATTACAAGAGGCTAGCACAATGGGAAAAGGTGTTAAAACCTTTTGACCTCACTAAGGGCACTTGGAGAACCCTAAATGGTCCTTAAATAAGGGAGTCAGTAACACATCATATTGAACTTGGAAGACAATTGATGCAATACCACATAAGGTCCAAAGCCAAGGTTGAATATTTTCTTACATATAATAATTCATTTAAGCCCAAATTCAAAGATTCTCTCTTCATTTTAAGCAACATTGGCAATAACTAAAAGAACATAAAAGATAACAAGCATGCTTGACTTTGACGGTGAAACATGCAAAGACATCTATATTATCAATTCTCTTTATGTGGCTAGTTTACAACTACTCTTTTTAGGGGGTTCCAATATCATAATTTATAATTACAAAATAGGACTCAAGGTCTCAAATTATACATCATATTGAAAATTAGGACCAAAGGGAGGGAGATAACTTGTACTTGCACGCTATATAAGCCTCCAATGAAGCATCAAAAACTTTGATCCTGAACGATGGTTTCTATACCACCCAATCTCATGGTACCCTTAGGTCCACTCTTGTCATGCTAGAAGGTAGTCACACAAGCCACAAAAACTAACTCACATAAACACATTCGGAGAGGGCTTATACATGCCATATGTGGAGAATATACACAATATACACATTATGCGAATAACACAACTAATTTCATATAATGTATCAAATGCAAATCTTCATTGGGCATAAACACTAATGACATAAAGTAAGGCACCAATGTTGGGTATAATCACTATTGGCACAATCACCAATGGAGCAAACAAGAAGTAATCATTAGCGCAATCACTAATGACACAAATATAATGTCCTCATTGGGTTCAAATACCATTGCAATAAAATAATATGCTCTCATAGGCACATGCAAAGAATAGTCAGGTATGATCAACTCACCCTATGAGGATCTCAATTTCCAAGTTCCAATTTAACATGTATTCTATGCTCAAATTGAGCTTGTAATAGCATGTTAAGTATGCTATAAGAATCATTATCTTGATTAATTTTATTTCCCCAATGTCATTAGTTATCACTTACTAGGAAAACTCCCACACTAAGATATCCTCGAGCTCCTTAGTGCCTTGACAAAAGTTGGTAGCCATTCCACTACAACTTTCTAGTACTTTATTCTTAGGTTCATCATGACATCACAATTGAGCATGACACAAAAAACAAGGCATACAAATTTGGCTTACAAAATCCTATAGCATGATATCAAAATGATCCTTACAAAAATCCATGTAGGAGACTTAAGTCTTACCAAAACAAAGCATTTCATTTCACTTTTAAATATTTAAAATTTAGTTTATTTATGAATGGAAAACCAACTATTTACATACAATCTTCATTAGCAAAGCTTCAAGATTTCTCAAAATTTTACAACATAATTTTAAAAAATGAAAAGCAATCTTCTTTATCAAATATGAACAACTCAGTGATAGAGTAAAATTCAAATTATGAACATTTTAAATTATTTTTGGCATTTTGAGGACATAATTTTATTCTACAAATTGAGTTTTTAGATTGAATTCTACAAGGAAAGTCCTATGCACCCTTAAGGGTGAGCATGGTATCCAAAATAAGAAAGAGCTCAAGTAATAGAGAGGGGGAGAAGATTACCTTAAAATTTGATGATTTTCAAACACATGAAAAAATGTAAATTTATCAATTTATCCCAAGCCATTCTAATTCAAATACACCCAATTCAACCTAATTTTCAATTTTTTCTTATGTAAGGTTTTAGAGAGTTAGTTTCCTAAAATGTAGATAATCAAATAAGAGACCTAATTTTTAACCTTTTTAGCAAGAAAAATGTGGAACAAAAACTGAACTTAGTCTAAGTAATTTTTGTATGTTGTATTTGTACCTTAGATAATTTATATAGAGATTTTCAATATTGAAAATTATTAAATATCATTCATATTTGCCCTTATATCTCCTTATTACATATACATCTCTCATATTATCTTTGTTCTCTCTTACCTCTTCTTAACCTTTATTAAATATATCTTTTGCTATACAAATATATATTTGATTGGACGTGACTGGTACAATGTGAAGTTCCAAAAGATCTTTGCGGTGTAGTACAATAGGTTCTTTAGCGACTACACTTGCACTTTTGTGTTTTGGCTTCTTGTAGTAGCTCTATGTATTTGAGTTTGAGTGAAGTCAATTTACTTCTTGAATGTTTTTAGGGATTTGAATTTGCTGTGCAATATTTTGAGCTTCTTGAAAGATTTTGCTAATGTGGGTTGATCACAAGTTGACCATGTCCCACAATTGGTGAAACTTTTGTTTTGTTTGATCCCCATTGATCTTGAAACCATTGGAAATGTGCATGTGATGTTTCAATTTCCCCTTAAGCTACATCTTGGAGAGCATTGCATGTGGAGGCCCTTAGAAGTAGTTGTACCCCTAGTTTATGCATTTGTGCCTTAAGAACTGTCATTGTAGTTCATTGCAAGAAAAATTTATAGAGGGCATTAACATCTCCTTCAATATTATTCAATTTAGTAATATGAGTTTCAAGGGCATAGTGTGTGGTGGCACACTTTTTTCTTTCTTCCCCATCCACATCTTTTGAAGCCTTGTCATTTTTTTGCAATATTGTCATCTTCTAAAACCGAGTATCCTTTATGTATCCATTTATTTAGTGATTCAATTGCACTGCAAGGGATTGAGAATAATCCCCTTGTCTACTTGTACTCCATTCTTTTGATACTGTTTTGCTTATTTTTGACATCTTGACAATCCCCTTGTAAGCAAAACTTAATGAAAATTATGAAAAAATATCTAAAACATTTTTTTTAGATAAGTGATAATTTTATTGATTCCAAATATGAGTTTACATTCACCAAAACAAGGCCTACAGCCTAGATAGAGCATTATAAATCCCTTAAAAACTTCTTACACCTAGACATCTACCCCTTAACACATCATCACCCCAACACTACACACAAACATGAAAGAACATAGCCTACTAGGAAAAATGGGCACGTAGGCCAGACAAACATACACCACATCACTGCTCCACAATACCCCACTTCACCAACATCTCCTTATGGGTTTCGTTCGTCATAATCCCTCCAGTGGTCTCCACCTTGGCTTTTGTCTTTCCCATAACAGGGTTCGGCACCACCTGAGAAATCTTCCTTTCATCACACTCACAGACCTTACTTGGCATGTGCTTTTGCTTACGTTTCCTTTCCTCTACCATCCTCCTTTGGTCAGCTTCTCACTAGTTCATATACACCAACAATTCCATCCACACGGTACAAGCTTCACCTACGCGCTGCATAATCGGTGTCTCATTGCCAAACACTAGAAAAGGTTGAAAACTTGCCCTCGCTCCTTCAACTCGGTGCCAACATCCATCTAAAATGTGAAAACCTACACCAATCTTCGCCAAACTCAACCAATGCACTACACCCAGCCACATTGGCTCAATACAAAGTTCAACCATGTGCAAAGCCTCTTCTTTCTCTCGGGCCAACAAAAAAGCCCATGCATAGAACGTGGAGGAGATTGTCCACATTTGTTTGTGGTCGAAAATCACCTGGGAGAAACTCCTTACCAAATAGTTTATTCAAAATCTGAATAAACCCTTCTTCATCTTGCCTGAAAACCATCCCCAACCTACGCGGTGTGATTTCAGATCTAAAGCCGGGTGTCTGTTTCTATTTTGGAGTATCCAAAAAGAATTTCGCCTCCATGAATCACACCCAAATTATCCCTGCACTTTGAATGTGCCTCTCAGCCTGAAAATATACATAAATAGCTCTTCCTGCGTCTAGAGAGTTCCAGGCTCCTTACCCAAAGGAATGAGTGTAGTTACTTCATTTGTCCTTGCTTGCTTGGCCAAAAGCCTCACATGCCCCTCCATTGTCAAATTCCATGCAATGAGAATCTAGGGTACCTTATCATAATTGCTAGATCATCCCAAATGATCGTGGGATTGCAATGACAATTGAATGAAATCGTCCACCATTTCTGTTTTAACTAACATATTAACTCCCACGTTTTCCATTTTATCGGCAATTTGATTTTCTTTGCATAATGTATGTGAGACTTCATAATCTTCAAAACTATCTAATATCTTCCTAAAAGGAAAATTGAAATATCTATATTATGATATGCTATGACATTGTTACTTGGATGTGGTTGTATTGACGTCATAAATCAAGCAATGCAAATTTAGTTACACAAAGTTGTTTGAGGTGTCTACTAATGAGGTGCCCTAAAATTTGCAGCAACTAGAGGCTAAAAAAAGGTTATGCTTTTTGTTATGTATTCCACCCAAAAAAGGAAACTTACAATCCTCATCACTATTTTATTTTTCAATCATTGTTTTACAACAAATGTTGAAAAATAATTAAAAAACCAATTATTGTTTTACAACAAATGTTAAAATCAAGAATTATATTCTTGCTTTTGCTTGTTCAAACTTTGCGAAGCGTCTTGTGTGCAAGAGCTTGTTGAATGTGGGTGATGGCTTGCTTTGAACTTTTCCCTTGTGCAAAGGGGTTTTTTTATTGTTGTATTTTCTTCCTCTGAAGATTGTGATTTGGTATTAAGCAAGATGTGGGTTTGGGGCAATCACTTTCTTTATACCAAACCTTGGATAGTCTCCTTCAACCCCCTCATCGAACCACTCAATGTGCGCTCTATGTGGGTTTGTCTCCCTAATCTCCCACTTCATTTTTGGGAGATGTCTTGCTTTGAGGCCATTGGAAACTCTATTGGCCATTTCTTGAAAGTGGATGAGGCTATGACTTTGATGAGTTTCTTTACATTTGCTCGCATCTTGGTTGGCATGGATATCTCCACACCTTTGCTAGGGGATGTGGTGATCATGGTTGGGGATAGGCTTTGAACTCAATCATTGGATTATGAGGACCTCCCCTTTTGGTGTCAATGATGCTTCTCTACTAGGCATCTAGCTACATATTGTTCTCTTTTGCATTTTAAAGGTGCCGCCACTTGGTGGAAGGATGCAAATGATGATCATTTGAGCATTCGGGCTTCTAATTCTCTATCTGACTCTACCTCTGAGGGCTCCTCACATGCTAACAATGCGGATGAAGCTCCTGCTGCAAATCTGGGTGATGCTCTTGTTGCAAATTTGGGTGATACCCCTGATGTAAACCATGAGGATACCACTCTTGATCCTACTAGTGTGGTCCCCTCTGGCCATTTGGACCATTCTTCACCTTCTACTCCTAGTCTACTTCAAGCTTCAACTGACTATGTACAACTTTCTTAACACTTCGGCCATTGTGCAAACAAATGTCCAAATGGAGTTTCGTTAGTTGCCCCACCTTGTGGTGGGGTTCCTAATGACAACATCACTTGGACAGTTATTTGAAGGCACACAAAAATAGTTCTTCAGACTCACACTCTTCTCTACATGTGGTGAGTGAGCGACCCTCCCACTCTTGAGGAGGGCTACTAGCCAATGTGCTACTGTTTTGTTTATTTTTGTCCTTAGTGCTATTGTTCTACTTGACGCCTTCAGGCTGTGGTTGTGTAAGGGTCGACCCCCTTGTTGGGCTGCTGATTATAATAAAAAATAAATGTCAAATCAAATCTTATAATTGATAGATCATAATAAATCTACCCAATTCTTGTAGATGCAAAGAAGCGTACCAAATCACCTTACGAATTGGGAAGTGATGATATTATTAGTACATGCTCAAGTTAGATCTTTTTTAACATTTTCAATCCTTATCTAGCTCAAGTTCCATTTCCCTTGAGACTTCTCAAAATCCTATTTTCTAGCACACAATAACCTAGATTCTAATATGTTTGTCTATTTTCATCTTCTCCACCATAAGTGTGCCATTTCCATTTTGTAAAAAATGGTAATCAAGGATTTGGACTACAAAAAGATACATTTTGTGTGCATATTAATGAGCTTGTTAGTTTCTTGTTGATTTTATTGCATCTAGATAGTCAATCATCCCGTTAAAAAGCCACATGGAGGATGTGGATTTATATGAAGGATTAATGATGTGTGTGCTTATGTATGTAGGATGAAGGAATCATGATGAGAGCACTTGTGGATGTAGGATGAAGAATTGGATGAAGGATTCATGATTTGAGCGCCTGTGGATATAGGTGCTTAAGCAAATTGAAGAATTTTTGGAAACATACCTATGGACCAAAACAAAGATGCAGTCCTTATATTTGTATGTATTTCCATGGTTGGCACTCTCTATCTGTGTGTAGAGGGAAGATCATTGTTTTCAACATTTCCCAATTGGAAATGGAAATTATGAAATAAAGAAATTAGGTTCTAGAAATGAATGTATATCTACTATGTGCTCTTTTATCTTTATTATGTCCTATTTTTATCAATTCTAATTTCAAATATCATTTTTTTCCACTAAATTTTTTGTTTGTGAATTTCAATTTAATATGGTTGTTGGACAAATATGGTGAAGAAGTTTTTAATTGAAGCATAACACCTACATGAGATACAAAATTACTTGTAGCCTTGAATCACGTCTAAGAATATTTTCTTAGTTCTTAAAACAACAAAAGCAAATGGTTGGTAGTTATTGAAACTAGAGACAAAGTTTGTCACATTTTTTTCCTAAATAACCTCATTTTGCAACTCCTTTTGTTATCATTCTAGGAAATATTTATAGTTATTCTTTAATTTCAAGTAGGAATCCATAGAACAAGACTTCTTGTTGGCTAAAATTTCAATCACACACACACCTTCCATTTTATCCATAACATTGCAATTTCATCAATCATTTGTCTTTGGAGCTAAGTCATTATTTGTTGCAACACTTTTGTCTTGTATAATTGAGTATCCTTTAGGTACCCATCTATTAGTTCTTTTATTTGCAATGCAAGGGGTGTTATAAAAAAAATATTATTGTTTGTTGTCATTGATGTCAAACATTGTGTTCCATATGTTCCTGAGGAGTTTGAGTTTATGTTCCCTCAAGCTTTGTGGTTTGGAAGTGTGCTATTCTTGGCAATGTGGGTATGTATGTTGAACCTTCAGTATATTGGAAGGCAAGTACACTCTCAGTCCTGAATAGTCTTAGAGTAGTGAAAGATGGGTATGTATCCTATATGGTCTCACAACAATGGAAGACATGTATGTATTCTATACGGTCTAAAAATAGTAGAAGGCATGTATGTGTCTTGTGATCATGAGTAGATGGTGTTTTATAGTACTCCTATATTATACTATTATATCTAGAAGTCTTCTTGGACTGGATGTCTATTGTTCTACTGTTTTAGCATTGTGTTGCAATCTAGTTAGCAATTTTACAATTGCAGTTAATTATCTTTCCAAAGAAATTCTCTTCTGGAAAACATGGTTGAAGTTGTGCTGCTACTCATTTAGATGTTTTCAAGACTTGGTCTTGGTTGTGGTGTTCTCTGGTGATCATGAGTGTGTTCCTAGTGTTTTCTAGACTATGTCATCTTGCATTTCTATTCTTTCCAGTTTTTGTTTTGATGCAAAAATATATTGACATGGCTTTTGATGTGGCATGTTGACATGGCTTCTAATGTGGCATATTGTTCTCTTCATAGTGTAAATGTCTGGTTATATTTGGTAGTTGATTGTTTGCTTCTACATGCTTGATTTATTCTTTGTTGTTTCTCTTATTGTATTTGGCATTGGGTCATGTGTAGCGTATTCTCAGATGCATGGATCATAAATTCTAGTTTCTCAAATCATATGGCAAGAGATAAATGTAGATTTATCAAGTTTGAAGATTATGATGTTGGAGCAATTAGATTCATCGGAGAAGGAAGTGCTCAAATCAAAGGCATAGGAACCATTTCAAGTGATGGTAAGCATAAAACTGACGATGTTTATTGTGTTGAAGGTTTGAAACATAAATAGTTGAGTTCTAGTTAGATGTGCAAAAAGGGTTATTTGATAAAAAAACTTTTATTAAGATTATTAAATCTGATACATGTAATCAACATAAACAACAACCACAGAAAGATAATCATACACAATAACACCAAATTTGTTAACTAGGGAACCTCTTGATTAGAGAGTAAAAACCCCGGTGGGGATGGTACCCACAAAAGATGTACTAATATGAAAATTCCTTGTGAGAGGATGGACTCTGTGAGGAGTCTTATGAAATACATTCAGTACATATCAGTCCTTGTTAGGAGACTCTGAATCCTTGTGAGAAGATTCTAACCCTATTAGGAGTTAAGGAAGGCAGAAGGACCCACTGTCCAAACAACTTCAAGGGCAAGATCACTGAACACATTGTCCAACTGATCTCTATATTATCCAAATAGAATAATACCAATAATTACTGATCTCAACAACTTCTCTTCTCTCCTCTGAATGTGCCAAAAACTGCACCAAATGCTTCACCAGATCTCTCTACCAGATCTTCTCACTTCGCATCAATCACTGTCTCACCTTCACATCATATACTTCTCATATCACATATACTATATTATCAATTTAGGAAAACAATCCTTCCTTTATACCATGCACAATATTTCATAATTGAGTTGGCCAATTAGGCTCAACTAATTACAAAATATAAAACATTATACGTTACATAATAGTTCATAACCACATAAAATTGTCGGCTCACAAACTTAATAAATATTCACATGTGTGACCTCTGACTATGATGAATTATCCAGGTCACCTACGCAATGTCTTCAACCTCTGTATAACTTTGCATGTCCAGATTCTATCCCTGTTAGGAGATATAATCCGATTATTACAAACTGCTTCTCAAGAACACTGTTAGAATATAGTTTCCACTAGATTGCTCATAACTGACATAAATAATTGAATTTACATATGCACTCTTTTCTATGATATCAAGACACCATAAGGAACATGTCCTCAACTCCGCATAACCTAATATGAAATTTTCCATGTGCGCTAATTCAAATACTGTCTGCTTCTCTGCTAATCTCCAATATAATTAGTGGATTGACATCAATGAAAAACGCAGTCATGAATGCAACATGCAATTTCTATAGAACTACTAGAATACTCCCCCATAGGACATATTCAAAATTCATTCTTAACAATCTCCCCCATTGGCGTTGATGGAAACATAGATGGAAAGCATCTAAGTTCCATGAATACCAAAGTCCAACTCTACTATTCTGCATTATCTTTTCAAATCCTCTTCATCAATCATCAAATCATCAAATGTTTTTCATGTATCTTTCTCCCCCATTGACATCAATGACAAAGTAAACATCACTATGTCAATCCAATACAAACTCAAATGTCTAAAGACATTGTTTTAAGATACATTTTACCAAAGAGTCGTTCATGACTCAACTCAAAAACATAGATACTCCACCATATAGGAAGCATCATCATACAATCCAGAAAGATAGTGCTCTATACCACTGGACTGATGTAAATTTCTGCATCACTACTCAAAAGTAGGTTGGGGCATGACCCCAAGCATACCTCTCCAATACTCAAATGTATGTTTAGGTAAGGGCTTTGTAAATATATCTGCAATCTACTCCTTTGTACTGATATACTCAAGTTTGACTTCTTTCTCTGCAACTTTCTCTCTTACAACATGATACTTGATCTCTATATGTTTTGGTTTAGAATGTAACACAGGATTCTTAGACATACTTACTGTACTCGTGTCATCACAATGTATGATAACAGGCTCATTGAACTTGATTCCAATATCCTTCAACATTTGTTTCATCCATATTATTTGATTATAATTATTTCCTGCCGCTACACATTCCACTTCTGCTATGCTCTGTGAGATACAATTCTGTTTCTTGCTTAGCCAAGAAACCAATCTTCCTCCAAGAAAAAATGCTCCACCACTTGTACTATTTTTTTCATCCACACTACCTCCCCAATCCACATCTGTATATGCACATAGGGTAAAATCATTTGATTTATCATACCACAACCTGTAATCAGTGGTACCTTTCAAATACCAAAATATTCTTTTTACTGCTGCATAATGTGATTCTTTAGGATCAACTTGAAATCTCGCAACAATACCAATTGCATGTGATATATCTGGTCTTGTATGAGTTAAATATTCCAAACCTCCAATCATAAATCTGTACTTCCTTTGTTCAACTACATGAGTCTCATCTTGCTAGATAGCTTATGGCTAGTTACCATAGGTGTACCAACATGCTTACAATTTTCCAAACCAAATCTCTGCAATAAGTCTTTTAGATACTTAGTTTGAGATAAGAAAATACCATCACTATTCTGCACAATCTGTAATCCTAAGAAAAATTTCATTTCTCCAATCATGCTCATTTCAAATTCTATCTTCATTTCATTAGCAAATTTATCACTCGCTTCATCTTCACCTCCAAAGATTATATCATCAACAAAAATAACTACAATCAATAAACTATTCTCTATTTCTTTCAAATACAAATTATTGTCTGCGGTGCCTTTAGCAAATCCCAATTTTACCAAATATTTTTCCAATCTTGCATACCAGGTTCTAGGTGCTTGTTTTAGTCCATATAAGGTTTTTTTTAGTTTACATACCATGTCTCCTTCTTAAGTCAAAGGAAAACCATCTGGCTACTCAATGCAGACTTCTTCTTCCAATTATCTATTCAGAAATGTTGACCTCACATCCATCTGATACACTTTGAATTTATTATAAGCTGCATAGGCCAAAAACATTTTTACTGCTTCAATTCTTGCAACAGGTGCAAATGTTTCTTCATAATCAATACCTTCTTGATGTGAGTATCCTTTACAAACCAATCTTGCTTTGCTTCTTACAACTTCTCCTTGTTCATTCATCTTGTTTCTGAAAACCCATTTAGTTCCTATAACATTTTTTTTGCCTTAGGTCTAGGGACCAATTCCCAAGTATTGTTCTTTTCAACTTGATCTAATTCTTCCTTCATTGCTTGAATCCAATTGTTATCTTTACAAGCTTCATCAGTAGTCTTAGGTTCAATTTGAGAAATCAAACATAATTCTTCTTGTACCTTATTTCTTGTCACAACTTCCTTTTCTTTGCTCCCAATAATCTGATCAACAGGATGATTCCTTATCAAATTCTTATTAGGTGTTACTGTCTCAATTCTTACTTCAATTCTAGGTTCTGGTCTCGGTTCTTCTCTTGATTCCTCAACATGAATCTCATTCTACCAATCATTGTCAGTTTCATAAAACAACTCAACATTTTCTTGATCAATTTTAGGATAGACTTCTTCATCTGAATCATAATCAAGTATTCTTTCCTAAATTCTGGACTTTTCATCCACTTTAACATTTGCACTCTCAACAATAGTCTTAGTTCTCTTATTAAAACATCTATAAACTTTTCTTTTCAATGAATAACCAAGAAACTTACCTTCATCACTTCTCGGATCAAACTTACCAATGTCATCATCTCTCTTAATATAACACTCACTTCCAAAAATTTTGAAATATCTTACTGATGGTACATGTCCAAACCATAATTCATAAGGAGTCTTATCTATATTTTCTCTAATCTGTACTCTATTCATTGTATACACTACTGTATTCACTACTTCTCTCCAGAATGTCTTCGCTACATCATTTTTAAACAACATAACTCTTTCTTCCTCAGTTACTGATATGTTTCTTCTTTTAGCAATACCACTCAGATCTGTATGAACAATCTCCAATTTTGTTGCTGTGGTGAACTTCTTACTGGGAAAAGAACTTCTTTTCTGCTTTGCCATAACACATTCCTTGCATACCATGTTAGTAGGTTTCACAATTTTAGGCAAATCTCTTACTGCAAATGTGGTGCTTGCTTTCACAATGTTATCAAAGTTCATGTGACAAAATGTTTTGTGCCATAACCAACTGTCATCAATTTTAGCAATCAAACATGTCATCTCAGTAGGATTCAACTGAAATACATTACCTCTGGTTCTTGCTCCTATTCCAATCATCTCACCATTCTTATCCTTGATCACATAAGTCTTCTCAGTAAACCAAACTTGATATCCCTTGTCAACTAACTGTCCAACACTCAAAAGATTATGTTTCAATCCATCCACAAAGCAAACATCATCAATGTTAGTCTTTCCATCAAGAGTAATAGATCCTATTCCTTTTATTTGGCAGGGTGCAAAGTTTCCAACTCTATCAATTCCTCCATCATAATTATTAAACTTTATAATTTTTTTCATATCGCCATTCATATGATGTGAACAACCACTGTCTATGATCCAATCAGTTTTCTTTTCAGCTTGAGATACTAAATATTTTTCTTCTTTAACTTCACTTTCAGAGTTTTCTTCTTTTATTGCAATAAATCCTATGTCATCACTTTCGTTATCACTTTCACTTAAGAATTCCTCAATGCTAGCTTCAAATTCTTCATCATTAGCATAATAAAATTCTTTAGGTCTTCTAGGCTTAAAGTTCTTATATTTCTTCACTCTCTTAGGACACTTGGATGCAAAATGACCATATTCTTGACATGTCCAACATTTAAACATTTTCTTACCTTTTGGTTCTCTCTTTACAAGCAATACAATTCCTTCTTCAATCTTTGTCTTCTTTAGTCTTAGATCTTCTACTGCTAGCATAATCTCCACTAACACTTGTACTTCTTGACAAAGTAGGGAAAACACTAAGTGTGCTGAATGCAATTTCAATTTTGGGCAGATCTCTAGATTGTCTCAAACCTATCTCCGCTACTTCTAATCTTCCAAGAAGAGTCTCTCTGGTGAATTTCTCAGTACACGGTATGCCTTGTTCAATCATCTATGATGTTTGCTTAAACACTGGGGTCAAAGTTTTCAAGATCTTCCATACGATTTCATCTTTAGTCTTATTTCCTTCAGAAACTTTGATACCTGCAACAATCTCTGATATTCTACCATTATAACTTCTAACATATTCATCTTCCATCATCTTTGCTTCTTGAAATAAACATATCCAATTTTGTAATTTGATTCTCTTAGCATGTTTATCATCTTCAAAAGTAGATTCCAAAGCTAACCAAATTTCATGAGATGTCTTTAGAGTTTTTACCTGACTGTATTCATTCTCAAGAAGAGTTGACAAAAATTTCTTCTTTGGCAAGTATGTTACACATAAATAGATCTCTTTATTTCTTAGTGCAGTCTTCAATTTTTTCTTCTTCAATGATAGTCTTGTCATTCTTTGTAATCAACCAATATCTCAGTCCTAAACATAGTAGATGTGTCTTCATCTTTTCTTTCCAGCTGTCATAGTTAACTCCATCAAACTTAAGACTTTCTTTTTTGAAATGACTCGCCATAGATCTCCATAAGCTGTTAAACTTTTCCTTCAAGGACCTGCCACTTTGATACCAATTGTTAGAAAGAAAAGTCCACCAAGATAACTGAGAGGAGGGGGAGGGGGGTGATTTAGTTATCTGATAAAAAAACTATATTTAACCTTATTAAATATGAAAGATGTAATCAACATAAACAATAACCACAGAAAGATAATCATACACAATGACACTAAATTTGTTAACTAGGGAACCTCTTGATTAGAGAGTAAACCCCGGTGGGGATGGTACCCACAAAAGATTTAATAATATGAAAAATACTTGGGAGAGAATGGACTCTTTAAGGAGTCTTATGAAATAAATTCAGTACATATCAGTCCCTATTAGGAGACTTTGAATCCCTGTGAGAAGATTCTAACCCTGTTAGGAGTTAAGGAAGGCTGAAGGACCCACTGTCCAAACAACTTCAAGGGTAAGATCACTGAACACACTATCCAACTGATCTCTGTATTATCCAAATAGAATAATACCAATAATTACTAACCTCATCAACTTCTATTCTCTCCTCCGACTGTACCAAAAAATGCACCAAATACTTCACCAGATCTCACTACCATATCTGCTCACTTCACATCAATCATTGTCTCACCTTCGCATCATATAATTCTCATATTACACATACTGTATTAATAATTAAGGAATAAAATCCTTCCTTTATACTGTGCACAATATTTCATAATTGAGTTCTCCAATTAGGCTTAACCAATTACAAAATATAAAACATTATACGTTACATAATATTTCATAACCACATAAAACTGTCGGCTCACAAACTTAATAAATCTTCACACATGTGACCTTTAACTATGATGACTTATCTAGGTCACCTCCACAATGTCTTCAACCTTTGTATAACTTCACATGTCCAGATTCTATCCCTGTAAGGAGATATAATCTGATTATGACAAACCGCTTTTCATGAACATTGTCAGAATACAGTTTCCACTAGATTACTCATAACTGACATAAATAATTGAATTTCCATATGTTCTCTTAGCCATGATATCAATACACCATAAGGAACATGTCCTCAACTCCACATAACCTAATCTAAAATTCTCCATGTGTGCTAATTCAAACACTATCTACTTCTCTACTAATCTCTAGTATAATCAGTGTGTTGACATCAATGAAAAAAGCAGTCATGAATGCAACATGCAATTGCTATAGAAATACTAGAATAATCCCCCATAGGACATATTCAAAATTCATGATTAACAAAAGATATCTAAGGAGTTGAGTAAGATGGATTCAAAGACAATCAACACGAATTAGGAAAAGAAATATATGATAATATGATGAGGATACATATGTGTTGTAAGTGGTAGAAACATCACTTGTAATACTCCTCCCATAGTTTTCTTTTCAGTTTAATTGGCCAAACTCTTTTAGGACACTTTTCATGTGTGTGTTAAATGCTTAGATAGATTTGATGTTATGTTATTTATATTTATGGTTTTACTGACCCCGTACTTGCATGTGTATAGTTAGCATGTATGTTTTACTTTTCTATTTGATGTGCCTGATGTGGTTGAGGGACGAAGTCATAGTTGCTTGCGAGATCCACATGATCAACCAATCCTCGCCATTGTCTATTATATATTTATACATGTATGTACATGCTCATCTTTTATGCAGGATTTTAGGTACCGAGCATCAACTTCCCTAAATTGCCAGGATGAGCATGCCTTATCACAATATCTCAATGGTAAGAGGGGAGATATAACATATAGGTCCAATCCCAACCTAAGCCAATAATTTTCCTAAAATAGTGGACAAATATCTTATTTACTACCCTCCGAATTTGTCAAGGTGACATGAATTTGTGAATCCTTCTTTGTGCTTGATTTTTTTATTTCGATGTAGTCAGTTTCTTCAGGTTTGCATGGTTGTAGGTTTGATGTAATTTTGGTGTTAAAATAGATAAAGGATTTAATTAAGTTAATTAAGTGATTAAATAATTAAATCATATTAAATATAGAAATATTAATACGAGGGTATTTAATTAATGAGGATTAATTAAATATATTTGTCTAATTTAAAAAGACTTAATTAAAAAGTGTAATTTTGTGAATAAATGATTTAATTAATTATTAAATCTAAAATTGAAATTAAAATCATAATTAATGAATTGATATTTAATTATCAATTTTATAATTATTAATACGCTAAAAAATATTAATTGTTAATAAAATATTGATATGCAATTAAACTTGTGCATTCAGTTTAATAAAATTAAATTAGAAATTTAAGTTTTAAGTTGAGTTAAGGCTTATTAAGTGAAAAGTACATATAATTATTATTATAATTAATTAAATATGTAAAAATGAAATTGATAAAAACAAGGTTAGGAAGTTGAGTTCTAATTGCTAATTGAGAGTTGCACATTTGAGTTATCTCTGCTGGGTTTTCTATATTAGAAATCTTTTTAGCCATTATTGCACACACAGATTTGGAGGAGACTAGGTTTTTGAGAAATCACATTGTAAAAGGCTCTTAACAGGGTCTATCCTTTAACTAGGACCTACCTATTGTAATACTTGGCTCCTAATAGGGTCAGAATTCCTAACAGAGTTATTATACTCATAGTGCAGATATTTGTGGGTACTAACCCCACCGAGGTTTTTTCCCTAACAAGGTTTTCCTCGAGAACAAATCTTGGTGTTCATGTGTGTGTGTACTATTGCTGCATTTAATTTTAAGTTCAATATTTTGTTCTCAACAATAAGTTTGATGTTGAAGTTTAAAGTATTCTATATTGGCATCAACTGATTCACCCCCCTCTCAGTTGATTGGGACATTGTTATTCTAAAAAAGTATACATGCATGAGATATTATATGAACATATTTTTAGTCAAATTGGACTTTAGTAAACAATTTGTTTGTCCTTATACAATGAGATTGGTATTTTGTTTGACTACTTGGTATATTCTATGTCCTTGTTTGATGTTTTTTTTTGGGGAAATCAAGTTGTCTTTAGGAGTGGTATATAGAGGCTTGAGGGGTTTTTCTTCGATGTGACATGTGCATTTTCAATATTTTTGTAATGTTGACTTGGTCATGATTATTTTTACCCAACCTATTTTCTTAAGCTCATTATTTTGTGAACTCTTTGAGAGAGTGTTTTTATGATATTATGGTTTGAAGACCAGTATGGATTTGTGATGTGATGGTTTGAGGACTAGTATGTATGAGTTTATGGTCTGAGGACCACTTTGTGTTCCATATATCTTTTATGGAACTAAATTCAATTATCATGCATTTTGAGATTTATGAGATCTTTTTATGATCTACGAGCTTAAGATAGGTTATCTAGGTGTATCGATGGGGGTGGCTTGCAATAAGCGCTAGGGCCCACAAGTGGCTTCCAAAATCACATATTGTAAGTAAATTAATAAAGTGATAACATGATACATTAAATGGGGGGTTTTAGAATGAATTAATAAGATATGTTCCCCACCCATAATTGTGTACTTGATTGAGGTCTTGACTAAGATGGGAGTGGGAGAAGATGCTTGATTGAGGTATTGCATGATTAGTATCCTTGTTCGTACAAGAGGTTTATTGATGCCGCATATGGTCACTTGAGTGTTGGGGTCTAAGAGACTACCAAGAAAAAAATCAAGCGTTAGCTGTATGTGATGACACTTACCTATATACATCTTAGGTTTCCTACATGTGTTGGTTCCCTCTACATTAGTTTGTATACCTTTGCATTTTGAGTTGTACCTTTTGAGATAGAGAGCTTTTAGGATCCCTTGCTTAGTTGTACTATGATTGATTTTGGTGCTTGATATCCGAGTGGGGTATGATGTTGTCTCCTTAGCATGGTGGGAGTGGACTTCTTGGTTCCATGAAGTCGGGTGGTAGTGATTCTTTTACCATTGATATTTTGACGTTCCTAGAATAGTGTTGGATGATCCTTGTTTCTATTACCTTCTTTCTTGTTCATCATTATTGGAGACTCGCTCTTATCTTTCAGGTTATTGTACATGTACCTTGTATACGATTGGTTATTGCAAATCCTGCGACTTGTGCAGTGGATGATGGTTCATTGTGTATACCTTATGGTATTGGTTGTATCTATGTTTCTTTTATATGAGTTTGTACTTTTTATTCATTTGTATATGTGAGATTTTTAATTATACTTAATCATAAATAATTAATTAATGTATATGTAATTCTACATCATGGAACCCTTGAGAGTCGTTAATTGTAATTGAGTTGTACTTATGTACTTGTTTGTATCTCATGTTGTATTTCTTCTACATTGTTATCATTATTTTTTGTAAACTCTTACAAAAAAATTATTGTGTAAACATAGCAACATGTTTTAGGTTAAGTTCTCATGGATTCCCTGGTAGAGAATTACATCACTTCTATAAAGGAGATCAATTGTTAAAGAGACAATGTTTCTTATGAATAAAACAAATCTTTTTCCTGTATATATGATAACCAAATGGGCAATATATTTTCATTCAAAAGGTATATTATATATATTTTGGTCCGCTAAGGCTTCTTTATTTTCTTTTTAAGGTGAAGAAAGGTTGAGCATAACACCTTCTATATAATCCATAGAAGAATTACAAAAGTTGGGTGTCTCAGTTGAGGGTATTGAAATAAGATACTAATAAAGTAAATGGTATTATCAAAAGCCACTGAAACAACCTCAACAAAAAATCATTCATTTCTGATGAAAAGCAGTAGATATTCGAGAAAGGTAAAAGACTGATTAGTGTGAGGTCTGAGCTGCTACTATCAAAGGAGGGTCATTACTAAATAGACTTCATAAGATGAAACAATTTACAAAGCATAAAAAAACCATGGTTACAATACAATAATCCAGAACAAAAAAGCTATTTAAATAACTATATAGTATTATAGTGCATAGCATAGGCAAAAAATAAGTGACAAAATATCAAGTGTAATGATAAGATTCTTTAATAGGCGTAAAGAACACAAAGGTTAATTTGCATTTTTATCACATAACATCTATAATGTGCAAAGATATAGGAGCTTCAATTGGACAATCACTATGGTGATTTGAAGCTACAACTGCAAAACATTTTATATTAGATCATAACATCTAGTAGTGAACAATGTGCATTGGACAGAATGGGAGAAAGGCATTGGAAAACATACTATAGAAACATATAACATCTACATCAAATTAAAGTGACTAAATCAGATTTAGGGATACCATAAAGGAACAACAACATTGGTCATTGCATATGGGAACACTCATGACAATCTTTCAAAAATGGTTCCATTAAAAGCTTTAATATGTTTAGAACAAATATGATGGCATTTTGATATCAAGTTACAATTACAAGAATCAAAAGTAGCTAATACAACATGTAGCAATGGCTCTCTTGAAAGTCAAATTCCCAATTCTAAGGGTAGTATTATTATTTTCCCCACCATTGTCACCAATTATACAAGTCAAATTATTATTACAATGATAAACAAAGGTACAGAGTCATATGAAACATGACTATGTTCATACCAACATTACTTAGTGAACTAAAAAATTCTCATATATAGAAAGGTCAACATTGGATCATACATCTACAAGATATAAAGCTTGCAAAAAGATCTTTAGCTATAAAGCTACCAAGGAATAATACAGATGGAACCCACATGATTTCATTAGACCCTCAATTTTTTATTGGTCTTTGTATCAAAAGAGGTTCATGAGATGCAAAAGTATGTAACAATCATGGAAACAAGAACCATTATGTTTAAATACATGTGAGGAATCTAGCCTCAGGATATAAAGCTTACAAAATGATCTTTAGCTATAAAGCTACCAAGGAATAGTACTATTGGAAAATCACCGCTATGTGTAATACAGATGAAACCCATAGGATTTCATTAGACCCTAAAGTTTTTCTTGGTCTATGTATCAAAATAGCTTTGTGAGATGCAAAAGTATGTAACAATTATGGAGCCAAGAACCATTATGCTTAAATAAATGTGAGGAATCTAGCCTCATAAAGAAAGTGTCAAGAGGGTTTTACAGGGGGTTCGCACCATCATATGCACTATTAAGATGGGTTTTTTCTTAGAAATTGAAAATCTAAAAGGGATAGAGCATATAATATCCTTATCTCAAGGTACAATTGGTTGTGTTTAGAGGTCATCATTTCTCAAAGCACAAAGAGCCTAAGTAGTTACTGGAAAGAAAAACCTTCAAGACATATGAAGTTTTAGGATGTTTTTGAATACCCATATGATTTATGAAAATTTAAAGGAAGCACATTATTGTCAAAACTCTTCTTTCAATATGCAAGTCATGACCTCATATGATACATGGAAACCCATGTTTTCTTTGTTTGCAGGGGGTTTCATTTTTTTTTACCTTGTCAAAGTTCACGTAAATAATACAAGAAAAAATTACATAGAGAAAACCCTAGAAGGTGATGCGACCATATAAATGGGAAAAATATATAGAGTTACAAAAAAACCCCATGGCCTACAAAATGACTCTGGGCCCGTATGCCATTTTTTACATAGATGGAAATCACAGGGGTTTGAAGAAACAACATATAGTTTAAATATCCAAGGGTTTTCCATGTTCTCATTCAGTTCCTTCTATAGAATCTTTACTAAAATTTTAGAGAGACATTAAAAGAGCATGGAACTCAATATTGAATATATAAAAGGGTTTGGAGTTTGAATACAAAGATCTGTGTAAAGAGAAAAGGTATCAAATATCATTAACAAAGAGAAAGTAAATGGAAGAGACTTCCATAGGAAAATGGAAACATATTAAACCCAGAAGGATTATGAAGACAGAAATAAAGAATAAATTTGAAAAGCCTTACAATCAAATAGACAAAAAAAATAATCAATTTGCCATATTTGTTATAATAGGGTTTCATAGCTAGAGTAAAGACATACCTTCAAGGATGAATGGTTTGCAACTACAAAGGGTTACCCCAAACCCTAGCTCGAGTGGAGCAAAAGTTTCCAAAAAGGTCGAAATGCAAAATGATGGGTTGCTTTTTGTTTTTAGGGTTTGAGAACCCTAAATCATCGTATAGTGAAAGACTTTTTGCCTTATGATTTTTTGTCAATTTCCCAAGTAATATCACTGTGGGACTAAAATATCATTATTGATGCTTTTGAGGTAATAAGTGGGAGTCACATTTTATAGTAATATTTATCAAGTGAGTTTGCTTGATATATGTTAGTATGAAATATAAGATTGTTATATTTTATATTAATATTTATTAAGTAAATTTCTTGATAAATATTAATATAAAATGTAACATATATTTATCTTCTATCACATGGATATGAAATCGTAATTTAATAATTATTATATGATATTTTTATAAATCATATAATAGTTATTAAAATGAAGTCAAACATGTAAAGATTATATTGGTACCCCACATGTGCTTATAGAGAGGGAGGAGTTTTCATTTTTGAGGAGTTGATAGTTGCATGAAGGGGCTTTTTTTTTTTTTTCTAGTTTTTGGTACAGTTTTGAGGTCTTCATGAATTGCACATCAGTTGAGAGGACGTTTTGGGCAGTTATCTACATGGTACTTGTAATTCCCATCCTATTTTATTGGGTTTTCTTTCTACATCTGACCTTATGATTAACATGCATATTTGGTGGATTTTTGGGACAATTTGAGTAGTTTTGGAGTGCTACATGGACTGGACTTGAGTCTTAGAGAGTTTTGAGGCGGTCAACTACATGTTTTTGGTAGTTTTATTCATGCTCAATGCTTAGGGGTTTTGGAGATATATTCTCATTCTTACACATGTTTTAGGGGTTCTTTTCTTTTCCTTGTTTTTTGCATTATGTAAATTCAAGAATTATTGTATTGAGCACACATTAATTTTTAGGATTATAGCATGATTATCCCTTGGATTTAGAATAAACATACAAAGCCTTCCTTTCTATTTTGTTTATAATATTTATGATTGTGTTTGTATGCTTGCAGTAATTTCAATTGTGGAATTTTTTTTCCTTTTTATAATTATTGAAGTTTAAAACATTCTTAGATTCTGATATAGCATGTGGGTTGTGAGGGTTATTCTTTATTCAAGATTTATTGTGGATGAAAATTGTTGTGAGAGTTTTGAGAAATGGAAAATTATGGTGTATCACCTTTTAAAGTTTTATTTACATTTTCAAACATCTTTCTTATCCCTTTACACATCAAGATTAGTTTTAGGTGATCACGAAGAGGAAGCCGAACCATGATACATAGATTGACTCTTACCATAGATTACCCAAAATCTAAGAGTGTTTCCATGATTCGACAAGATAGAAGATTTCATATTTTCTATGGGTGCAATCCTGATTAACAATAATTTTTGGGATGCCTAGTGGGGCACAAATTGATATTTAGTTCTTTTGAGCTACATACTTGCTACTATTTTAGCATGAATAATAGTTTTCAGTCTTTTAGAAGGTATTTTCTAGCACTTGGAAACTTTGAGATTTGGATTTAGAAGTTCTAGTATTGCAGCCTATGAGAAAAATACAGACCAGAAAAAGTAGAGAAAAGTTTGATTATCAGGAACTCCAACTGGAAAGATGAGGGGGTAGAGAAATGAGAAGGACATCAAGAGTATCACATAGTTTAGGAAGGAAAATACTTTCAAGTTCTGATCCTACAGTCACAACCTTTGGTAATCCCACTTTTGCAAGTTTTGAGGATCTTGTAGATCAAATTACTGAGGATTTTACACTTCCTAGTAGCTTTGGTCCTAGTAATTCTGGTTTAGAATAATCTTCTAAGACATTATAGATTATCTACTAGCAAATTGAGATTGTGTGATCCTGATGGATTCGTGAGACACACTTTGAAGGAAATGGAAGGTGCTACTTTGTCAGCTCATGAGCCTTTACCCAGGAAGATATCATAAGGAATATAGTTGTCATTGATGAATTAATTGAGAAGAGGAGGAGATGAAATGATATTCAAAGAGTTGAAATAGAATTCAAAGAAGCGGATGCTTCTATCCTTGGTTTTTACCATGAGATTGGGTATTGGGACAGATTAAAAAAATTGATGGAAACATATGATGAAATTATGGAGAAGATGCACGAGGTACCATGGTTAATCTTGAGGATGTAGAATCATCACATGGAGGTCTATGATGCAGAGGTCACATCGATAAACTAGGACAAGGGACCAATCTCCCACAACTCTTCACAAACTGGTTCAATGCAATAACCAGTCCTTCCAACCTTTGAATATGGTAGACAAAACTCAATTAGAGATGTCTAAGCCCCTCTCCAATCTAGACCTTACTCCTAGAGCTCTTCTCTAACTTCACCAATTTAAGGTTTTAGGGACACCTTCCCTATTTAGGACCAAATAAGGGAAATATTCACCAGAGGTGTTACTTGAAAAATCTAAGGATTGGAACACCTTGTTTGCCTCACAAAAATAGAGAATCAGTCACTGGATTGTCCTCCCAACTTCCACAAATCTCCAATCACAACTCCACCTACAAATCCTAGTAGGTCTTCAAAATTGGTTTTGGGTATGTAATCCTTGACCCCTGAAGAGTCTACAAAAAATTAGACCAGATTCAGATACCCTTTTGGGTGTTTCAAATTTCCCCAAGTCCACAAGCCATGATCTTACTCCGGAAGCACTTAACCCTCACTAGGTACACAGGCCTAATTGGCCAAATTAGCCCTGGTTTACTTTAGAGGTGACTAAGGATGGGTGCATAAGACAAGTGCAGTGTTTTAGGAACCTTCAATACCCCTTAATCACTCCAAATCCACTCTCCAAGTGTTCATTCCATTTAACTCCTCAGACTGCACACCCTTTCTTCTAACTATTTGACTGAACATATTGAGATGTTCAGTCTAGGGCTTGGTGAAAAAATCCCTTACGGACCGGTTCCTTTTGATTTCTCTTGGATTCATACATAATATACATCTAACTTGCATTCTCCTAATAATTAAGGGATTCCATTAGATGAATCGCAAGTTAGACCCCCATTTGTGAGACAGGCTTGGTGAAACCCTCCTTCCTGACTATCTCCACAAATTGGATGATAAATCTATCTACACAAACTCAAATGAGATCAAACCACTTGCATTAAAACATGGATTCATGAAGGTTTACAATCATGCTAGTTATTTTTATCAATTCTTCCATACACGTCCGTATACAACCAAATTTACATAGGAAAATGGTGAATTCTTATTCAAATTGCATCCAAATTTTGGTTCATAGGTTCTAACCTCTTGTAGAGGTCTTGAGATGATTAAAAAAATCCAAAAATGGGTTCTAACTAGTCCCTTAACATTTGTGACTATTGGCAACCACATTTGAACTTCTCGAGCAACTTTTGAAAAGTTTCTCGAGCAAGTTTTACAACTTTTTGTTGCAAATTTTATAACATTGACAATTTGCTCATCAAATGACTCACTAGGTGATCATGAACAATGAATCAAGTCATATACCCCCTAAAGGATTTAAAAACATCAAAATCATGCATAAGACATCATAAATACTTAAAATCTCTATCTCACCTACCCCTAAGAAACCTATAATCCAAGTGGACTAAGGTATCCCAAGGCTTATAGGCATGCCTATGGGATCCTTGACCACACAAATGGATTCAAACATGTAAGGGATGATCTCAAGGATCCATCCACCTTATTAAAAATCCAAAACAAGTAAAAACACAAGCAACATCCCGGATGATGCCTTGGGTGCCTTGCACCAATTTTCCTTATTGTAGATCTCTTCAACTAACTCTTCCTCATCCTTAGAATCTTCTAGATCACTATAGCTCTTCATTAAATTTCATTCTAATCCTTGTATTTAATTTATGTTCCTTGCTCGATGCCTAATTCTTTTTTCTTCAACCAAAATTCTATTTACTTTGCTCGGTAACTAACTCTGTGTACTCGTTGTTTTGACTTCCTTTCACTTTACCGTAACTTCTTTCCTTTTATCGAATAAATTTTTCTTCTCGGTAACCAAACTATTTTCTTTTCTTAGTCAACTTTACTCCTTTCTCACTTGTCCAATATTCTTTACCGACTTGATATATATTAAAAATGTAAATTAGAAAACAATTATACTATTATTACCTTATCATTGTCCGCTATGTATTAACTATCCAATTAAGTTCTTCAACTTCACAACTTTTCACTTTCTCTTTTTCCTTAACTTACTCAACTTATATCATACTTTGAATGATATGGAAACTCAATATAAACTAGAAATCAATTGCTTGACATCAATGACAAAATCTAAACTGATCTAATCCTTCTACAATCTTATATACCTCTGATCTCTATCATCATCATCATCAATTGGGGTTAACAATATTCCTTAAGTTAACAATCTCCCTCTTTGGAATTGATGACAAAACTTGACAATTGATGATGGTAACATTTAAGTTAACAATCTCCCTCTAACTCTTTGTATTTCAATCTTCTTGGTCATTGATTTCTATCATTTGCTCCCTCTAAACTTTATCTTCTTTCTTTGATCTTTATTCTGACTTCTTTATCATTTCTCCATCTTATGTTTTCTCCTTCTTTGCTTACTCTCCCTCTTTCTTTGTAATAATTATGTCTTATTCTCCCTCTTTGACAACAATTCCAAAGATACATACTCTTGAAAAATTTGTTCAAGCAATGGATCATACCTAGCATGTACTGATATCTCATTGCATACAAAATAATTTTCACAACTTTAGGCATCACCTAAAGAGTTAACACTAGAATCAAATAAAAAAATAGATATTCTAATGAATCCTTGAATTGATGTAGCATTCATCTTGTCTTAGTGAATATTGTATAGGGGAAGTATCCCTAATTTACCTTTGAGATACTCAAAAGCATCCTCCAGTAGTGGCTTGGTGAATATATCTTCTATCTACTCCTTGAATTCACATACTCCAATATCACATGCTTCTCTTGAACTTGTTCTCTCAGGTAATGATACTTTATAGAAATGTGCTTGTTCTTGGAATGCATCACTGGATTCTTTGATATGTGGATAACACTTGTATTATCATAGTGAATAATAACTAGATCGATAATCTCCTCTTGCATACCTTAAAGTAGTTGTTTGATCCATACAATGTTTGCATAATTCAAAGCTGCTACTACATACTCTGCCTCAGTTGTTGATTGTGATATACAACTCTATTTCTTACTTAGCCATGTCACTAATATTTCTCTTAAAAATAAAGCTCCTCCACTTGTAATTTTTCTATCATCAATATTTCCATCCCAATCAACATCTGTGTAAACCTTCAAATCAAAATCTCCTCCTTTCTTGTATAGTAGACCAAAGTCTTCAGTACCTTTCAGATATCTAAATATTCTTTTGACTCCAGACATGTGTGTTTCCTTTGGCTTGACAGAAAATATTGCAACAATACTTACTGTATGAGTAATATCAATTCTTCTATGCACAACATATTGTAGCTTACCAATCATTGATTGGTAGAGTGTTTCATTTACTTCCTTTGACTCATCCTATTTTGATAATTTGCAACTAGAAGCCATCAATGTTCTAACTAGTTTTGATTCTTTCATACCAAATGTCTTTAGGATCTCTTAATGTACATTGATAGTGTGATATAGATCCCATCTTTGACTTGTTGAATCTATAGTCCAATAAAGTTTTATTTCTTCAATCATGGACATCTCAAATTCCTTTCTCATCTCCTCAGCAAAATATTTACATAATGTGTTATTTCCTCCAAAAATAATGTCATCAACAAATATTTCACCAATCAAAATCTTATCATTACTATCATATTTTAGATACAAATTTCTATTGTCACTTGTTCTTTCAAATCCAATCTTGATTAAATATGAATGTAACCTTTCATACCATGCTCGGGGTGCTTGTTTCAAACCATATAGTGCCTTGTGAAGTTTAATACCATGTCCTTGTTAGTATCCTCAACAAATTCTTCAAGATGTTCAACAAAAACTTCTTCTTCAAGAATACCATTAAGAAATGTAGACTTAACATCCATTTGATAAACTTTAAAACCTTTATAAGCTACATATGCTAGTATAATTCTAACTCCTTATAATCTAGAAACAGGTGCAAAAGTCTCACCATAATCAATACCTTCTTCTTGTGCATACCCTTTTCAAACCAATATAGCTTTGTTTCTGATTACATCTCCATCTCTATGTTCATTTAGTTTGTTTCTAAAAATACACTTAGTACCAACAATATTTTTATCTTTAGGTCTTGGTACCAAAGTCCATGTGTTATTCATTTCAATTTGGTCTATCTCTTCTTTCATAGCTTTAACCCAATCTTCATTATCTAAAGCATTACTTAATTTTCTTGGCTCAAATTTAGAAATCAAACATGTATTATCTCTCAACTTTCTTCTTGGCATTACTCCAACATTCTTGTCTCCAATAATTTTTCTCGGTGAATGGTGTCTTCTCACATACTTTTCTAGAATAGGCTTGGTAGACTATGACAGTTCTTCATTTTCAACATTTGATGGTGGATCTCTCTGTTTAGCTTCCTCCTTGGTTTGTACTACCAGTAAGGTTTTAGGAACTTCAGGTTGAACATTTACCAATCTTTGATAGTCATCGGGTTCCTTTTTTCTATCTTCATCATTTTTTTCTGCAAATTCATTAATCCTTACACTTGCGCTTTCTACAATTTTGTTATTAGACTTGTTTAAGCACTTGTAAGCCATTCTCTTTGTATAATATCCTAAGAATATTCCTTCATCACCTTTATGATCAAACTTTCCATTTCTAGCATCCTTTAGAATGTAACATCTACTTCCAAATACTTTAAAATAACTTACATTTGGTTTGTGACTATACCAGATCTTATATGGAGTCTTGTGTGTACCTTTCTTCAGTTGTACTCAATTTTGTGTATAAGCTGCAGTACTGACTGATTTTCTCCAAATGTTTGATACACTCCCTTCTCAATCATCAAAGTCCTTGCACAATCAATAATGGATCCATTTCTTCTCTCTGCTATACCATTTTTCTGTGGTGTCCTCAGTGTAGACATTTTTCTCTTTATTCCATGTTCATTGCAAAATATTGTAAACTCATTAGATGTAAACTCACCTCCTCTATCAGATCTCAGACACTTTAATTATCTTCCAGTCTCCTTTTCAACTCTTGCCTTATACCACTTAAACATTTGGAAATCATCAGATTTATCCTTCAACAACATGATGGGCATCATTCTTGAATAATCATCAACAAATAAAATGAAATATCTATCACCATAGTAGCTTCGTGTTCTCATAGATCCACATAGGTCATTGTGCAATAACTCCAAAATTCCTTGTGTAGTGTAAGATTTGCTTGTAAAAAATTACTTTGTCATCTTACCAACTTGATATTATTTTCTCATTACATTTTTAGTTTATCCAATCTCAGTAGACCTCTTACTCTAGTCTTTTTGCTCACCTTAATTAAGTTGTCAAAATTAACATGATAGAATCTCTTGTGCCATAACCATACATCCTCAACTTTAGAAAATAAGAAAATCTTTGTAGTAGTATCAAGGTAGAATAAGTTACCTTTTGACTGTTCACCAGTGGAAATAAGATCTCCATTCTAATCAAATACTTTTACATTTCCATTTTGAAATTCTAGTCAGTGAACTTTGTTCTTGAAATCTCGATATCTCTTGAATTTTTTTCTCTTTTATTGTTATCTCAGTTGTATTTATTCTCATAATTGTTGTTTTTAGGACATCTAGATGCAATGTGACCAAACTTTTTGCAATTGAAACATTTCATGGGTAATTTGCCTTGGTATTTGCCTTTTCCTCTCGGTAGTCTCCTAGCTAGTAAAGCTTCAATTTATTCTTGTTGTCTTTCCTCCTCAAATAGAATTTCTAGATCACTCTTGCAACTTTGAAATCTTTCACTTTCATTTCTTTCATAACCATCACTAGATCTAGACTCTCTAGAATTTCCAATATTCAAAGATGACTTGAATGTAGACTCAATCTTAGAAGTGGCAGGTAAACTATTGTCAAAATCATTTAGCTCAAACGAAATCAACTTACCAATTGTGGCATCTAGTGAAATAGTCATCTAAGGTATGGATCTTAGTTCTTGTATTGCAGAAACTTGGATGTAATAAGTAGTTAACAATGTCCTCAACAATTTACTTGTTACATCTTCTTATTCTATATATCCTCCCACATCTCTAATAGCAATCACAACTTCCTTTAATCTTGTACTATATTGTGTAACATCTCCACCTTCTTTCATTCTCATAGAATCAAATTTTCCTTTCAGGATTTCAACTTTTTCCTTTTGAACATGTTGGTCTCCACCATATACCAATGCAAGCTTTTCCCACATTTGTTATTCTGTATCACATCCTTTAAGATCATTGAATTATAGGTCAGTGAGAGCAGAAGATATCTCAATCATAACTTCTGTGTGTTCTTTCCTTTCTCTTACTTGTTCGACTATAATAGGCCCAAATGGTGGTGGCAAATACTCATTGTCAAGATAGTATATTTTATACTCTCCAATTCCAGATATGTGCAACCTCATTCTACTTTGTCATGTAGAGAAGTTGTCCTTATTCAACTTTGGTGCCTCCCTCTTATACATCTTCAGATCTTTTACTCAAGTCTTTCAAACTTATCACTTCAGAGTACTTAGCTTTGATACCAATTGTTAGATTACTGAGAGGGGGGTGAATCAATAATCACCGATTCTTTAAACCTTAAAAATTTACTTTGATTCAACTCAGTAATAACTTGGTAAGACAAACTTCAATATTAACTTATAGTAGTAAATTAACTTATCAATCATCAATATCATGCATAATAAACATTCAACACATATAACACCAGTATTTAATATGGAAACCCAATTTGGGAAAAACCACTGTGAGAATTATCACCCAACAAAGAAATTCTCTTATGAAGTATGCTCGGTTAAAAGCCAATCCGGTTAAGGATTAGAATGCAAATTGTAAAATGTGACCCTGTTAGGAGATTTTCTTTAGATCTATTATGATCTTCACCCTGTTAGGAGTGACCTGGTTAAAGGTCTTTAAACACTCTTCTAGAATGTCACCTCTCTCAAGGTTTTACAATAAGACTGTTAAGTCCACTCAGTTAAGAGGTTTTTCTGCTACAAATGTTAATAAGAAATAGTATAAAAATTGATCTATAAATATGCAACTACCTATTGCTTAGTCAAATCCCTTATTCTCTCTATGTCTTTACTTCATTCCATCACTTGCCATTGGCCTCAACACTTCATCAATCTCTTCTTGCAAATTCGGATTTCAACCTTTTTCTTCTTCAATACATCACTTGGTTATACATCCACCCATCAAATTTTTCAACTTGTTTTCTATTCAATTTCATCCTTTATATAGACTCTTTTTTTCCTCTTAATCTCCTTTATTACATTTTCCTATGTTTATTCTCAACCATCAAATCATGCTCTTGAACTGATTCAATGAATTTAGAACTCAGTAAAATGTTTTATCATCACCTCAAAACTTGAACATTTCTTGGAACTTCTACCTTCAATTTTTGTTGCTTAGAGCTTACCATAGATCATCACCTTGAATTTTCCTAATTGTAGATCTCTTCAACTAATTCTTCCTCATCCTTAGAATCTTCCAGATCACTGTAGCTCTTTATTAAATGTCAATATGATCCTTGTATTTAATTTATGTTCCTTGCTCGATGCCTAATTCTTTTTTCTTCAGCTAAAATTATGTTTGCTTCGCTTACTAACTCTATGTACTTAGTGTCTTGACTTCCTTTCACTTTACCGAAACATATTTTCCTTTTACCAAATTTGTTTTATGCTTGGTAACCAAACTATTTTATTTTCTTAGTCAACTTTACTCCTTTCTCACTTGTCTTTATTGACTTGATATAATCAAATGTAAAGTAGAAAACAATTATACCATTATTACCTTATCATTGTCTAATCTGTATTAATTTCCCAATTAAGCTCTTCAACTTCACAACTTTTCACTTCCTCCTTTTCCTTAACTTACTCAACTTATATCATACTCCAAATGATATGGAAACTCAATATAAACCATAAATCAATTTCTTGAAATCAATGAAAAAATAGCAATTGATCTAATCCTTCTACAATCTTGTATACCTCTAATCTTTATCTTCGTCATCATCACCATCAGTTGGGGTTAACAATCTCCCTTAAGTTAACAATCAAACCAATCTGAGGTACACACTTTACCAATCAATTTAGAAATACTTTCATCTTTTATAGTTTTAAGAGAAAGAAAGGATAACCAAGGATCTTGACACACATAAGAATTAAAGTTGTGAAAGTGATTATTTCACTTCTATAACTCAAAGAAAGGGACATCCTATCCTTTCTTGTTAGGAGTAACCATAACTGAAAGACTCAACAATCAACCCAAGGAACCAACACATATATAGTGGGTGAACCCACAATAGTGGGTTACACTTTTTGGCCTGAATGGACACTGAATTCTATATTTTGAAAAAAAATTTCAAATTTGGATGCATATTGTCATTAAATCGTTTGAAATTAGAAGATGAAGTAAATTAGAGTCTTTTAAGATTTTCTATCTAGATTATATATATATATATATATATATATATATATATATATATATATATATATATATATATATATATATATATATATATATATATATATATATATATATATATATATATATATATATATATATATATATATTGAATTGATTTGAATTTTTTTTCTTTCCCCCATGAAAACTGGTATGTTGCTGAAAATGTCATTTTCAAAGAGCTACATTGTTTTCATAGAACATAATTTTTTTTTGTAAAATAGATATCAATGTGATTCTTTCGAATTTAGTTTTGTAACATCCATATGGAGGGCATGCAATTGGTTTGAGGACATTATCACGATTATTGCATATTTTATTAATGTTTGAAGTTGACTAAACCGTAATTTTGACATATCTTGACTACATAGCTTATAACTTGTCGTGTATTTGTCCAATTTCATTTTTATTTTTTTAATAGAAAGAGAACTTCAATACCTAGGGCATATATATTTTTTAGATTTTTTTTTCTCAATTACTATTTTTCCACAAGTGACAAACATAGAGGTAGACATACAATGAAATATCTATGTTTAGTAAAACTAAAAATACAAATTCATAATAAAATGATTATATATTAACATTATAATAATTGGAAAGATTTTTCTCAATAGTACCTTACTACATAGATAGGTTTTTCAAATGGATTCATTTGATCCGCCAAAAGATAAAGTTGAAGTGATTTTTTGTCAGTATTTTAATAGGTGTGAAGGAGACTCCATTGTAGGTATGAATGAGGAGTATAGATGTTATATCAATATTTTTTTTTATCTAAGAGGATTTGAGCTAACCATTTGTAATTAATTCCTTAAAATGGAACTTCTCAAGGCTTAAATCATCATATTTTATTAAAATTGTGTTATTTCAGCAAAAAATAGCATGTCTAAAAAAGTGTAACCCACTATTATGGGGTCACCCATGTACATAGACTAAGTATTAGTTAACCTATAGTTTGTATGACCAAGGTTTGTGACTAAGCATCAAGAATTCAAGCTCTTAGAGTGGAACCCAGAGCTCTGTTACTATATGTAAACACTGACCTTTTGATAAAAGATGCCACATAAGAAATATACAAAGACAAATAATTTGGTCAACTAAGTCAAATATCGAATCCACATATCGACAAACAAATAATTTCCATTTAAGAAATCAAACAAAAAATATACATAGTTGGACCATCTTGTCGAACAGAATACATATGCCTACAATAAGGAAGAGTGTTGACCAACAATATATAAACAAGGAAAAGTTTTGACTAGCTTATCAAAAGTATCAAGTATGATAATAATAGTAGACTAAACAAGAACTTATTGCACAAAAATAATAAGAGTTGATTACAAGGAAACATCATATAATCATCTTAAAGAGCTTCCTAATTGTGTGCTAAAATGTTGACACACTTCTATGAGTCATTATATCCAAGATTTCTCAAGAATGAGGTCTCAAATAATGACTCATAACTCTCTATTCATGGAGTGCAAGGGTTTATGATGGAGGCCCTCAGATTAGACCTAGTTTGTGCCCATGCAAGTACACCATAAAATGAGAGATTCAAAGAAGAAAAGCAAAAATGCTAGTCTCCATGATCATCAAGTATGCATGAAAATAAAAAATAGAAGCTATTCTAAATGATAAAAATGCATGAAAGCAAACTAATCTATGAAAGGAAATGCTTATGCAAAATTATTCTATGAAAAGAAATATGAATCTAATCTAATATGCAAGTGCAATATTAATCTAAATGGACTGCCATGGGGCATGAGAGAAGAAGACAAGAAAAGAGAAGTTGCAATATCCAAGCTCAAGTGCTCAAAAATCTTCTCCAAAGTTTCTCTCCAAACCTGCAACATAACAATACAAAAATCTTCTATCCTAAAATGAGAAGGAGATGACTCCTTATAAAGGATCTTGGATGGTCAAGATTAAGAGGGAAAAAGAAATGAGTAATGGTGGAGATTAAATCTTGGTTGATCCATGTGCTCAAGATTCTCAAAAGGCAAAAAGATGAAAAAGGCCCACCACTTAAAAGTATGTGCATTCAAAGTGGAGAGAAAAAGAGATTTTTAATATTTTTATTTATTTATTTTATTTCATTTTTCAACACAAAGAGAAATTTAAGTGGGGATTTTATTAAAAGAGAAAATTTATTTCAATAAGATGATTTATTTAATTAAAAGGGAAGTTTTCTTTTAAATAAATGAGGCTTAGGATAAAATGATCAAACCTTAGGAAATATTAAAATAATTAAATTATTTACGATTTGATCAAAGAAATTGATTTAAATATTACAAAGCATTGATTCAGGAAATTGATAAATTGACGAATGGGGGCCCAAAGTCTAGGTGACCATTTTAGGGTGCATACACTTGCCCCTCTTTGACTAATGCGTGATCTTCATGGGAACACATGTAGTCAAAAAATGAAGTTGAAATGTAAGATCGATTTGGGATCACAAAACAACCCAGACGTGTGATTGACGAAAGGGAACACATCAGGACAAAGATAAGATGATTGAAAAAGACAAGGCCAACACCCTTGTAAATAGGTAATTGTCAAGTCTCAAGAAAGGTTGCCCCAAGCATAGCAATTGATAGGATTGATAAAGCTGAATCAAGGATTGAAGTTTGATAGGTACTGCCCCCTCGTGATCAAAATCGAAATAAGATAGAGGAGAAATAGTAAATTGATAAATTTGATCAAATTGAACTAAAGATAATGTTATCGATGTAAGATGAAAGATATAAGGATCACAGAACCAAGGTAGATAATTAAACATGAAAGATTATGCCCAAAGGTTGAAAGGGTGAAAGCGAATGGAAGATAGAAGTTTGGAAGAGGTGGAAAGAAATGGAGAGAAGAAAGAGAATTTGCCTCAAGAAAGAGAATGCCTCAAAATCAATCAACTGGTTAAGATAATTTTTTTTGATTGAGATCACGGAAGAAGATAAGGAAATGATGATCAAAACGTGACCACAATTGATTAAAAGTCCAAAAGAAAGATGAAGGAAAACCCTCTCAAACTTCTAATGCAGCCTAAAAATGTAAATTAACATGAATTCTAACAATGCAAGCTACATGAAAATGAAAAGGTGTACTTGCAATAGAGCAACTATAACATAGGATTTTTGAATTCATCATTCATTAGAGAATGTTAAGGAACTTATTTTCATCATTCAACCATTATTAACGGACATAAAAAAATCACATAATCATCACTAGTCACAAGCGCAACTATGAAAATATGAATGTGATTTATATCGGATTGGATTGTGGAAAGATTCTAACATAAGCATCAAAGACATAAAGTTCAAGATGAATTCGATGTTAGCTTACCCAATTTAATATAGCAAAACCATGCTCACATCAAGGCATAGATGCTAGGATGACCATAAAAATGATTGTGCAAAAATAGTCAAGGATGATGCCTCAAATCTCCTAAGTATTTCAAGGGAACAACAAGAGACACTCCAGAGATTCAAGACCACACCCACAAGTAGAAAGAAAATAAAAACATCCCCCATGCCCCAACTCCTCTAGCTATGCATCTTGGAGAGACTTATTAGACAAGCACACTCATCAAAAATCTATAACAGTCAGCACACAAAGAAAAGATCATGACATAGCTCAAACATTAGGTGTTGCGTTTAAAAATTGAAGTGTGTTAACTAATACTGAGTTTTGAGGATAAGGATCCAATGCTTGCAAGTAGGTAAGATCACATGACAAAACTGGGTAAGACAAAACTGATGAGTATTGAAAAATACTCAATGCCAGGGGTTGTGTTGAAAAACACAGTTTGCATGGTGTCTTAAAGACTAACGCATCCAAGAGACCAAAGCTAACACAGTTATTCCCTCTAGACAAAGACAAAGACCAATTCCAAACCAAGACAACAAGGACAAGACATGATGGAGAAAGGCTAAGTGTCGAGGAGGAGTGCTAAGAAAAATGGGTGCAAAGGCCTCAAGTAGCGCCCATTTCTAGGTTTTCATCACTTGGATTTTATTGCATTTTTTTTTTTGAATTTTTTCTATTTTTGGAATATATAATTTTTTTGGAGATACATCAAAGCGCCTATTGCTAGGTTTTCACTAAGATGATCATTTTTTCAAAAAATTTTCCAATTCTTAGAATTTTTTACAATATATCATTTTTTGGATTTTTTCAAGATCAATAAGTATGTACAAAGGATGCCCCTAGACATAATGGGAATCATGGATAGAACTTCTTCAGGTGCAAGACATTGATAGGATTAGGGAGCTGCTCTCCCTTTGCAGTAGATAGTAAATAAGCACCTATCCCAAAAGCTGCTGTAATGATGTAAGGTCCAAGCCAATTAGGTTCAAATTTTCCCTTTTGATCTCTATGCTACTGATTCTTAGGATTTTCACGTAGGACAAGATCTCCGACTTGGAATTCTCTAGGGTGAACCTTTTTGTTGAAGGCTTTGGACACGCGCTTTTGATAAACCCTCATATGGTCAAATGATGCTTGACATTCTTCATCTAGAAGTTCTAACTCTTGAAGTCTCATGGCACAGTAGTCTTCATCTGTAACTAGACCTTTGAGGGAAACTCTAAGTGAAGGAATCTCAACCTCTAAAGGTAACACTGCTTTAGCACCATATGTAAGGGAAAAAGGAGTAGCCCTAGTAGGAGTATGAATACTCATTCTATAAGCCCATAAAGCTGGATTTATCTATAAATGCAAATCTCTTCCATTCTTATGAACTATTCTATGTAGGATTTTAAGAATGGTTTTGTTTGATGCCTCTTCTTGACCATTTCCTTGTGGGAAGTAAATGGAGGACCAATGTTGTTTAATCTTGAATTTCTTGTAGAGTTGCTTAAGGTCCTTATTTTTGAACTGACCTCCATTGTCAGTGATAATCTGAGAAGGCACTCCATATCGACAGATGATATGATTCAGAATGAATAGAGAGATTATCTTACCCGAGGCAATGGAAAGTGGGACAACTTCTACCCATTTAGTGAAGTAATCAGTAGCAGTGATAATAAACTTATGTCCACCTGATGAGTTGGGATGAATCTGCCCAATAAGATCAAAGGCCCAACGTTGAAATGGCCAATGAGATATAGAAGGAATGAGCTTGCTGCCTGGAGTATGTATTAGGTTACCATGTGTTAGACACTTTTCACATGACTTTGTAAAAGCTACTACATCAATCTGCATCATAGGCCAATAGTACCCTGCCCTAAGAAACCTTCGGGCCATGGCAAGACCATTAGAATGTCTCCCACAAATGCCCTCATGAATGTCAACTAATGCTTGGTTGGATTCTCCCTTTTCTAAGCATCTAAGAAGTGTTCCATCTAGACCCATCCTATACAAATCACCAGAGATAAGGGTATGGCAAGAGGTATTTTGGGTAAGGTTTCTTCATTTAGATCAGTTAAAGGTTTCTAGGATAATGCCATCATGAAGGCAAAAGTAAATGGCACCATAATGGGATGACTCACAACCAAGGGTACAAATAACATGGCTTTCTTGGGAGTCATAGATAGGGTAATGTAGCTCTTCCACTAGGAATTCAAATCAGGATTCATGAAGCTCTAATTGAAGGAGTGAAGCAAGTGTAGCCATAGCATCAGCTATTTTGTTTTCTGCTTTAGGGATTCGCTGAAAAGTGACAAATGTGAACTATCATTTCAAGGAATCAACCATTTTCTTGTAAGGTACCAGTTTCTCATCTTTTGTTTGATATTATTCATTGACTTGGTTGATTATTAGCTATGAATCCCCATAGATGTGTAACTCTATGATTTTCCATTCTATGGCCATCTTAAGTCCATTTGTTAAAGCTTCATACTCAACGATGTTGTTTGTGCATGGGAACAATAACTTGTACAACTTAGGAATCGTGTACCCATGAGGAGAAACAAACAACACACCAGCTCTTGAACCATTTTGCATAAAAGATCCATCAAAGAACATCTTCCATGTTCTTCCAGTCATATACATGATGTGCTCATCTGGGAATTCAACTTGAATAGGTGCATTATCTTGAATTGGGAAATCAACCAATTGATCTGCTAGCTTGTCCTTTGATTGCTTTACACTCAATGTACTCTATGTCAAACTCTGAAAGGATCAACATCCATTTAGCAAGTCTACCTATGAGGGTAGCCTTACCAAGTAAATACTTGAGTGGATCTATTTTTTCTATGAGGTGTATTGTGTGCGCAAGCATGTAATGTCACAACTTTTGGGAAGTAAACACAACTGCAAGGCAAGCCTTCTCAATACTAGTGTAGTTAACATCATATGAACAAGAGTATGACTGATATAGTATATTTCTCTTTCTTTCCCGTGTTCATCAAGTTGAGCAAGTAATGCCCTAAAGGAAGATTCTGTCGCTGAAATGTATAAAATAAGTGGTTTCCCTGGGATAGAAGGCATTAAAATGGGAGGATTTGCCAAGGATTTCTTGATTTGATCCATGCTCTTTTGACAATCCTCATTCCAAATACATTTGACTCCTTTGTGTAAGTTCTTGTTAAAAGGTTGAGCTCTATCTGCCAACTATGAAATGAATCTCCTTATGGATTGAAGAAGTCCTTGAAGACTCCTCATTTGACTAATGTTTCTAGGAGGTGGCATATCAATGATTGCTTGGAATTTTTCAGGGTCTACCTCTATTCCTTTTGCTGAAATGATGAATCCTAGAATTTTTCCAGAGGTAACATCAAATGCACACTTCTTAGGATTTAACATTAATTGAAATTGTTCCATGCGATCTAGAATGACCTTTAAATCATCTAAGTGTGTGTCTCTTTTCTCAGACTTGGCCAAAGTGTCATCCACATAATCTTCCATGTTTTTATGCATCATGTCATGAAAAATGGTTGTCATAGATCGTTGATAGGTGGATCCTACATTTTTTAATCCAAAAGGCATAACGTTCCAACAATAGGTATCCCATGCACAAGTGAATGCAGTCTTTTCTTGATCTTCAGGAACTATCTTAATATTATTGTATCCAGAAAAACCATCCATCAAGGAATAAATCTCATAACCCATAGTCATGTCCACTATCATATCTATATTGGGAAGTGGAAAATCATCCTTTGGACATGCTTTATTGACATCTCTAAAATTTGTGCAAATTTGAATGGATTTTTCATGTTTGGAAACTGGTACGATGTTTGATATCCATTCAGCATAGTCAATAGCTCTTATGAATCCTGCACCAAGGAGTTTCTCTAATTCTGCTTTGACTAGAAGAGCTATGTGAGGATGCATCTTTCTCAATTTTTGTTTGACTGGTTTGACACCCGGAGCTATGGACAAGTGATGCATGATATGATTAGTGTCCAACCCTGGCATATCTGAATAAGTCTAAGCAAAATTGATCTTCTTTTTCTGTAAGAACTTAGTGTAAGCTTCTTTTTCTTGTGGTGACAAGGATTGAGCCAAGTGAATTATCTATGGAGCCTCATCTGTATCCAAATTAACTGCTTGTGTTGGCTCAACAAGAAGTAAAGATCTTTCTTGAAAGTAGCTAGGGAGACGATCAAGTACCTCATCCTTAGATGCCTTAGAGAGGTTTTCACCCTTGGATATGTCATTTATTTTTATTTTTTTAGTTTTGACATCGCCACACAGTGGTTTTTGCCATCAGAACTCTTATTCTTTTTATTTTGTGACTAAGGTACTTGATGTTTGACTAGTTTATCATGCTGGTAGTCGGTTCACTAGTGGAAGAGACTACGGGTTCAATGGCATTCAAGTAACAGGTTATCTCATAGTCATTTTGGAGTGTTAAGAGCTCATGTTCTTAACAGTCTTGGGACCAATCAATGAGGTTAGGATGAGCTAGAGGTAAGTCAATGACTAGTTCAAGGTTGTGGATATGAATGATATCATCTCTGGTGACTGAAGAGTTGGAGTCCGTCAAGTATCCTTCTAAGCTACCCAAATTAGGATTCATCCTATCAAGTAAAGAATCATCCACTAAGGTAACATGTGGGTTCAAATCCTCTAATCCTACACGTGACTCGTCAGCTACCTTGGGTTGAGAACTATAAGTGTGGATTACATCAATATTCATGTCAACTGTGGAAGAATCAGAGAGAGAGCCCCATTCATACTCGTGTGAATCTATTTTTGAATCACGACTGGGATGTTTACACCATGAAGGTTTGGGATGTCTTGATGTGGAAGCTCTAATGTCATCAAGGGTAACACCTCTCTCCACTAAATGAATAATATTCTTATGTTGGTGTTCTCTGATAGGATCTTCTACCTTTGATTCATCTTGTTCTAATGTTGCAACTGTCGCATGAGTGACTGGATTATCTGAATCTCCCCAAAGGAGATTGGTGGAAGGCACCCAATCTTCACACATATCTTGTTGACTTATCAAATTAGGCATGTATTTTGGTTCATCTTTACTATCTGACTCATCAAGGATAGGAGTAGTTTTCTTGTTATGATTCACAAATCCTAGGCCAACTGTCTTCTTAGACTTGCATCCAAAAAGAGCATGATCAAGAGGTTCAGCTCTAGCATCCAATCTATGACTAAGAGGGCCATGTCCAAGATAACCCATCTGCTTGACAAAAGTATACCCTCTTCCATAAGCCTTAGGAGAGGGAGAGAAGTTCTCATTATGCATGTATTTTTCTTCTCTATAAAGCCAATCTTTAACAACCACCTCCTCTTTCTCATCTTGAATAGGCACTAAGGACTCTACAAATGTGCCAAATAAAGTCATATCTAAAGAGGAAGGTCTCATTTTCTGTGAAGGTTTTCCATAAGAACTAGGTGAAATTGGAAGCTTTGTAAAAGAGTTAAGTTGATACCCCCCTACACCAAGGTCTATTGACTTGAATTTTTCTTTGCATTCTATTAAGACCGCATTGAAATCTTCTGCTTCTCTATTGAGGGGAACATGAGTACTTACCAAAATTGAGTTAACAGATAATGTGCTATCCCCAGGTATACAAATTTCTACTCCATTGTAGGGGAACTCAACACACTGATGATAGGTAGATGACACTCCTTTCATATCATGAATCCATGGTCTACCAAGTAAGATGTTGTACGGAAGGGGACCAACATCAACAATTTGAAATAAAATATCCTTGTGAACAGGGCCAATCCTAACAGGAAGGACGACCAACCCTTTGGAACTTCTTTCTGGCTCATCATAAGCTTTGATAATGATCTTCTTTCTGGTATCTATGACTTGTTCAGAATAACCCAATGTCTTCAAAAGACTCAAGGAACAAATATTAAGCCCAACACCCCCATCTATCAACACACGCCTGGCATGGGTTTTGTGGATCATGACCTCAATATGAAGAACAAGATTGTGTGGGTGACTCAAAGCTTTATCATCATCCTCTGAGAAAGTAAGGTAATGAGGGCTAGCAATATGATTAACCATGTTTTGGAATTGGTCAACGTCTAAGTTGTTAGGGACATTTTCCATGCACAAAGCATCCTCAAGGACTTTCTTGTGTCTCGGGGACAACTCTAAGAGCTCAAAGATTAAAATCTGAGCTGGGGTTCTCTGTAACTGATCAACAAGATTATAACTCATTTTTGGATTAACTGCTAGTTTTGAGGTGACATTCTTGGATGTCACTTTCTTTGGTTTACTGGGTTGACTTGAACTGGGTCCTCTAATAACAACATGACCTTGACTTCGCGTGACAACATTAAGAGCTTGGGATGACATCCTATAATTTGGACCCCTTAGCACCATGATAGGTTCTTCATCAAAGATAGGAGGAGAGTCCATGTCTAGATTATAACCATAGGGATCTTTATTTCTCATCATATTGACATTTTCTTCCACAACTTCAAGCATGTTGACAACCTTCTCCATAGCTGTGTAAGTGTAATTGATCTTAGCCTTGCCATTCTTAGGTTTAGAGGCTTCCTCCTTCTCATACTTGGGAAAAGGTTCTTTGAAAGCCTTATGATCAGCATTGGTGTTCAATCCATCTATCTAAAGTTTTCCATTCTCAATGAGATCTTGGATGATATGCTCAAGTTTCCAATAGTTTTCAATATTATGTCCAATGCCATTATGAAATTTGTAGAAGGCTTTCTCATCCCACCAATGTGGCTTAACATCAAGTATATGATGCTTTGCGGGGTCCTGAGGATGCAGAAGGTTGTTAGCAATGAGTGTTTTCAAGACATCCTCATATGAATCACCAAGTTTTGAAAACTGTCGCATCTCTTTCTTAGGCTTATCTTGATATCTTGGCTTGTACTCTTGTTGGTTAGATGAGTTGAGCTTCATAGCTTGAACAACACTAGACAAGTGAAGAACATCTTGATCCTTGGATTGAGAGGAGTACACAACTCCATCATTGACCATTTGTTTGTTCCTATTCCAATGTGAGCTCTTTCCTTTATCCTTATTAGAGTTGTTGTTATTTTGACCATTGTTGTTGTTTTTGTTGTTGGCCAAAATTCCTTGTTCTTTCAAAACATCCTCAATCCTACATGCAGTCTCAACCATGATGTCAAAGGAATCAAAGACCATCTTCCTAACTTCATACCACATTTCGGGAGCCAAGTTGCTAACAAGGATGTCAATCTTCTCATCTTTAGGAATGGTCCTAGAGTAGCAAGAGCATTGTCATCTCCACCTTTGCAAGAAAGTGACAAAGGATTCCCCTTGATGTTGCTTTAAGTTACATAAGTCCAACATGGTGATAGATCTTGAAAGGTTGTATGCAAAGTGTTGGACAAATCTATGGGCAAGCTCTTTGAAAGTCTTGACGAGGGGAGTTATGTTTGTGAACCATTCCATCACTTGTCCCTTAAGACTCCTTGGGAACAATCTCATGAGGTACGAGTCATCTTGATGGAACTCAAAACTCATTAAATAAAACTGACGCACATGGTTATGTGGATCTCCATTACCGTCATACTTGTCATATGGAGGGATCTCAAACTTTCTAGGAAAGTCTTTCATGCTCACACTCTTTTCAAAAGGATTAGGATAAATTTAATCAAGCGAGAATGCACTCTTGGGTGCCAACACCTTTTCCATCATACGCTTAAGTTGCTTGATCTCTTCTTCTTGGGATGGACCTTGCTTCTTGATCTTCTTGTACACATCAAAATTATAGGGGACTCTAGCACCCTTGTTGATCAAACTCTCTAGGAACTTATCTTTGTTTTGCTCCAAGTATCTCTCCACATATTGTTGGAAGAGTGGTTCTTGTTGTATCTTCATAAAATCTTCGGAGTTGAGGTCAAGACTTGAGCTACTACCCCCATATTGTGAACCATGTTGAGCATGTTGAGAAGGTTGTTTTAAGTTCCTAGGAGGTGTTTGTCTCCTATAATGCTCTTGTTGTGAATCCCTTCTTCCTCTAGGGCTAGGAGATCACGAAGGTGATCTTGAATACCTTCTACTTTGTGGAGTCTTAGGAGGAGTAGATGGAGGAGAGTTGTTTCCACCACCAACACACATGTTGTTGTATTGATCATTGAGTTGTTGAGCCAAGAGTCTATCTTTCTCTTCTTGTGCGGCTCTCCCTTCTATTTCCAATAAGGCTTGTCTTTCCGACTCGAGGAGTCTAAACTTCTCTTCCTTTGCAGCTTGTTCATCTAGGAAGACTTTCTTTTCACACTCAATCCTTTTGAGTCTTTCACTTGTGTATCTTGAAGTTGTTTGGAGTGGTGAACTTGGTCTTGAATGTTTAAACAAGTCATTGGTATGTGCTGCATTCACATGAGTATCATAAGGTTCATTTTATTTACTGTCATATTGTGATTGCTCTTCTTGATAGAACTTCTTAATTTCCCTTTCAGCCCTTTGGTGAGCATCCAAATATCTGGTTGAGATAAGGGGTGAAACTGGTCGATTTTCATTAGAGGAACTGCTGAATAGAATGGTGTCTCTATACCTTTTGAATATGTTGTCAAGACTTTTATCTCTTTCTTCTCTCTCTCTTCGAGTCATTGTGTAACTCATATCCATATCTGAATGAGAAGGTGCTAAGGGTGTGCTCAACTCACTAAGATTACTCTTGGGATCAAACCAAACTTCTGAGGTACTCCTAGGAGATTGATCAAAGACAGGCTCTTTTCCCTTACAGTTTTGGCAAGTTTGAACTAAGGGTAATTGGTCAAAGACTACTTAAAGTCATTTTCCTTGATTTAATTGATATCTTGTTGTAACTGACATGAAAGAAAAGATCCTAGGTGATAAGATGACCCTAAGAAATGTTGGTACCAAACTAGGATAGTGAAAGCATTCAATTGTCCAAAAGAGAAATGATAAGATACAATTTTTGCAAAAGGCATAAACCAACACTGCCACAAAGGTGCTCAATGAACAGATAAGTATCTGAACACATATGGATTAGGAGGATGATTTACCCAAGTTATATTTGATTGAATTTGATTTTGGATGGAAGTGAATTGGACAAGAGATTACTAAAACTCTCCAAGCGTGTTATCAAAGAATCTAAAGGTTTACTTTCTCAACAAGAATGATTTCTAACCTATCGACTCCAAGTAAGATCACTTGTGAAATCAAAGAATACTAATCCAAGAGGTCAAGACACACGAACCCAAGGTGCAAATAAGCTTCCAACAATGAGGTAAGTGACCTACTATAATCCAGATCGACCAAGGAAAATTGGAAAGGATAGGAATGAACTCACTGTTTGACAGACTGCATGACAGTTTCACGTGAGGGAATGCAGTCCCGCGTGAAGAAATGTCAGGGATCATGCGAGAAAATGAAACCCCACGCAAGAAAGTGCCAGGCTCGTGTGAGAATGTGCACAGAGCCAGGTGACAAAATAGGATCAAGCCGCTTGACAACAAGTTGTAAACTTAGGAACTTAATTTTTTCATTCATTCTAAAAGATCAACTAGATGCATCAATAGATTTTTATCATCAATCAAGCACACAAGATAGCAATCAAGGATTTCAAGCAAACAAAGTCTTCAAACAATGGGCAAGGGACAAAACAACCTTGCACATGAACAAGAATAGTGACTTAGTATGCTACTCCTTAAAGATTCTATTTGTGTATGTTCTCAAAATGTTTCTCCAATCACTCACATAGTCCTAGAAAATGAAAATTTGGTTGCGCTATGGTTCTTAGTAATGGTTTCACTCTGCAACTTTTTCAATCTCAAGAGGGCAAACTCCAATCTAGGCGCACTGGGGTTTTGACACATTCTGAAAATTTAATCAATCGGAGATGTTGAGGAGATCTGACAACCTAAAAAGAAACTGCACCCGTGGAGATTTCTTAGACAAGGACATTTATATAGCGGTTGTTGCTACCATGGCAAAAATAGCTATTACCGCTTGAGGTTCTATCCACGTGGTTTACCCAATAAAGGGAGTGTCCACTACAGTTAGCCCTCTCTAAAAAGGTGACTCACAAAAAAGACCATATGAGTCAAAGAGAACACACTAAAATAAAAATGCACCACTATTTCATACTTGATAATAAAAATGTGTGCTAAAATGTTGACACACTTTTATGAGTCATTATATCCAAGATTGCTCAAGAATGAGGTCTCAAATGATGACTCGTAGCTCTCTATTCATGGAGTGCAAGGGTTTATGATGGAGGCCCTTAGATTAGACCTAGTTTGTGCCCATACAAGTACAACATAAAATGAGAGATTCAAAGAAGAAAAGCAAGAATGCTAGTCTCCATGATCATCAAATATGCATGAAAATGAAAATAGAAGTTATTCTAAATGATAACAATGCATGAAAGAAAACTAATCTATGAAAGAAAATGCTTATGCAAAATTATTCTATGAAAGGAAATATGAATCTAATCTAATATGCAAGTGCAATATTAATCTAAATGGATTTTCATGGGGCATGAGAGAAGAAGACAAGAAAAAAGAAGTTGCAATATCCAAGCTCAAGTGCTCAAGAATCTTCTCCAAAGTTGCTCTCCAAACCTACAACATAACAATACAAAAATCTTCTATCCTAAAATGAGAAGGAGAGGGCTCTTTATAAAGGAAAGCGGACGGTCAAGATTAAGAGTCAAAAAGAAATGAGCAATGGTGGAGATTAAATCTTGGTTGATCCATGTGCTCAAGATTCTTTAAGAGTAAAAAAGATGAAAAAGGCCCACCACTTAAAAGTATGTGCATTCAAAGTGGAGAGAAAAAGGGATTTTTATTTATTTATTATTTTATTTCCTTTTTCAACACAAAGTGAGATTTAAATGGGAATTTTATTAAAAGAGGAATTTTATTTTAATAAAATGATTTTATTTAATTAAAAGGGAAATTTTTCTTTTAATTAAATGGGGTTTAAGATAAAATGATCAAACCTTAGGAAATATTAAAATATTTGAATTAATTATGATTTGATCAAGGAAATTGATTTAAATGAAAATATTGCAAAACATTGATTCAAGAAATTGATAAATTGATGAATGGGGGCCCAAAGTCTAGGTGACCATTTTAGGGTGCATACATTTGCCCCTCTTTGACTAATGTGTGATCTTCATGGGAACACATGTAGTCAAAGAATGAAGTTGAAATGTGAGATCGATTTGGGATCACAAAACAACCCAGACATGTGATCGACGGATGGGAACACATCAGGACAAAGATAAGATCATTAAAAAGAGAAGGCCAACACCCCTGTAAATAGGTAATTGTCAAGTCTCAAGCAAGGTTGCCCCAAGAGAAGCAATTGATAGGATTGATAAAGCTAAATCAAGGATTGAAGTTTGATAGGTACTGCCCCCTCATGATCAAAATCAAAATGAGATAGAGGAGAAATAGTAAATTGATAAATTTGATTGAATCAAACTAAAGATAAAGTTCTTGATGTAAGATGAAAGATATAAGGATCACAGAACCAAGGTAGATCATTAAACATGAAATATTAAGCCCCAAGGTTGAAAGGGTGAAAGCAAATGGAAGATAGAAGTTTGGAAGAGGTGGAAAGAAATGGAGAGAAGAAAGGGAATTTGCCTCAAGAAAGAGAATGCCTCAAAATCAATCAACTGGTTAAGATAGAAAATTTTGATTGAGATCACGAAAGAAGATAAGGAAATGAAAATCAAAACGTGACCATAGTTGATGAAAAGTCCAAAAGAAAGATGAAGGAAAACCCTCTCAAACTCCTAATGCAGCCTAAAAATACAAATTAACATGAAGTCTAACAATGCAAGCTACGTGAAAATGCAAAGGTGTACTTGCAATAGAGAAACTGTAACATAGGATTTTTGTGTTCATCATTCATTAGAGAATGTTAAGGAACTTATTTTCATCATTGGGCCATTATTAACGGACATCGGAAAATCACACAATCATCACTAGTCACAAGCACAACTATGAAGATATGATTGTGATTTATATCGGATTGGAATGTGGAAAGATTCTAACATAAGCATCAAAGACATAATGGTCAAGATGACTTCGATGTTAGCTTACCCAATTTAATGTAGCAAAACCATTCTCTCATCAAGGCAAAGATGCTAGGATGACCACAAGAATGGTTATGCAAAAGTAGTCAAGGAGGATGCCTCAAATCTCCCAAGTGTTTCAAGGGGACAACAAGAGACACTCCAGAGTTTCAAGACCACATCCACAAGCAGAAAGAAAATAAAAACATGCCCCATGCCCCAACTCCTCTAGCTATGCATCTCGGAGAAAATTGTTAGACAAGGACACTCAACGAAAATCAATAATAGTCAGCACACAAAGAAAAAATCATGACATAGCTCAAGCATTAAGTGTTGTGTTTAAAAATTTAAGTGTGTTAACTGATACCGAGTTCTAAGGATAAGGATCGAATGCTTGCAAGCAGGTAAGATCACATGACAAAATTGGGTAAGACCAAGCTGATAAGTGTTGAAAAACACTTGATGTTAGGGGTTGTGTTGAAAAACACAGTTGGGGAGGTGTTGAAAAACATCATTTGCGAGGCGTCCTAAAGACTAACACATCCACGAGACCAAAGCTAACATAGTTATGCCCTCTAGACAAAGACAAAGACCAATTCCAAACCAAGGCAACAAGGACAAGGCATGATGGAGAAAGGCTAAGTGTCGAGGATGAGTGCTAAGAAATAGGGGTGCAAAGGCCTCAAGTAGCGCCTGTTTCCAGGTTTTCATCACTTGGATTTTATTGCAATTTATATATTTATTTGATTATTTTATATTTTTGGAATATATTGTTTTTTTGGAGATACATAAAATTGCCTATTGCTAGGCTTTCACTAAGATGATCATTTTTTCAGGACATTTTCCAATTTTTAGAATTTTTGACAATATATCATTTTTAGGATTTTTTTAGGATCAATAAGTATGTACAAAGGATGCCCCCAGACAGAATGGGCATCATGGATAGAACTTCTTATGGTGCAAGACATTGATAGGATCAGGGAGCTTCTCTCCTTTGCGGTAGATAGTAAATAAACACCTATCCCAAAAGCTGCTGTAATGATGTAAGGTCCAAGCCAATTAGGTTCAAATTTTCCCTTTTGATCTCTATGCTACTGATTCTTAGGATTTTCACGTAGGACAAGATCTCCCACTTGGAATTCTCTAGGGTGAACCTTTTTGTTGAAGGCTTTGGACATGCACTTTTGATAAACCCTCATATGGTTAAATGATGCTTGACGTTTCTCATCTAGAAGTTCTAACTCTTGAAGTCTCATGGTGCGGTAGTCTTCATCTATAACTAGACCTTTGAGGGAAACTCTAAGTGAAGGAATCTCAACCTCTAAAGGTAACATTGCTTCAACACCATATGTAAGGGAAAAGGGAGTAGCCCCAATAGGAGTACAAATACTTGTTCTATAAGCCCACAAAGCTAGATTTATCTATAAATGCCAATCTCTACCATTCTTATGAACTGTTCTATGTAGGATTTTAAGAATAGTTTTGTTTGATGCCTCTGCTTGACCATTTCCTTGCGAGAAGTAAATGGAGGACCAATGTTGTTTAATATTGAATTTCTTGTAGAGTTGCTTAAGGTACTTATTTTTGAACTGACCTCCATAGTCAATGATAATCTCAGAAGGCACTCCATATCGATAGATGATATGATTCAGAATGAATAGAGAGACTGTCTTGCCCGAGGCAATGGAAAGTGGGACAACTTCTACCCATTTAGTGAAGTAATCAGTAGCAGTGATAATAAACTTGTGTCCACCTGATGAGTTGGGATGAATCTGCCCAACAAGATCAAAGGCCCAATGTTGAAATGGCCAATGAGATATAGAAGGAATGAGCTCCCTGCCTAGAGCATGTATCAGGTTACCATGTGTTTGACACTTTTCACATGACTTTGCAAAAGCTACTGCATCAATCAGCATTGTAGACCAATAGTACCCCATGCTAAGCAACCTTTGGGCCATGGAAAGACCATTACAATGTCCCCCATAGATGCCCTCATGAATGTCAACTAACACTTGGTCAGATTATTCCTTTTCTAAGCATCTAATAAGTGTTCCATCTAGACCCCTCCTATACAAATCACCAGAGATAAGGGTATGGTGAGAGGCATTTCAGGTAAGGTTTCTTCGTTCAGATCGGTTAAAGGTTTCTGGGATAATGCCATCATGAAGGTATGAATAAATGGAACCATAATAGGATGAATCACAACCAATAAGGGTACAAATAACATGGATTTCTTGGGAGTCATAGATAGGGTAATGTAGCTCTTCCACTAGGAATTCAAATCTGGATTCATGTTGTTCTAACTAAAGGAGTGAAGCAAGTGTGGCCATAGCATCAACTACTTTGTTTTCTACTCTAGAGATTTGCTGAAATGTGACAAATGTGAAGTATCATTTGAAGGAATCAACCATTTTCTTGTAAGGTACCAATTTGTCATCTTTTGTTTGATATTGTTCATTAACTTGGTTGATTATCAGCTGTGAATCCCCATAGATGTGTAACTTGGTGATTCTCCATTCTATGGCCATCTTAAGTCCATTTGTTAAAGCTTCATACTCAGCAATGTTGTTTGTACATGGGAACAATAACTTGTAAGACTTCGGAATCATGTACCCATGAGGAGAAACAAACAAGACACCATCTCCTCAACCATTTTGCATAAAAGATCCATCAAAGAACATCTTCCATGTTCTTTCAGTCATATACATGAGGTGCTCATTTGGGAAGTCAACTTGAATAGGTGCACTATCTTGAATTGGGAAATCAGCCAATTGATCTACTATGGATTGTCCTTTGATTGCTTTACATTCAATGTACTCTATGTCAAACTGTGAAAGAATCATCATCTATTTAACAAGTCTACTTGTGAGGGCATCCTTACTGAGTAAATACTTGAGTGGATCAATTTTTTGCTATGAGGTGTATTGTGTGCGCAAGCATGTAATGTCGCAACTTTTGAGAAGCAAACACAACCACAAGGCAAGCTTTCTCAATGCTGGTGTAGTTAACCTCATATGAAACAAGAGTACGGCTAATGTAGTATATTGTTCTTTCTTTCCCATGTTCATCAAGTTGAGCTAGTAATGCCTCCAAGGAAGATTCTGTCACTTAAATGTATAGAATAAGTGGTTTCCCTGGGATAGGAGGCATTAAAATTGGAGGATTTTCCAAGTACTTCTTGATTTGATCCATGCTCTTTTGACAATCCTCATTCCAAACACATTTGTCTCCCTTGTGTAAGTTCTTGTTGAAAGGTTGAGCTCTATCTACCAACTATGAAATGAACCTCCTTATGGATTGAAGATGTCCTTGAAGACTCCTCATTTGACTAATGTTTCTAGGAGGTGGCATATCTATGATTTCTTGGACCTTTTCAGGGTCTACCTCTATTCCTTTTGCTGAAATGATGAATCCTAGTAGTTTTCCAGTGGTGACACCAAATGCACACTTTTTAAGATTTAACCTTAGTTGAAATTGTTCCATGTGATCTAGAATGACATCTAAATCATCTAAGTGTGTGTCTCTTTTCTTAGACTTGGCCAAGGTGTCATCCACATAATCTTCCATGTTTTATGCATCATGTCATGAAAAATGGTTGTCATAGCTCGTTGATCAGTGGCTCCTACAATTTTTAATCCAAAAGGAATAATGTTCCAACAATAGGTACCCCATGCACAAGTGACTGTAGTCTTTTCTTGATCTTCAGGAGCTATCTTAATATGAATGTATCCAAAAAAACCATCCATCAAGGAATAAATCTCATAAGCCACAATCATCTCCACTATCATATCTATGTTAGGGAGTGGAAAATCATCCTTTGGGCATGCTCTATTGACATCTCTAAAATCTGTGCAAATTTGAATGGATTTATCATGTTTGGAAACTGGTACAATGTTTGATATCCATTCAACATTGTGAATAGCTCTTATGAATCCTGCACCAAGGAGTTTCTCTAATTCTGCTTTGACTAGAAGAGCTATGTGAGGATGCATCTTTCTCAATTTCTATTTGACTGGTTTTACACTCAGAGCTATGGACAAGTGATGCATGATAAGATTAGTGTCCAACCCTGGCATATCTGAATAAGTCCAAGAAAAATTGATCTTCTTTTTCTGTAAGAACTTAGTGTAAGCTTCTTTTTCTTGTGGTGACAAGGATTGAACCAAGTGAATTATCTGTGGAGCCTCATTTGTACCCAAATTAAGTGCTTATGTTTTCTCAACAAGAACTGAAGATATGTCTTTAAAGTAGCTAGGGAGACGATCAAGTACATCATCCTTAGGCACGTTAGAGAGATTTTCACCCTTGGATATGTCATTTATTTTTACTTTTTTTGGTTTTGACACCGCCACACAGTGGTTTTCACCATCAGAACTCTTATTCTTTTTATTTTATTTTATTTTTTATTTTGTGACTAAGGTACTTGATGTCTGACTCTGTCATGCTAGTAGCTAATTCACTGGTGGAAGAGACTACGAGTTCAATGGCATTCAATTAACATGTTATCTCATAATCATTTTGGAATGTTAAGAGATCAGGTTCTTGATAGCGTTGAGACCAATCAATGAGGTTAGGATGAGAAAGAGGTAAGTCAATGATTGGTTCAAGGTTATGAATGTGAATGATATCATCTTTGGTGATCGAAGATTCAAAATTTGTCAAGTATCCTTCTAAGCTACCCAAATCAGGATTTGTCCTAAAAAGAGAAGAATTGTCCACTAAGGCAACATGTGGGTTCAAATCCTCTAATCCTACACGTGACTTGTTAGCTACCTTGGGTTGAGAACTATAAGTGTGAATGACATCCACATCCATGTCAACTATGGAAGAATTAGAGAAAGAGTCCCATTCATACTCATGTTAATCTATTTCCAAATCTCGACTAGGATGTTTACACCATGAAGGTTTGTGACATCTTGATGTGGAAGCTCTAATGTCACTAAGGGTAACATCTCTCTCCATCAAATGAACAATATTCTTTCGTTGACGTTCTCTGATAGGATCTTCTACCTCTGATTCATCTTGTTCTAATGTTGCAATTGTCGCATGAGTGACTGGATTATCTAAATCTCCCCAAAGGAGATTGGTGGAAGGCACCCAATCTTCACACATACTTGTTGATTTTTCAAATTAGGCATGTATTTTGGTTCATCTTCACTATCTGACTCATCAAGGATAGGAGCAGTGCTCTTGTTATGATTCACAAATCCTAGGCCAACCGTCTTCTTAGACCTACATCCAAAAAGAGCATGATTAAGAGGTTCAGCTCTAGCGTCCAATCTGTGACTAAGAGGGCCATGTCTAGGATAACTCATCTGCTTGACAAAAGTATACCCTCTTCCATAAGCCTTAGGAGAGGGAGAGAAGTTCTCATTGTGCATGTATTTCTCTTCTCTGTAAATCCAGTCTTTAACAACCACCTCTTCTTTCTCATCTTGAATAGGCACTGAGGACTCTACAAATGTGCCAAATAAAGTCATAGTTGAAGAGGAAGGTCTCACTTCCTGTGAAGGCTTTCCATAAGACCTAGGTGAAATTGGAAGCTTTGTAAAAGAGTGAAGTTGATACCCCCCAACACCAAGGTCTACCGACTTGAACTTGTCTTTGCATTTTGTTAAGATTGCATTGAATCTTCTGCTTCTCTATTGAGGGGAACATGAGTACTTGCCAAAATTGAGTTAACAGATAATGTGCTATCCCTAGGTATACAAATTTATACTCCATTGTAGGGGAACTTAACACACTGATGGTAGGTAGATGACACTGCTTGTATATCATGAATCCATGGTCTACTAAGTAAAATATTGTATGCCAGAGGACCAACATCAATAATTTGAAACAAAATATCCTTCTCAACGGGGCCAATCCTAACAGGAAGGATGACCAACCCTTTGGAAATTCTTTCCACCTCATCATAGGCTTTGATTGTGATCTTTTTTATGGTATCTATGACTTGTTCAGAATAACCCAATGTCTTCAAAAGACTCAAGGAACAAATATTAAGCCCAACACCCCCATCTATCAACACACACCTGACACGGGTTTTGTGGATCATGACCTCAATATGAAGAGTGAGATTGTGTAGGTGAATGAAAGATTTATCATCATCCTCTGAGAAAGTAAGGTAATGAGGGCTAGCAATATGATTAACCATGTTTTGGAATTGGTCAACGTCTAAGTTATTAGGGACATTTGCGGCGTGCAAAGCATCCTCAAGGACTTGCTTGTGTCTCATTCTCTTGGACCACAAGTAGAAAGATGAAATAGGGCGGGCATAAGGGGCTCTATACACTTCTCAAATTGTCATATAGTAAGCCCTAGGTGATTTATGGATTTTCATTAACCTTGTGTGTTGTAGGTTCTAACAGTTTTCTACAGATCTTTACATCAAGGACTGGGCTATATCCTTTTGATTTAATATGATGTTTTCTTACTTTAGCTTGCATATTCACATAGTGTCATATCTGAGCTAAATTGGGGGCTTAATGTATCATCTTAAAATGGAAGCACTTCCATGATAAGAGCGTTTAGCCCTTCGAGTGACTGGTCCGGGGTCATGTTAAGCGCCTTGATCGGGTCTTTGCATGTATTTGGCTTTTGCCCCCGTTCTGCTTCCCTTTGCACATGTTTTCCATTTCATATCTGCATTTCCTGGCATTTTGGGCTGAGGTCCTGAGGTTTTTGACCTCAAGGTCAAAGTCGACTTCGACTCTGACCTAGCTCAAATCATCAAGTATGCATGAAAGTGAAAATGAAAGCTATTCTAAATGATAACAATGCATGAAAGCAAACTAATCTATGAAAGGAAATGCTTATGCAAAATTATTCTATGAAAGGAAATATGAATCTAATCTAATAAGCAAGTGCAATATTAATCTAAATGGATTGCCATGGGGCATGAGGGAAGAAGACAAGAAAAGCGAAGTTGCAATATCGAAGCTCAAGTGCTCAAGAATCTTCTCCAAAGTTGCTCTCCAAACCTGCAGCATAACAATAGAAAAATCTTCTATCCTAAAATGAGAAGGAGAGGACTCCTTATAAAGGATCTTGGATGATCAAGATTAAGAGGCAAAAAGAAATGAGCAATGGTGGAGATTAAATCTTGGTTGATCCATGTGCTCAGGATTCTCAAGAGGCAAAAAGATGAAAAAGGCCCACCACTTAAAAGTATGTGCATTCAAAGTGGAGAGAAAAAGAGATTTTTTAAATTTTTATTTATTTATTTTATTTCCTTTTTCAACATAGAAAAATTTAAGTGGGGATTTTATTAAAAGAGGAATTTTATTCTAATAAGATGATTTATTTAATTAAAAGGGAAGTTTTCTTTTAAATAAATGAGGCTTAGGATAAAATGATCAAACCTTAGGAAATATTAAAATAATTAAATTAATTATGATTTGATCAAGGAAATTGATTTAAATATTGCAAAGCATTGATTTAGGAAATTGATAAATTGATGAATGGGGGCCCAAAGTCTAGGCGACCATTTTAGGGTGCATACACTAACAGGTGCTCCAGATACCTATTTCACACAAAATATCAAGGGAAACATTATTGTAGGAGTACGTTTCCACCCTACCACAAAGTAGTTACACTTTCATGGAATCTTTCCTAGCATAAAGATACCCACCCCAACTAGAAGTAGTCTAACAAAGTAAAAAAAGTTAGGAGAAATGGAATTGTGCAAGTTATAGTACAAACTTCAAATGCTAGAAATTTCCATCATGATGATTAAATACGATAAAAGAAACAATAACTTTTTCCACAATAGTATAATTATTTAAAGTTTTCAATTAAACTTAGATAGTACACTCAGAGTGGGCTCAATAAATGAAACCAAACATTTGTTTTAGATTCAAACTTATAAGCATCATGAATTCATATGTCCTAATTACTTATGTAATAAAAACCAAGAAATCAAACATTCCTTTGATAGAGACACTCCTTTCTTATCTAGGAAACATATATATTTTATCATTCATAGGTACATATTTACAATCTATGCATATGGGTTGATAATAAGCTTATGTAAATAGCCAGTTGTACATCAACAAAAGCACTCATTGACTAAACAAGCACCCATCTAGGAAATAACTTCAATATAAGTTAGCTTGCATTTACTCTTTCGACCACATTGTTTATTACAAGAATATAACCACAAAGTTATCCCATCATATAACATATAAGCATATCCCACGTCATGGTAATTGTTAATCTAATGAAAACAATAGGAGTCATCAGTATGTTCATAAGCGATCGCCATTATCATAAGGAATAATAAGATTTATTTTTCACACAAGGACATAACTCCATAAATATTTTTCTTAAATTTAAGTGATCTATTGTGAATAAAAAAGATATGGCCAAGTCTTAGAGTTCACAATCCATAGTTAACCAAGCCCTTTATTTGCACATCTAGTTAATTTTAAATGCATTACATACATATAATTAAATCTTATCACAATGCTTATCAAGATACCCACTCCCAAGGTCATCATTTCTCTACTTGGTAATATACATGATAAATTTACATTTACGGTATTTCCAAATCATTAATAGAGATGAAACTAACTCATTTCTCCCCCTTTTTCATGGTACTTTTATGTAAGAGTAAGGGTTACTTAACTTTATTTCAAAATCAAAATTTCTTTAATCAATGAATTCCATATTTCCAACTAGAGTTAGTCTTAGTAATTATAGTTATTCTGTTTTAGTGCATGATCTTCACCAAGAAATAGTTTGATAAAAGATGGTCTATAATTTTATTAATACAAGATGACTCATTCAGTTACAATCATAATATTTATATTTTCACGTAACACAAAATTGTGGAGTCTATAATGTGACAGGTGTGAGCTATTGTCTAGTAGTAGCACATAGCACTAGAGATAGAAGGAAATAAAGATACCATTCCAAGTGGGAGAAAACATTGCAAGAAGCATCCAAATAAAAACTTGACAAGATAGTACAAATTTAAAAGTAAATAAAAAGAGCTGTATTAGTCATCTACATATACCCAAGGAGCGACTACCGAGATTGCACCCAAACCAAGAAAATGATCCAAAACTCATCGCAACCAAGCTTTCACTAATCAAATTAGCACTCAGAAGAAGATTTTATCTTGAAGCATTCACTTAGCTTAAACCATAATGCAAAGCAACCGAAGCTTAAATGAAAATGTAGCATATGGAAAGCTAAACAATTGATCGCTTAATGGAAAAAATAAATGTCAAATGAGTGGAAAGATTCAGAATTGATGGCATCCCATTTTGCCTACCAATTCCCAAAGAAAATCCTATGTCCAAAATGTAACTAAGACTAGAAAAATTATACACAAGGAGCCCAAATTCAATGTACACAATTCCTCTTTGTATTGATATATATATATATATATATATATATATATATATATATATATATATATATATATATATATATATATATATATATATATATATAACACTATTCTAAGCCAAGCTTCACAAAATTAAATGAAAAGACACATGTTCTCTCAATAATGCGTAATCAAAACACACATTCTCTCAATAATGCATTTAATAATTTATATTGTAAAGAAATCAATACCTTCATCCGTATCTTTTAAAGACAAATCAATCATGTTGATAGAACTACTAACAAAAATAACGACTCATAGGAAAACGTAACTGACAGGAACATGAAGATTCAAAATTTACAACATCGTATTAACCATTGGAGAAGCCATCAAATTTATGGAAATAAATTAAGGTGAGTTGATTAAAATCTACAATAATTTGCGTGCTTAATATTACACTAAAGCCCAACAATCTAATTATTAGTGATGGAATTCATTAATGCATGGCTTAAGGAAGCAAAATAGTAGATGGGCTCGACACAAGAATTCAAGGGCCAACCCATCCAATTACAAAATAATTTGCAGAGCCAAATGAAAAGTATAAAATGTGATTAACATGGCATCATGGCAGAACATAACAATATAATCCTTCATGCAAAAGCTATATTTACTTACCTATATTATCCTATGGAAGACACTAAGTTCTTGTCTCCTCTCTTGATCACCTTTGGCTGCAAAATGTTAGACTAATCACCAACATCCCCCTTTAGGGTTGTGACATATTTTAACATCCTCATGTGTCTTCTAGAAGTCTAACGGTTGTATCGAGCATTAACAGGTCAAGATTTTGGTGCAATGGAAACTATTAGTTGTACAAAGTGGTATTAGAGCTTCAAGCATTAACAAATCGATCTTTTGGTGCAATGAAAACAACTAATTGTAACACAAAATACTATGATGGCAATGCTAATACCAATAAGGAACTTACATAAATTCATATGACTGTCCTATGATGCCTCTTTCCTTCTCCCTAGCACTGGTTTTATCTTCACCAAGAACAAAATATCAATAGAGGAATTCTGAATAGAAACTCTTGAACCCCCTTTCCATGCACTGCCTCCTAAAAATAAATAACAAGTAGAGTCCAAATACCCCACATCCCATCCACCGTTGCATGAAACCATCCACCAAAATAGGAAAGTGATTATTTAATAATTTCCCTATTTATCACCACTACTCCCTGGAATTGTAGCCATCTTCAAGTTAACCCTATTTATTCTTATTTTAAATAATTAATATAATTTTTAAAATTATCAAATATATCCACTAAAGTAAACTAATGAATTTAAGGTCATGACAATAGACAAGAGCATGAATTGTATTTTAACTCAGTGGATTAAGTAATTCAAAAATCTATAATAGTAAAAAATTCCCTTTTCTTTAATAAGGAAACAATTGTTCCCTCATTTTCTTCTTGTCTGTGATTGTGCATACTTGTTTTTGGGATAAAATACTATGATTTAATTTTAAGTTCTTTATTTCTTTTCCATTTAAAAAATATGAAGAAAGTTTTCATTAATGGCTATTGTATGTTATGTTTCATCTTTTTTAATAAGTCAAAGTTGAGAACCATTTGCTCTCTTCAAGTAAAAATTGAAACTAGAACCTTCATGCAATTATGTTACCCATTCTATTAGTTTGAAACAAGTTGTGAACATGTCTATGATATTTTGAGTCTCATTACATGAGTTAACCAGTTGTTATGAGTTCTAAAAATTCATAAGTTTGGTGAATCACCTTTTAGCAAGTAGATTTTAGTTTTTCAAAGTATTTCTATGTTGGATAATTGGGGTGGGGGGGGGGGGGGTGAATCATTTAAGTTCAGTTATCCTACAATCCCTATTTTCTCCATAATGTATTAAACCAATTCAATAAATAAACGTAAACAACTCGGTAAACACTTGATCGTGTCTTTCTGATTCATTAACCGATTGCTAGTTAAATCATCTAGTATATACCGATCAAACTAGTAATTTTAATGTGTAAAGAAAAATAAAAAAACATCACATGCATAAACATATAACACTTGATTTTTAACGTGGAAACCCTGTTAAGGGAAAAACCACCAGGGAGTAGTACCCAAAATACTTTCACTCTTCTGAAGTGATCTCGATTAAGAGACAACCCTATTAACGGTTACAAAACACATTGTAAAGTATGACCTTGTTAGAGGATTTATCACTAACATTTATCTGTGACCATACATTCACTTGGGTCAACAAGAAAACAAGAAACATTCATTGAATGTCATAAAGAAATAACAAAGACGGTTACATCTCACTCGGTTAAGAGATTTTGTCTATAGAAATGGTTAGAAAGCAACAATATATGACCTGATTCAAATGCAACTTCACTGGAAAATATTCATATCTATGCTAAGCTCAGAATAACTCTGGTCATCATAATCTCTTCAATTTCTTTCTTCTTCCTCCAACTCTGTTCTACTCGGTTAATCTCCTTTTGACGCTTGGTGTTGTTTGTAGAATTGCTCGATTCTTACTTCAACCTGTCTGACCAACTTCACATGTATACAATCCTTTTTTCACATGCATAACTCTTTTTGAATTTCTTGTCTCCTTAAATAGACATGATAAACCATTTTCTTTTTAGCCCTAGATTTTTCCTCTTAATCTCCATCATTGATTTTGCCTCTCTAACCTTCCTCAAAACTTGTGCCTTAAAACATTTTCAATCCTCATCATTCGATCAACCTTGAATTTTTTCAGCTGTAGATCTTCATAATTTTTTTTTATCTTTATCTTCAGAATCTTCCAGATTTGTCTAGCTCATCATCTCCTGTCGATAATCACATGTTTCTCCTTATATCTCCTACTTGGTCAATACCGTGATTTGTCAGTTTCTTCCTACTCGGTTAATACCACACTTAGTGTACACTACACCTACTCAATGTATACTACATCTTCTCATTGTACACTAAGTTCTTCATATGCTGACTAAGTTAAATTTTGCATTCTGATCTTCAACACTTAGCAAAATCATGTAAGCCAATCAAATCACTATCATACTATCATAGACTCATTAATAAGTTACCCAATCAATACCATCTTGATAATTTACTCATACATCTCATCTTCATGTTAATATCTCTTTCCTTCACCAATATTACCTTCTTTAGATGTTTGCAACTATCATGATAAGTACATTCAAAACTAGTTGACATCAATGACAATATAAAAATTGATCTAATGTCTCATATATACCTTTGTAGCTCGGTGATCATATTCACATTTTGTTCTTCAAGTAGTGAATTAGTTGTAGTCTAACAATCTCTCCCTTTGGTATTGATGGCAACACAATATGAATTATGCCATAGAATACCAAACATCTTAAGTGTCTACAACTCAGTCTTTATGCTGTGACTCGATAAGCTCTCCCTTAGCTTATGATTTTAATATGTTTAATCACTACACAACATATCTCTCCCTTTCAGTTAGCTTCATTTTTAACTAATATTCATCATCTCTCCTGAATATTTCATGATCATATCTCCCTTCGATAGCAATGCCAAAAGTAATCAGCTCTTTAACAACCAAATAATTATCTATGTTGTTCCTTTAAGATTCTTGTACCTTGCATGTACAAATGTTCTCTATTTTAGCTTATCTTCCATCTTCTTCACAACCTTTGGAAACCCAAAGTGTGAACACATGCATCAACATCATTAGATCTTCTGATAAAGTGCAGGTTGATGCAACCCCATATCACCTTAGTGACTGTTAGATAGGGGATTGACCCCTAGTCTACTTCTCAAGTATTCAAATGTATCCTTCGGTAAGGGTTTTGTGAATATATCATCAAGTTTCTCTTGTGACTTCACACATTTCAATGTGACTTGTTTCTCCTAAAATTTCTCCCTCAAGTAATGATATTTAATAGGTATGTGCTTTGTCTTTGAATCCATCACTAGATTCTTTAAAATATTTATAGCACTTGTATTGTCACAATATATTGTCACTGGATCAGTGACCTCTTCGTTCATACCTTCCAACAATTGTTTTATCCATGCAATATTATAACAATTAGAAGTAGTAGCAATATATTCAGCTTCCGCAGTGGACTGAGAAATGCATCCTTGTTTCTTACTTATCCATGTTACTAATATTTCTTCCAAAAAGAATGCTCCACGAGTAGTGTTTTTTCTATCATCAATATTTCTAGTCCAATCAACATATGTATAGACTTTCAGTTCAAAATTTCCTTCTTTCTTACACCACAAACCATAGTTCTCAGTGTTCTTCATATATCTCAAAATTCTTTTCACAGCTATCATGTGTGTTTCTTTAGGATTAGTAGAAAATCTAGCTACTATGCCAACATCGTGTGCAATATATGGTCTACTATGCACAACATACATCAATTTTCCAATCATAGATCTATATAATGTTCGATTTACCTCTATTGACTTGTCATCCTTGGTCAGCTTGCTTTCGGTTACAATAGGTGTACCAACTGGATTTGAATCTTCCATACCAAATTTCTTCAATATTTCCGTAATGTATTTAGATTGTGTAATGTATATACCTTCCTTCTGTTGTTGTATTTGTAAACCAAGAAAGAATTTGATCTCTCCAAACATTGACATTTCAAACTCTTTTCTCATTTCAACAGTAAAAGGTTTACATAAAGTATCGTGACCTCCAAATATAATATCATCAACACAAATTTCAGCAATCAGAATCTTATCATCAGTTTCACATTTCAAATATAGATTTTTATTATCACTTGCTCTAGCAAATCCAATTATTATAAGATAAGAATGCAATCTTTCATACCATGCTCTCGGTGCTTGCTTTAGTCCATAAAGTGCCTTGTGTAGCTTACAAACCATGTTCTTCTAATTAAGATCAACAAAACCTTTAGGTTGTTCAATGTATACCTCTTCTTCAAGTATCCCATTCACAAATGCAGACTTCACATCCATTTGATATACCTTAAATCATTTGTAAGAAGCATATGCAAGTAGTATTCTTACTCCTTCAAGTGTAGCAATAGGTGCAAAAGTTTCTCCATAGTCAATTCTTTCTTCTTGCACATAAAATTTGCAAATTAATATTGCTTTATTTCTTATAACATATCCATTCTCATTCAATTTGTTTCTAAAAATCCATTTGGTGCCAATCACATTTTTGTCTTTAGGCCTCGGTACCAATGTCCATGTCTTATTTTTCTGTATTTTCTCAATTTCTTCATTCATTGCTTTAATCCAATCATCATTTGCTAATGCATCTTTAACATTTTTAGTTTTGAATTCACAAACCAAACATGTATTATTCCTTAACTTATTTCTTGTTATCAGTCCTGATCCTTTGTCTCCAATTATCTGATCTCGTGGATGGTGTCTTCCCACATATTTTGCTAGTACAAGTTTAGATCTTTGTTCTTTAATGTTTTCTCCACTTGGTGCATGATCATCATTTTCCTTGGTAGCTCTTTGTTGTTGCTCGGTTTATAAGGATTGTTCCTCAATAGACATATTATGTAACTCGGTGACTCCAGGCTGTTGCTCAAGTACATTGTCATGATCTTCTATGTAAATAAATCTACCATAGGTTTCTGGTTCCTTCTTTCTTTCTTCGTCATTTTTCTCAACAAACTCATCAACTCTCACATTTGCACTTTCAATCATCTTGTTAGTAGTCTTGTTCAAACATTTATAAGCCTTACTTCTAGTAGAGTAACCTAGAAATATGCCTTCATCACCTATAGAATGAAATTTACCATTTCTAGCATATTTCAGAATGTAACATCTACTTCCAAATATTCTGAAATAACTCACATTAGGTGTATAGCCATACCATAGCTAATAAGGTGTCTTATTTGTCTCTTTCTTTAGTTGTACTCGGTTCAATGTAAAAACAACAATGCTGATAGCCTCTCTCTAGTAAATTTGTGCAACATATTTTTCAATCATCAATTTTCTAGCACAATCAACAATTGATCTGTTCCTTCTTTTAGCAATCCCATTCTGTTGAGGTGTCCTTGGTGCAGATACCAGTCTCTTTATTCCATGATCATTACAAAAATTAGTAAATTCATTAGAAATGAATTCACCACCTCTATCTGACCTCAAGCATTTCAATTGCTTACCAGTTTATTTCTCTACTTTCACTTTGTACCACTTAAACATTTGAAAAGCTTCTATTTTTTATTTTAAGAACATGACATACATCATTCTAGAGAAGTAATCAACAAATAAGATAAAATATCTATCTCCATAATAGCTCTAAGTTCTCATTGGACCACATAAATCAGTATGAACCAAATTCAAAATTGCATTAGATGAGTACCATTTTCTGTTAAAACTAGACTTTGTCATTTTACCCATTTAACATTCTTTGCACATTACTTGGTCAGGCTTTGACAAACTCGGTAAACCTTTAACTTTTCTTTTCTTACTGATCTTTACCATGTTGTCAAAATTCACATGACATAACCTTTTGTGCCATAACCAAACATCATCATTCTTAGCCAACAAACAAGAAGTTTCAACATTGTTCAAGTAGAATAAGTTACCTATGGATTGTTCACCAATATTGATCAGTTTTTCAACATCATCATATATTTTCAATTTTCTTTTCTCAAATGCAACTCGGTGACCTATGTTATTAGTTGTGCTACACTCAATAGATTATAATTAAGTCATTTCACCTAATAAGCATTTTCACATCTAATCTTGTTATTCAATAATATTGATCCTTTACCTTTCATTTGATAGGGTGTATCATTTCCCATTTTCACAGATCCACCATCATAATGTTCAAGATATTCAAACTTATCTTCATCACTAGTCATATGATGTGTGCAACCACTATCAATAATCCATGTATCATTCTTTCCTACTTTAGAAATAAGTTATATTTCTACATACCTTCTTCTTCAAAATATTAGTTCAATGCAACAAACACCACTTCTACATCTTCATCAATTTTAGTCTTGGTGTCAATATCCTCTTCAACTAGGTAGCATGCCTTTTTACTTTTATTTCTGTAGTCTTGGTTCTCTTTGTTCCCATGTTGTCGGTTGCCTTTGTGATCTCAATACTCTCTTCTATCATTCTTTCTTTTATTTTATCTTTCACTTGTCTTCTCATTATGATTCTTGTTAGGACATCTTGCAACAATATGAACAATCTCTTTACATTTAAAACATACCAAGGGTAGTTTACCTCTATCTTTTCCTTTACCTTTTGGTAGCCTTCTAGCCATTAATGATTCAAGTTCATCAAGTTCATCCTCTTCATCTTCAGTATCACTTCAATTTCTTATCTGATGTCTACTGCTGGATCTTCTAGTTTTTAAAGATGACACAAATGCAGATTCTTCCTTAGGTAAAATACTATTATCAAAGTTTTTAAGCTCAAATGCAGTCAATCTACCGATCAAAATATCAAGGAAAATGTCATTGCTAGGAACTACCCTCATTTCATGTATTGTAGAGACTCTAATAACATATTTAGGAAATAGTGTTCTTAGAATTTTACTTACCATAGTTTCCTCTTCAATAATTCCACCTGCTCCTTGGATAGCATTCACCACCTCCTTGACTCAGGTGTTTGCGTTGAGTGATATTTTTACCTTCTTTCATCTTCATATCATCAAATTTACCTCTCAATATTTTTTCTTTTTCCCTGAGGACATTCAAATCTCCTCCATGAATAAGTGTCAGTTTATCCCACATCTCTTTTGCAGTTGTATAGTTCTTAATGTCTTCAAATTCAGCATCTGATAGAGAAGAAGAAATCTCAATCACCATTACATTATGTTCTTGTCTTTCTTTCATCGGGTTGATAGTCAGAGGACCAGTAGGAGTTATAAAATCATTTTCCAAATAGTATAGTGCAAAATCTCCAATTCTTGATAGATATAGTTTCATCCTGCTTTTCCATGTTGAGAGATTATCTTTGTTTAGCTTCAGTACCTCTCTCTTATGCATCTTTAGATCTTTAAATTAAGTCCTTCAAACTTATTCATGTAATCACTTGATCTCTGATACCAATTGTTAGATAACTGAGAGGCGGTGGTGAATCAGTTAAGTTCAACTATCCTATAGTCCCAATTTACTCCATAATATATAAAACCAATTCAACAAATAAACATAAATATCTTGGTAACACTTGATTGTGTCTTTTTGATTCATTAACCGACTACCAGTTATATCATCTAGTATATACTAATCAAACCAGTAATTGTAATGTGTAAAGAAAAATAACAAATCATCACATGCATACACATATAATACTTGATTTTTAAAGTGGAAACCCTGTTAAGAGAAAAAACACCTAGGATTGGTTCCTGAAATATTTTCACTCTTCTGAAGTGAGATTAGTTAAGAGCCAACCCTGTTAAAGTTTACAAAACACACGGTAAGGTGTGATCTTGTTAGAGGATTTATGACTAACAGTTCTTTGTGACCATACATTCACTTGGGTCAACAAGAAAATAAGAAATATTCATTGAATGTCATAATGAAATAACAAAGATGGTTAAGTATCACTTAGTTAAGATATTTTATCTGTAGCAATGATGAGAAAGAAACAGTCTATGACCTAATTCAAATACAACTTCAATTTCCAATGTTCAGTTCAATGCTAAGCTTAGAATAACTCTAGTCATCATAATCTCTTCAATTTCTTTCTTCTTCCTCCAACTCTGTTCTACTCGGTTAATCTCCTTACGATGCTCAATGTTGTTTGCATAATTTCTCGATTCTTACTTCAACATGTCTGACCAGCTTCGTATACATATAAAATATTTTCTTCATGTGCATAACTCTTTTTAAATTTCTTGTCTCCTTATATAGACATGGTAAACTATTTTCTTTTCAGCCCTAGATTTTGCCTCAATCTCCATGATTGATTTTCCCCCTTTAACTTTCCTCAGAACTTGTGCCTTAAAATATTTTCAATCTTCATCATCCGATCAACCTTGAATTTTTTCAGCCATAGATCTTCATAACAAAATTTATCTTTATCCTCGAAATCTTCCAGATTCATCCAGCTCATCATCTCATGTTTCTCCTTATATCTCCCGCTCAGTCAATACCATGATGTGTCAGTTTCTTCCTGCTTGGTTAATACCACACTTGGTGTACACTACACCTGCTTGGTGTATACTACATGTTCTCGGTGTACACTAAGTTCTTCATATACCGACTAAGTTAACTTTTGCATTCTGATCTTCAATACTTAGCAGAATCATGTAAGCCAATCAAATCACTATCATAATTTCATAGACTCATCAATAAGTTACCTAATGAATACCATCTTCATAACTTACTCATACATCTCATCTTCATGTTAATATCTCTTTCCTTCACCAATATTACCTTCTTCAGATGTTTGCAACTATCATGATAAGTACAGTCAAAACTAGTTGACATCAATGACAATATAACAACTGATCTAATGTCTTGCATATACCTTTGTAGCTTGGTGATAATCTTCACATTCTGTTCTCCAAGTAGTTAATCAGTTGTAGTCTAACATTTTTATCCCTTTACTAAAAAAATTAGTAGTTTAGGAGTTGATTCAAGGGAACTAGCCCTATAATCTAGAGGTCTACTTTCACTATGGGGTACCCACAACCCAAAAGTAGTCTTATGTTTTATAGGTTGGCAAAGTTTAGGCTTAGGTATGACCCAAACCTCAATGATAATAGTTTTTGGCACGCCCTGTGGGACGTGGTATGATACTAATTTTCAGTGCATAAAAAACTTTATTTTTATTATTGTTGGAGTATGAATAGTAGTATTTTCATCCTTTAAGACCTGATTGAGACCATACTTTGTGACTGTGTTTTTATTTCCAACATATTTGGTGAAAAAAGCTTGTGAGAATAATCCAAACTAGAAAAAGTAAAGAACCTTTTGAGTATTTATAGTTCTCACCACCCAAAAGGAAGGGCACAACAACAAAGAGAGTTTTTGATCCATCAAATAGAACTCAGTCTACTCCTACTTTCAGGCCTATAGTTTTTGAGCTAAGAAATATCTAGGTTTTTTTAGTTTAATTCCTATTTTCCCTCTACTTTTGACTTTGAGGAAGGTTATATAATTTGTAAATTCATTTTTAAATCAACAAAACAATCTGTTCTTTTTCTTGTTCTAAATTTCATCTCTAATCTACAAGTTTTTTCTTTCCCTTTCAACTAGATCCATATTGTGATTTGTAGATTTAGTTAAAATTTTACATGGTATTAGACCACACAGTTTCTAGGAAGAAGTAGCATAAATAATATTTTGCACGTATTGAAGATTAGAGCTAATCGAAAGAATGAGATTTCCATTGTCTTTAGGGATTTTTCTTAATATTTTTTGCATATTCATGAACTTAGAAACAATCCATTCATTGGGGAGGTGGGGTAATCATGTATTTAGATAATTATTAAATCATCCTTTTGTTTTCAAGATAATCTTACAAATTTTTCTAGCTTGGAAATAGGAGATAAATAATCAATGCTTTGAGTAGCATCCGTTGCCCTATCTCCTAGGACTCATTCCTCGAGCCAAGTGACTACTAATAGAAAAATGTATGGTTTAATAGTAATGACATGGTCTATGGACTAATATGCATTACTATTTTTGAGGATACTCTACATCACATAGAACACACAGAGCACCCTTCCATTTCTTGGACAACCATCCATAAATTGTATGGATATATCAAATCTTCATATAAAAGTGATATTTTTTTAGATGTCTAGACTCCTATGGATGCTACTAATTTTTTTATTGCCCCATCTTGTGTGGACACATCCTTCTAGGATGATAAATTTATTGATAACCCATCTACACCTATTTCTTCTTCAGAGTTCAAAGTTGCTTCATTGAAAGCTTCCAATGATACTTTGCAACATGATTATTTGTTTTGTGGATTTAGCTCATTGGGACTCATTTCTAGTAGACATTGCATCATTAATTGAAGAGTCTCACATTGCTGACTTGGAGGACATTGTTGAGAGCCTTCATATCCTTTTCAATGAAAACTCTTATGGAGTTGATTCATCTTCTTTTGATGTTATGGGAGAATCTTAAGACCCTCTTGTTCTCTCTTTTCCTATATTATCTTCTATCGCATGATAATTTCTAATTGGTCCATCTATCACCATACATCAATGGTCAATGTACCTAAATCTTCTATGGTACTTGAGTTATCTTACTAGCACATGTCACACTTTGGTGTCAGCTTGAAGATCTCTAAGAAACATTTGGAGGGGTCATTTTTGTCTTTGGACTATACTCTACATTGGTCTTCATCAAATTCTATATTTTCATCTACAATAACATGACTCAAAATGTCTAATTTGACTATGACAACTTTTAGCATCAACATAGAGACTATCGAGTAGTTTTCAACAATGTCATACATCTTGAGTTTTCTTTCTACACATTCCTTTCAGGATCAGGGAGACTTCATTCATGTACATCTTTAGTTTTTTTCTTCTTAAGGGGAGGAATGTTGTTCGACGATTGTGGGCCATCTTCTACATGTAGTTTTGAGAATTTACCATCAAATACACATTGTGGAAGGACACATCATCTCTTCCATTTCACTTTTTGTGAGAGTTTCTTGGGGTGAAGGATACTATAGCATAATAGTTGCCATACAAAGTTAGTATAAATTTGGAGTGGGTGGTAGGAGAGAGTGTTTCTTTTTTTAGTCCATACTTTTAAGGATAATTGCTATTCCATCTTGTTTTATTGACGATTTATGAATAAAACTATTGTTGCTTACTTTTTATGCTAATTAAAGAACATCTCCTTTCTTTCAGTTTCATTCCTATTTTCCCTCTACTTTTTAATTTAAGAAAAGTTATATATTTTGTAAATTCATTTTTAAATTAATAAAATAGTCTATTCTTATTCTTGCTCTAAATTTCCTCTCTCATCTACAAATTTTTTTCTTTTCCCTTCAGCTAAATCCATATTGTGATTCGTAAATCTAGTTAAAAGTTTACAAATTTCCCATATTTACTCGGAAGCCAATGGGTTGGCTAATTTGGGGTGATCTAGGATGTCACTCAAGTAGTGGACGATAGTCCAAGAACAAGGCTAGGGCTGAATGACTTATTGTTAAACGAAGGGTTGGTGGCGAGTGTATACATCGTTCGATAGGAGATAACACATAATAACTTCTCCATCCTATCTTTCTGTTTGGCTATTTTGTATTAAATAATGGAGATAAAATTCCTTCCATATAATTTCCTCCAAGACATCATCCACACAGTTTTTATTTAGCACATACCAAACTGTAAATCACTATTAAAAGACTTATCACGAATTCTAAATTTTCCTGGATTAGAAAATAGGGTGCAATTTTTGCGGGAAGAGAATATTGTATGATCTTTAAAAATATGAATTCCATATCACTATAAATATAAACGTTTTGCCATCAGTTTTAATATAGACATAAGAGAGATGGCAAATAAGAGCGTTGTTATTGTTCTGTTGGCAATTCTCTTCATCACCACGATGGCAGTAATGGCAGACGCCACAAGATCACCGATTCGTTAGTGTTTCAACTGTTTATCTTATTAGATTACATAAATTTAAATTAATTTTTCTACTATTCATTAAAGTTTTTGAGTATATATTTTCTATCAGAATGTTTTGATTGCAATTCTTGATGTATTTGAATTACAGGTTCTTTGTTTCGAACAGTTTGTAATCATCTGGGAAACGATTGTGATAGAGTTTGTTCCGTCCGATGCACTAAAGATGGTGTGTGCTGTGAATGTATTGATTGTGCTTAGCTATTATGATCGCCTGGATGCACTTATGGAGAATAAATAAAATTGGTCTACTTCAATATTTATAGTTGAATCAAGACCACTCTTGTTGTTATTAGTATCTTCTTTCAAGAGTTTTTCAAGGGGTGAGTTTACATTTGGAAGAGAGTTGGTTGTGATTTGTTGAGTTTTTCTTTTAGCATTTATTTAATATTAGTTTGATTTGTGCATCTTTGTGATATGTGTATTGTTTTTGTTGGTGTTTTCTTTTATGTTATAGATGGGGATGATATGATTATTTTGGTTTGTGTATCTTTATGATACATGTATTGTCTTCTATGCTTTTGATTAAGATAAACAATATCACCTTTTATGTTATAGACATGCAGATGTGTTTTTCATATAGAAATGTTGTTTTATCATGCTAGTTATTGTTTATTTTCTAGAATTGTTCAATGCATTTGTCTATGAGTTTTATATTGATCCTATTTCATTCTTGATTTGTGATAGTAATAATTAGGCATCCAATGAGATATTCTATTATGATATCAAACATTATTACCTATTCTTGACATTGTTATTCTTTATGATACCATTTTTTGTATATGTTATGATAGCCCTTTGTCTACATAAATGTGTTCTATTAAAGAAATATTGTTCATATATAACATTTACATGATGATCACTCTTCTACAACTAATTTTAGCCTTATTGATATTATTGAAACTTCTATATTTAGTGATAAACTAGATCTATGAGTGGGCATCCAATAAGATATTCTATAACGAGATCAAACATTCTTACCCATTCTTACCATTGTTATTCTAGATATGATAATATTTCTTGTAGATGGTATGATTGCCCACTTTCCCACATAAATTTGTTCTATTAAGATATATCATTTATACTTGATAACATTTTCATGATGATTGCTCTTCTACATCTCATGTTAGCCTTATGACTATTATTGATACTTTTATATTTAGTGATAAACAATCTAATCTCTAATTTATTATTGTAAATTTCTAATAAAAACTCTTTGAAAATCAATGTCACGAAGAGAGAAATATGAGAAAATTATTTTTTAGATATGTCAATAAACTTATTCACTTTTCCTTCCACAAATTGTTTTTAATAGACCAAATCAGTTAATGTTACTAGGGTCTAATATTGTTTTGAAAATATTGTATAAATTGATTAACAAGTAAGAGAGTGAATGGAAAAAATCTAGATAAAGAACAAAACCAATATAATGCCATTGTTCCAAGATATAATAGCTAAACAAGATGCAAATGAGGGCAAGCAAAATATGTTTATGTTTCTCTAGAGAAGGCTACAAAATAATTGATTAGTACACGATGATATAATGTGTACCATGATGAGATTGAGTTAGTCTCTCACATGGATGATATTGTTATCTCATTGAATTTTCATAAATTACATGCAAATAATATCTATTTTTTGATGGGATGTTACATGATTATAGTGGTATTTTAAATACTCTTTTACATGTTAAATGACCACTTTGTAATTTTTTTAATTTTAAATATCTTGATAATGATATCTCATTGATTAGTGGCATTAAACTACATGTTAATAATAGAACAATATAATGGATTGATTTCTTTTTTCTCATTTTACATTTATTTTGTCAATTGAGAACATGATTTTATTACTTATTTTTCTAAGCCTAGTTCCATTGATGATAGTGTGGAATTGGAAAATCTTTCTTATAATTTGACTTTTGATGTTTTCTTCCCTATTCATATCACATATGCATAATATTTTCTTACCTTCTTACTTGAAAATAATTCATTGATAAAAGTATGATAGAAGTTTAAACTTTTAAAATCATATACATAGTGACCACATGATATGGATAAATATATAATGGAGTTTAAAGTATTACAAAATAATTGTAATAATCATAAATGTCTTAATAACATAACAATGTATTTATTACATAAAAGAAAATAGGAAAGATAAAAATAAAGGGAAACAAAAATGGGTTACCTTTAAGATGATAGAACTATTTTATATTTTGTAATGTTTTTATCTATATATGTTGGATATCATACATTGGGATTGATCTATTTCTTTCAAAGGGAATTTCCATGTTATTATATAGATGTGTTTAATATGAATGATGCATTAGGGAAGTCAAACTATTTAGTGATAACTGTTAGAAAGTAATGTCCACCAAGATAACTGAGAGGGGGGGTGAATTAGTTATTTGATAAAAGAAACTTTTAGTAACCTTATTAAATCTGAAACATGTAATAAACATAAACAACAACCATAGAAAGATAATCATACACAATGACACCAAATTTGTTAACTAGGGAACCTCTTGATCAGAGAGTAAACCCTAGTGGGAATGGTACCCACAAAAGATGTACTAATATGAAAATTCCTTGTGAGAGGATGGAATTAGTAAGGAGTCTTATGAATTACATTCAGTACATATCAGTCCTTGTTAAGATACTTTGAATCCTTGTGAAAATATTCTAACCCTAGATTAGGAATTGAGAAAGGCAGAAGGACCCATGTCCAAAAAGCTTCAGGGCAAGATCATTGAACACATTGTCCAACTGATCTCTATATTATCTGAATAGAATAATACCAATAATTAATGAACTTAGAAACTTATCTTCTCTCCTCTGTCTGTGCCAAAATCATACCAAATGTTTCACTAGATCTGTTCACTTTTGCATCAATCATTGCTTCACCTTTTGCATCATATACTTCTCAATTCACACATATCCATATCTTCATTTAAGGAAAATAATCCTTCCTTTATGCCATGCACAATATTTCATAATAGAGTCGGCCAATTAAGCCTAACCAACTACAAAATACAAAATATTACACGTTACATAATATTTACATAATCATATAAAATTGTCGGCTTTGAAACGTAATAAATCTTTACACGTGTGAACTCTGACTATGCTGACTTATCCAGGACACCTCCATAATGTCTTCAACCTCTCTATAACTTTGCATGTCCAGATTCTATCCATGTTAGGAGATATAATCTGATTATTACAAGCTGCTTCTCAGGAACACTGACAGAATATAGTTTCCACTGGATTACTCATAACTGACATAAATAATTGACTTTCCATACGCACTCTTAACCATGATATCAGGACATCATAAGAAACATGTCCTCAATGCTGCATAACTTAATATGAAATTCTCCATGTGCACTAATTCAAACATTGTCCGCTTTTCTGCTAATCTCTAGTATAATCAATGTGTTAACATCAATGACAAACATAGTCATGAATTCAACATGCAACTTCTATAGAACTAATAGAATACTCTCACATATGACATATTCAACATTGATGCTTAACAATCCCCCCCATTGGCATTGATGACAACATAGATGAAAAACATCCAAGTTCCACGAATACCAAAGTGCAACTCTACTGTTGTGCATTATCTTTTCAAATCCTCTTCATCAATCATCAAATCAAATCTATCCTTCTCTTAATACTTCATTTTCCAAATCCTTTTCATCAATCATCAAATGTTTTTCATGTATCCTTCTCCCCCATTGACATCAATGACAAAGTAAACATCACTATGTCAATCCAATACAAGCTCAAATGTCCAAAAACATTGTTCGAATATACCTTTTACCAAATATTCCTTCACGAATCAGCTAAAAAATATAGATACTCCCCCATAGAGCAAGCATCAATATACAGTCTAGAAATATAGTTCTCTATACTATTGGACTGATGCAACTTTCTGCATCACTACTCAAAAGTAGGCTGGGGCATAACCGCAAGCATACCTCTCAAATACTCAAATGTATCTTTAGGTAAGGGCTTTGTAAATATATCTGCAATCTGTTCCTTCATACTGATATACTCAAGTCTAACTTCTTTTTCTGCAACTTTCTCTCTTACAACATGATACTTGATCTCTATATGTTTTGTTTTAGAATATAACACAGGATTCTTAGACATACTTACTGTACTAGTGTTATCACAGTGTATGATAATAGGCTCATTGAACTTGATTCCAATATCCTTCAACATTTATTTCATCCATATTATTTGATTACAATTATTTGCTACTGCTACATATTCTTCTTCTACTATACTTTGTGAGATACAATTATGTTTCTTACTTAGCCAAGAAACCAATCTTCCTCCAAAAAAAAATGCTCTACCACTTGTACTCTTTTTGTCATCCACAATGCCTCCCCAATATGCATTTGTATATGCACATAGGGTAAAATTATTTGATTTATCATACCACAACCCATAATCAGTTGTACCTTTCAAATATTTGAATATTTGTTTTACTACTCATAATGTGATTCTTTAGGATCAACTTGAAATCTTACAACAATACCAACTGCATGTGATATATCTGGTCTTGTATGAGTTAAATATTACAAACCTCCAATCATAGATCTGTACTTCCTTTGTTCTACTATAGGAGTCTCATCTGTGCTAGATAACTTATGGCTAGTTACCATTGGTGTACTGACATGCTTACAATTTTCCAAACTAAATCTCTGCAATAAGTCTTTTAGATACTCAGTCTAAGATAAGAAAATACCATCACTATTTTGTACAATCTGTAATCCTAGAAAAAATGTCATTTCTCCAATCATGCTTATCTCAAATATTGTCTTCATTTCATCAGAAAATTTATCACTCACTTCATCTTCACCTCCGAAGATTACATTATCAACAAAAATAAATACAATCAACATACCATTCTCTAATTCTTTTATATACAAATTACTATTTGTAGTGCCTTAAGAAAATCCTAATTTTACCAAATATTTGTCCAATCTTGCATACCAAGTTCTAGGTGCTTGTTTTAGTCCATATAAAGCTTTGTTTAGTTTACATACCATGTCTCCTTATTGAGTCAAAGGAAAACCATTAGGATGCTCAATGTGGACTTCTTCCCATTCTCCATTTAGAAATGTTGTCTCCACATCCATTTGATACACTTTGAATTTCTTATAAGCTGCATAGGCCAAAAACATCCTTACTGCTTCAATAACTTCTTATTGTGAGTATCCTTTACATACTGATCTTTCTTTTTTTCTTACAACTTCACCTTGTTCATTCAATTTGTTTCTAAAAACCCATTTAGTTCCTATAACATTTTTGTCCTTAGGTCTAGGGACCAATTCCCAAGTATTGTTCTTTTCAATCTGATCTAATTCTTCCTTCATTGCTTGAATCCAATTGTTATATTTACAAGCTTCATCAGTAGTCTTAGGTTCAATTTTAGAAATCAGACATAGTTCTTCTTGTACCTTATTTCTTATCATGACTCCTTTTTCTTTGCTCCCAATAATATTATCAGCAGGATGATTCCTTATCAAATTCTTATTAGGTGTTACTGTCTTAATTCTTGCTTCACTTCTAGATTCTAGTCTTGGTTCTTCTCTTGATTCCTCAACATGAATATCATTCTGCAAATCACTGTCAATTTCATAAAACAACTCAATATTTTATTGATCACTTTTAGGATAGACTTCTTCATCTGAATCATAATCAAGTACTCTTTCATGAATTCTAAACTTTTCATCCACTTTAACATTTGCACTCTCAACAATAGTCTTATTTATCTTATTAAAACATCTATAAGATTTTTTTTCAATGAATAAACAAGAAACATACCTTCATCACTTCTCAGGTCAAACTTACCAATGTCATCATCTCTCTTAATATAACACTTACTTCCAAAAATTATGAAATATTTTATTGATGGTGCATGTCCAAACCACAATTCATAATGAGTTTTCTTTGTATCTACTCTGATCTATACTCTATTCATTGTATACACTGATGTATTCACTTCTTCTCTCTATAACATCTTCGCTACATCATTCTCAAACAACATAGCTCTTGCTACCTCAGTTACTGATCTATTTCTTCTTTCAACAATACCATTTTTCTCAGGTGTTCTAGGGGTTGAAAGTTGTCTCTTAATGCCATTCACTTCACAAAAAGTATTAAATTCTTTTGAAGTAAATTCTCCACCTCTATCAAATCTTAAACATTTAATCTTCATTCTCAATTCATTCCCAACTTTATTCTTAAGCAATCTAAACTAATCAAATGCTTTTGATTTTTCTTTAAGAAATGCTACCCACATCATTCTAGTAAAATCATCAACAAGAATCATAAAATATCTTTCACCATAGAATCCTCTAGTCCTTGTGGGACCACTCAGATCTGTATGAATAATTTCCAATTTTGTTGTTGTGGTGAACTTCTTACTGAGAAAAGAGCTTCTTTTCTACTTTTCCATAACACATTATTTGAATACCATGTTAGTAGGTTTCACAATTTTAGGCAAATCTCTTACTGCAAATGTGGTACTTGCTTTCACAATGTTATCAAAGTTCATGTGACAAAACCTTTTGTGTCATAACTAGCTATCACTAATTTTAGTAATCAAACATGTCATCTCAGTAGGATTCAATTGGAATACATTACCTCTGGTTCTTGCTCATGTTCCAATCATCTTACCATTCTTATCCTTGATCAGACAAGTCTTCTTAGTAAACTGAACTTGATATCCCTTGTCAACTAATTGTCCAACACTTAAAAGATTATGTTTCAATCCATCCACAAAGTAAACATCATCAGTGTTAGTCTTTCCATCAAGAGTAATAGATCCTATTCCTTTTATTTGGCAAGGTGCGTTGTTTCCAACTCTAATATTTCCTCCATCATAATTATTAAACTTTATAAACTATTTCATATCGCTAGTCATATGATGTGAACAACCACTATCTATGATCCAATTAGTTTTCTTTTTAACTTGAGATACTAAAGCTTTTTTTTCTTTAACTTCAGTTTCAAAGTTTTCTGAACTTTTATTGCAACAAATCCTATGTCATCACTTTCGTTATCACTTTCACTTAAGAATTTCTCAATGCTAGCTTCAAATTCTTCATCATTAGCATAATAACATTCTTTAGCTCTTCTAGGCTTAAATTTTTTCTTATATTTCTTCACTCTCTTAGGACACTTAGATGCAAAATGACCATATTCTTGACATGTCCAACATTTAAAGATTTTCTTACCTTTTGGTTCTCTTTTTACAAGAAAGGCAATTTATTCTTCAATCTTTTTGTCTTCTTCAATCTTAGATCTACTACTACTAGCATAATCTCCAGTAATACTTTCACTTCTTGAAAAAGTAGGGCGAACACTAAGTGCACTGAATGTTGTTTCAATTCTGAGAAAATCTCCATATTGTCTTAAACCTATCTCCTTTACTTCTAATCTTCCAAGAAGAGTCTCTCTGGTGAATTTTTCAGTACAAGGTATAACTTGGTCAATCATCTACGTTGTCTGCTTAAACACCGGGGTCAAAGTTTTTAAGATCTTCCATATGATTTCATCTTCAGTCTTGTTTCCTTTACAAGCCTTGATACCTGCAACAATCTCTGATATTTGACCAATGTAACTTCTAATAGATTCATCTTCCATCATCTTTTCTTCTTGAAATAAACATATCTAATTTTGTAATCAGATCCTCTTAGCATGTTTATCACCTTCAAAAGTATATTCCAAAGCTAACCAAATTTCATGAGATGTTTTTAGAGTTTTTACCTGACTGTATTCATTCTCGGGAAGGGATGAAAAAAGTGCTTCTCTTGCAAGTATGTTACACATAAATAGATCTCTTTCTTTCTCAGTGCAGTCTTCAATTTTGTCTTCTTCAATGATAGTCCTGTCATTTTTTGTAATCAACCAATATCCCGGTCTTAAACATAGCAGATGTATTTTCATCTTTTCTTTCTAGCTGTCATAGTTTACTCCATCAAAATTAGGACTTTCTTTTCTGAAATGACTCACCATGGATCTCCTTAAGCTGTTAAACTTTTCCTTCAAGGACCTGTTGCTCTGATACCAATTGTTAGAAAGTAAAGTCCACCAAGATAACTAAGAGAGTGGGGGGGTGAATCAGTTATCTGATAAAAGCAATTTTTATTAACCTTATTAAATCTAAAACATGTAATCAACATAAATAGAAACCATAGAAAGATAATCATACACAATGAAACCAAATTTGTTAACTAGGGAACCTCTTGATCAGAGAGTAAACCATGGTGGGAATGGTACCCACAAAAGATGTACTAATATGAAAATTCCTTGTGAGAGGATGTACTTAGTAAGGAGTCTTATGAATTACATTCAGTACATATCAGTCCCTATTAGGAGATTTTAAATCCTTGTGAAAAGATTCTAACCCTGTTAGGAGTTGAGGAAGGCAGAAGGACCCACTATCCAAATAGATCACTGAACACACTATCCAACTGATCTCTGTATTATCCAAAAAGAATAATACCAATAATTACTGATCTCAACAACTTATCTTCTCTCCTCTATCTATGCCAAAACCCCACCAGATCTGCTCACTTTCACATCAATCACTGCTTCATCTTTTGCATCATATAATTCTCAATTCACACATATCCATATCTTCAATTAAGGAAAAAAATCCTTCCTTTATACCATGCATAATATTTCATAATTGAGTCATCCAATTAAGCTTAACCAATTACAAAATACAAAATATTATACGTTACATAATATTTCCATAATCTCATAAAACTATTAGCTCTCAAACTTAATAAATCTTTACATGTGCGATCTCTGACTATGTTGACTTATTTGGGTCACCTCTATAATGTCTTCAACCTCTGTATAACTTTGCATGTCCAGATTCTATACCTATTAGGATATATAATCCGATTATTACAAGCCGCTTCTTAGGAACACTGACATAATACAATTTCCACTAGATTACTTATAACTGACAGAAATGATTGACTTTCTGTACGTGCTCTTAACCATGATATTAGGACATCATAAGAAACATGTCGTCAACGCCACATAACTTAATATGAAATTCTCCAAGTGCGCTAATTCAAACACTGTCTTCTGTTCTACTAATCTCCAATATAATCAATGTGTTGACATCAATGAAAAACATAGTCACCAATGCAACATGCAACTACTCTAGAACTACTAGAATACTCCCCCATAGGACATATTCAACATTCATGCTTAATAATAACATGAATGATGCATTGGGGGAAGTCATAATATTTAGTGATAACATGGTTAATTAGATTGGTTATACAAATGTATTTTATAATTTTTGAGTTTACATTTAAAAACATTTAATGCTTTGGCCATATGTAACAATTATTTTGAGAGACCAATTATGGTGTATTAGAGTTTGTATGAAATTGGGTTCTTGATTCAAATATGCTTAAAAGTAATGCACAACTTTAATTATTGATGATTTTATGCATTCCATCATGGTCTAACATTTTGCTTTATGTTTTAGAAACAATAGAATATTTATTGGCCCACTTTCCAACTAAGTGTTCATATTATATTTTAAATATTAAAAATAAATAAATAAATAATAAATAAAAAAATATTTCTTTATCCCCTAAGTATTTACATATCATATTTTTGTTTAAAAATATATAACATATTTTTAAAATAATATGTCTACACACTTTGACCACAATGTCTATATACTTTAGTGATATATCCCTAATGAAAATTGAAGTGTAAGCCTTATCATATTCATAGAATGATAAACTTAACCTTTACTAACCTTAATTCTAACCTATTTTAGCATTAATATAATCATAACCCTTAATTATATATTTATAGATATGATTATTCAATATAATGTTTAATAATATTTATAATAATAGAATCTTAATAAGAAAACAAATCTTAGTTAAAAAAATAGTTATTAAAGAGAATACAAGAAAATAAATATTAAAAATTCACATTCTTTGAAGAACTTTTGATCTCCAGTCAATAATATTATTTATTTGTATTAATTTAAATAAAAATGTATAATATAAATAATAATATAATAAAGAAATATATTTTTAATATTTTTTAAAATTCTAAAAAGAATTAACATATATTATAATATTTTAATTTATAATATTTTATATTTTATATATTAGAATACAATTGATTATCATGTCTAAGACATTCCTAAATGAAATGAAGCACCTAAATTTTGAAATCAATAGTTCAAAATTAAAGATAAGCATATAAGATTATAGAATTAATCTCAACCCTTGTTCATATTTATATTAATTTAAAATTAACATTTTTCATAATACAAAATTATGTACATACATATACATACAAACAAACAAACAAACATACATACATTAATACATTAATACATACATAATTGATTAGAAAAGGAAAGTGAATAAAAGAAAAAAATCTATCTTTTATTTTAACTCTTTTGATAAGAAAATATTTTAATATTGAGTTTTTTTAAAATTTTGAAAAAAAATAAAAAAAGAAAGAATTGGATTTATTCTAATTCTCCTTTCTCATTAATCATTGTATAGTAATTATATTTTGAATTAATTTTTTTATTCGATATTTTATCTTATTTTTTGATTTATTATTATTATTAATTTTTACTAAATTAAAACTTTATTTCATTTATTCATTTCTTCTAATGGAATTACAAATAATGATTAAAAGGTATTAGACATAATTTAATTTATAATTTATATGTGGTGCGATTCTCAAACTTTTGAACTCTGTCTCCCTCTTTCAAACTTGTACAAAACTTTCCTGCAAACCAACAAACTACCTGCTCCTCATAAGAGAAACCACAACATTAATCCAAGAGACAAAAGATAATCTTTGAATTTCTTCCCCAACAAAGATGCACCATTTTATACTTTTAATTAGGAGGGGTGACAACCCCTAAATTTTGCCTAAGATACTCAAAAGTATCCTTTGACAATGCCTTAGTGAACATGTTTGCAATTTGATATTTTGTAAGAACATAAGTTCCTAACCTCTTTTTTCAACCATCTCTCATAAGAGATGATATCAAATAGAATTGAATGCAATGCCAAATTATTTGAAATATTAATTGCACTTGTATTATCACATTTAATAGGAATAGACTCATCATACACACATTGATACCTTTCAAAGTTTTAGATACTATTTTTTTTTTTACTTCGCCAAGAGACCAATCCATTTCTCAAGAAAAATGCTTCACTACTCATACTTCTATTATCAACGTATCTAAATTCCAATTAGCATTAGTGTAAGCCTTTAGAGAGAAATAATCATCTTTCTTATGTCATAAACCAAAATCTAAATTTTCTTCCAAATATCTAAATATCCTTTTTATCGCCTTGTTATGGGATTACATATGATTAGCTTGATATCTCCCAAATAGACATACTACATGCATAATATTAGGTCTTGAAGTAGTTAAATATAACATTGCTTTGATCATAGACTCGTAAAGAGTCTGATCTACTTCCAAATCTTCCTCATCGTTTCTTAAATGGTAACAAGTAACCATAGGAGTACTAATTGGTTTTGAATTTTCCATACTAAATTTTTTCAATATACTTAGTTAGAGAAATGAAAATACCATAATCTAACTGAGTTACTTGAAGAATAGGAGATAATAAAAAATTGTAAATTATTGACATCTCAAAATCTTTTTGCATCTCTTTTGAAAACCTCTTGCATACATCTGTGTATCCATTAAAAATAATATCATCAACATGTACCATGACTAATATGAAGAGTTTGTCTCCTCCAACCTTAAAATAAAAATTACTATCTACTGTACCTTTTTTGAAGTCTTTCTACAGTAATTACTTGTATAATATTGCATAGTAGGCTCTTGGAGCTTGCTTCAATCCATATAGAGCTTTCTTAAGTCTACATAACATTTCTAGATCATTTGACAACCAAAAACCATCCATTTATTCAATTTAAAATTATTCTTCAAGATCTCCATTAAAAAATGATGACTTGATATCCATTTGATAAAAAATAAAGGTTCTTGTAAGCAACAAACACAAGAGACATACTAATAGATTCCATCCTAGTAACTAGAGAAAAAGTCTCCTCAAAATTTATATCTTCAACTTTTGATTAGTCTTCACAAACCAATCTAGTCTTGTTTCTTGTTACTCCTTTATTCAACTTATTATGGAAAACCCATTTTGCATGAACAAAAAATTATTTCCCTACAAAAACCACTATGGGTCTTCCAAATCTGAGACACATTATTTTAGAGGGGCCTAACACAACCCTATAGGTTCAAAAAAATCATTCACAGGTGCCACAATTATTAATAAATATTCCATTCAAGTTTGACCATTTTATGCACTTAGGTCACACAAGGGACATTGTTAGTAGGGTATGTCATTGAGAATTAAAGCATGTTGAGAGGAAAAATGTGATCATGCCTAGGGTAAACCCATTCAATCAGAGTTTGTTCCCATGATGAAAAAAATGAGATATAAGCTACCTTACAACTTTACAATTGTATCTTCCTAAAAAGTTAGCACCCATAATTGGAGGCTCTAGGACTTATTAGACCCCATTTTTGTGATTTTGAGGTTTGAATGTCCATCATGCTTGATCCCATGAACTTTCATTTCCTCCTCTTGCATCTTATCACATTCCTCAACATCCTGACAAAATATAGGTTTATTCTACCTAGGACAAGTCTAACTCTCAACTTGTCCCAAGGGTACAAGTTGATATCTTAACTTGTTCCCTAGGGTAGAAGTTGGTTCTTGACATGTCCCTATATTTTGGAGCCAAGATGTGGCCTAGGGTCCAATGTTGGGGTTTTCATTTAAGGTCCAGATCTTTGGTTAAGGTTGATCAAATTTGAACCCAAAAATGAGTATAAAAGGATGTCCTCCCCCCTCATTTTGGAATCCATTATAATTATCCATCAATCATATGAAAATAATATCAAATTCAAGTGAAAACATTCAAGCAATCAAGCATTCAAGTTGTCAAGATTTGAAGGCAAGCATCCAATTCAAGATCTCCAAGTCTCCATTTATTCAAGATCCATTTAAGAAAACATAATCTTCTCTAGTTGATGCAATTTCCTCTCCCATAATGGACATGTAGAGGAATTCAAAATCAAGCAAGAAGATACATCCATCCATTCTTCTTTATCTCTCCTTGTCCAAGTGGTTATCAATTATACATAGATTCAAGATCTAGGAGTGACAATCATAGATTCATGCATTTGTGAAGGAATCCTTGATTCTACATCTCATTACAAGCATATTTCAAGAATCTTCATGGATTTGAGCAATTAATACATCCATTCATGAGGGTTTCATACAAGGTGAATCAACTATTTACCTTTTTACTTTACATGTTGCTTTCCTTTATGTAATTTCAATTCATTTTCAAGGTTGATTCCTAAACAAGGGTTTGACTAAGGAAAATCCCTTTCTAGAACCTTTTCCCCTATTTTATGTGTACAAGAACATGTTACAGAGTTGTGGTCTCATCAAATTTGAGAAGTATAGGTGCATACACAGGATCTTGAAAAATTTCATCAGATTTGGCACTACTGGGAACAAGTGAACTTCTCGACTTGTCCCTAGGTACAAGTTGCCTTCCCAAATTTTCCCTACACTTTTTGGTTGAAATTTGTAGAGAATATAGTTATAGGTATTAATATCCTATATTTGGAGTTACATCTGGTTCTGACATTTTGACGACAGCCAAATTTAGATCTAAAGGTCAAATATCCTCTTCTTGTTTTAAGATACATTCATTCTTTCCTTTTTCTTGCATTTACTTTTGTAGATCAAATCTACTATTACTTTCTTCATCATCTACTTTATCATTCTCCCCCCTAAAGGAATACCAAATCCCTATTTGGTCTAGATCTTGCATTAGCACCCTTCTTCCTTTGGTTGTGCTAATCAGGTTTTTCCTAAGGGTTGGTTTTGTATTCCTAATGTGTAGTAGGAAAAACCTTGGTGAGTGATTTATATCCTAGCATTCCTCACCATATCCATTTTCCTCTATACATTTTGGTGATTATTTAATTAAACAATTAATCTCTTAGCTTTAGTTTAATTAAATAATCATATTATTTAACTAAAATATTCCTCATTTCTATTATCATCAAAATTAAGTGATAATTCCAGTTACTTAATTGCATCTTCTAAAATTAAATAAATGATCAATTTATTTAATTTTCCATTTCCCCAATGCAAACTATTTCTTCTGGAAATAAATAGATTATTTATTTTATTTATTCCTCACATGCACAATTAAATAAATTTTTAAATTTATTTAATGCAAATTATTCTTCTAGTTCCACCTTTTCTAACTTCCACCAACTTATAATTCTTCTCTCCATTCAATTTAGCTTGATTAAGCAATCTATTCCATCTTTTGATTAATCAATCCAGTCATAGACATGCAGTTAGTTTATTGTCAAATCAATCTAATCTACTTCCAACTGTCCAATCTATTTTTTCATGCGACTACTTAACTGTCAATTTGTCATTATTTACTAATGAATCAATTTAGTCATCTGGTCAATCAATTTTAGTTATCTATGTAGTTAACTTAGTCTTGATTGAAGTCCAAAATTCTATATAATGAGGCTTAGTTCTCATAATTCTACAACCACAATCTTGAATTCTCATGTTGTCACACTTGAGTGATTTTGAGAGCCCAAATTGCTTTGAGAAGGAGAGAGCCAATTGAGGATTCTTGATTGTTGCAGTGGCTTGATTTAATTTTATTAATTCATAATCAATTATATTTTCATTCTCTCTTGATGTTCAAAGTATTGCTTGTAGTAATCTAGATAATTTGTAGTTGGATCTAACTTGGTTATTGTAGATTTACAAAATTTCACCCCTACCACACTTAGAATTGACATTTATTCATATAATCTAATTTATCTAGATTAAGTATACTTAGTCATAAATATATTTATTTATTTATAAATGTGAAAAATTTATTTACATACCCTACTAACCCTAAATAAAATACCAGTTAGCTTTAATATCGAGAAGCATTCTATAATGTCAGCAAGGGTGGAGTATTATGACATGAGTGCGTTAACATTTTTTTTTAATCTTTTACCTTAAATTTGATAATCATTTACATGTCAAAATATTAAGATTTTTTTTAATTAGTAAAAGGCTGAAGCCATGGATTAATTTATATTAATAAAATTTGATAAAAGATACAAGTCTCTGTTCACTGCAGGCACTAGTAGGAAAGAACAGAGAAGAAAACCTCTAGTCTAGCCCAGGACCGAAGTCCTATCATAAAAACCAAGTTACAAAATGGAGATGGAGGAATTCCTCCATTTACAAATTTTTCATGCTTAGAGATTACTAAGGATATCCTTAGCTTTTACATATTCTAATTCTCACTATTTCAATGTTTTACATCATTTAGTAAGAGTTACTCAAATATTCCTTGGTTGCTGAGTTCACCACTTCTTGTTTCCCTTGATATAATCTTTCCTGAAGTATACCTGTACTTGAATCTACACATATCACAACTCACCAAAACTTTATCTACAAGAAGCACTACATAAAAAAACTTACCTAGCAATAATAACTCTTGTATTTTAGAATCTAAGTATCCTCAACTGCTTTGATTATGTTATGCGGAAAAAAACCATAAAGTAAATCCACAACTGTGAAAATGGCTGGGTATAAATATTAGACTATATGAACATTCATATATACATAATTGATAATATATTACTTATTTGATTATTCTTATAATGATAATGGTAGGTTTTTATGTAATGTTATCAATCCTTAAACTACCATTATCAGAGAATAAAGAAATATAAGAGATACTATTCCATCAAGAACCTTGTTTTAAGAACCAAAAGATATTTAACCAAACTAAAGCTCAGATCACTAATCATAATTACTAGTAATCTAATGAGTATTAACTACTGGCAAGAAATAAAATCTTAAGATATATCTATCATTAATCCACAAATGTAATTTTAATATACTTCTTATCACATCCATTAAAGAAGAAAGCAATAGTTAATGAAACCCTTATTGAAAATAAATAAAGAAAAATAATTCACTGGAAAACTCGATTGAAGAAAGTCGTTCAAAGAACATATAAGAAATATTATCCAAAAGAGAGTCAAGCATCTCAGCTCATAGCCCTCTTTTAATCAAATTTTCTGAAAGAGATCTAACTTATTGGCCTAAGAAGTTTCGCCCATGGCTTTGGGAGTCTTAGGAGATTCCTCATTTTTCCTCTTCTTCCTACTTGGACCTGAATTTTCCAACCTTTTCATGATCATTTCTTCATCATTGGAGTCACTAAAACCATCTCTATCAATACTTCCCACATCATCTTCATGCCAGTGAGTATAGAACCAGTTGGCTTCCTCTAGGGCCCTGACATGAAGGTAAAAAAATAGAAAGTCTAAGTTTCTTCTAATTATAGGGGTTCTTGAGATTAGAGTAGTAAAATCATTTGTGACAAGAATAGGGGAAGATGGGACAAGTCGGCCATTAAGCATTGGAATATTGTAAAATCTGGGGCTGGTTATCAAGGAGTCCCCACGAATATTCTGAATGACCAAATCTAGACCCCCCAAGTATTTGCATTTGAAAATTCAAGCACAGAGCCTTCTAATGTTAGATTTTCCTAGGTCTACCTGAATGGCCATGGCTATGAACATTGCTGCAATATCTGAGTTGACCCTATACCGATCCTTGTTTGTTAAAAATTCCCTCCCCAGGATCCTGAAGACGGCCCTAAGAGTTAATGCATGAGTATTCAATATAACATATTTTAATCTATTTATTGTGATTTCCCTGTCAAAGGTAATTTGTGACTTAGAGCCCTTTAACTTGATGGGGGTTGACATTATTAATGATATTAGGGCCAGGATATAGGAAAGCTTGTCGATGAGAGAGCTTGTGGCTTATTTAAGAAAGGATGGGATGACGATTCTATTTCCGCCCCTTCGCATACTTACCAGACTATAAAGCTTCCACTGTTGGAGAAAGGGAAATCAAGAAGACTCAGAATCTAAGCAAAGGGAAATCTATAACTCTACATATATATCCATAAATAAATAAATATATATATATATATAAATAAATAAATAAATAAATAAATAAATAAATAAATAAATAAATAAATAAATAAATAAATAAATAAATAAATAAATATATATATATATATATATATATATATATATATATATATATATATATATATATATATATATATATATATATATATATATATATATATATATATATATATATATATATATATATATATATATATATATATATATATATATATATATATATATATATATATAAAATTATTTATATATATATATCGAATCATCTATACATATATATATTTGAATATCTGAAGATAGATGAATATATAAAATAATTTTTCTCTAAGTGATAACCTTTAATATATATCAATTAGATGATTATATTTTTTATATGCCCAATTTTTAAATTAATATCATCATCATAAATCTATTCAGAGTTAAATGAAGAGGAATTTACATATTGTCTTGATAGGGAGTAATCCAAATGTCTAATCAAACCAATAGATTTTGAGACTAAGTAAAATCTATTCTATAAGAATAAAATTACTTTAAATTATTCTCTAAAGTAAGAATTTTTGAGAAATTTCTTTACCAAACTTAGCTTCTAGATTTGATACAGTGATGCAATTCTAAACCAGCTATTTTAGAGCATTTGAATTTACCCCAACTTCAAACTAAAATGGAAAATTGTATGGACTTCTACAAAGAGAGTTTTCTTTTGAAACGTATTAAAAAACCATGAAATTGACAAGCTTAATGTGACTATAATATCTATATTAATATAATCTACTGCATAATAGATATCAAATTTGAAAAATTCATTATCCTATAGTCTCTTCCTATTTTCTAGCCACAAAAGACAAAATGATAATACAGATTATACAGTATCTAGATCTACTAAATAGTTCCAGTATTTTAGAAATAACTATGCAAGTTGTCTTTATCTATTAGAAGGCACATGCATAAGGTTATGACTTAACCCAGTTTGATCCCCTTGCCTTTATCCTTTGTATTGCCACCTAGAGATGATGGGCCTTCATCCGAGGATGGCCTCCTTCCTCAGAGCACTCCTTCCTCCTTGTTATCACTATCAGAGTTGATAACCAGCAGAGCCAAACAAGCCCAGTCCATGGCATCTTCAAAGCCGACAATATTTTCTTCCTTCATGTATTTCGGGAACCAGTTTGGGTTGTCTGGACATTTAACATGAAAAAATCCAATCGGAAAATCCAAATTGCAGCTTCTTCTATCTAGGCTACATTCTAGGGCTTCCCAGCTTTTGACCCATAGAATGTGATATTTAGGAACAGGATTGTCCCCTAGGTTTGTTTTCCCATAGTTCTTAGCTTTGAGAATCATGAGAGCAGCATCAATGTTGTCGAGGACGATGTCAATATCTCCCAATAAGCTTTTCTTGAAAATTTTCTCACAAATCTCCTTGGCAATTTTCTTGTCTCTTTCAAAGAAAATAGTGAGTGCAAGAAACATTGAGGCTATGTTTGAATTTACCCTAGTCCTGTCTATGTTACCTAAGTACTCTTCACCTAAAACCTTCATAATTGCCTCCACCATAAGAGTGCTCTTGAATTTGATGATTCCTCTAATCCTCTGTTCAGAAACCTCATTCTTTACTTATGCTTGTCTTTTCTTACCACGAAGTCTTACAAGGGTATCCATTAAACTCTGTTTCGATTACCCTCCTTTGCTAAAAAAAGAAAAACTTTGAGGCTTAATGGGGGATTAAAAAATATTAATATTTTATTATAAACATAATACTTCTAAAAATGACCTTTCAACTTTTCTTTAAATATATATATTTAAGATATCTATAATGATATAAAATTATTTATAAAATTCTAAAATCTATTAAGAAAGAAATTCTCAGTCCATAAGTAATGAAGTGTAATGGCACCTAGCCACCCAAAGGAATATGTTGAAGATAATGTTTTTACTAGTTGGAAGCCCATTAATGATCCCACCCCAATAATGTTTGGGGGAAATATGATGATAATCCTCCTTGTTTAAGTGTTGCTTTAGCTACTTAAGTTTTTGTTGGCCTCAATAGGCTAGGCTTTTATGTTTAAACTCATAGATGTGTCTTTTGGTAATGTCTATAAAACAAAGATGCAAATTTGAGCATATTCGTTAATTAATTAAAAATTAAAAAAATAATTGTATTCTAAAATTCAATTAATTAATAAACATTGTCAAAGGTACATCTTGAGTGCCGCCTAGACATTGATGTCTCATTTTACCATTTGTTTTCTTTCATAAATAAAAATCTAATATTAAAAAGTCATTAGATCTCCCTATATATTTTAAAAACTAGACCCTTGTATTTAAATTCTCAAATATACCATCATACCACCTCTTTTTATAATTATTATACTTCTTATCTTTTATTAATACAAAATTTAATGACTTATATTTATGGCTATGGATATTCAGGCCAAAAATGTCAACAACTACTATGCACATCAGACGGCCCATGTGAATTTCAAGGGCCTCTGACCTTCTGTGAACCAATTAAAATTGTATTTTGGGCGAGCGATTCAGATCTCACAAACTCAACATGATATGTACAAGACCTATTTTATATGATCTCTCATGGGAAACGTCGTCCAAATTTCATGGTATCACCTCGAAAGATTTCCTGTGTTTTGGCAACTTGGTCGAGGGATCTCTGACGGCAGTTTTTTGTCGCCATTGGAACAGATTACAATAAGTCACAAAGCTTTGCAGATGTGGTTTATACTTTAAAACAATGGAAATTTACAGTAAGCGTCCCTTCCTGATCTCTTTTACCCACATGCTGAAGAACAGAGAGAAGAATGTTGTTGCACAGCCACAAGATTCTGACGATTCAGGAAAAAGCCAAAGAAATAGAAGGCTTTATAAAAGCCCAATTGCCCCAGAATATGATAATAGCAGAATTAGAAAGATTGATAAAAGCCCAATTGCCCAAGAACATGATAATGGCAGAAGTAGCAGGATTGATAAAAGCCCAATTGCCCAAGAATATGATAATAGCAGAAATAGAAAGATTGATAAAAGCCCAATTGCCCAAGAACATGATAATGGCAGAAATAGAAGGATTGATAAAAGCCCAATTGCCCAAGAATATGATAATAACAGAAATAGAAAGATTGATAGAAGCCCAAGTGCACAAGAATATGATAAGAGCAACACAGTGCGTGTTGTTCATAGAGGTGGGTCTGTGGAAATCTTTCACCAGCCGCTCAGTGCCAGAGTATTAATGGAGGCGTATCCAGATTATGTTGTCGCCAGGACAGATTTCTTTCAGAGGCCCAAAGATGCAGTCTTGAATTCAGATGTTGTTCTTATGCCTGGCAATACATTTTATCTTCTTTCCCGGAAGGGAATTCATAAGCTTTTGTGCAAAGAAAGGATGAATCAGAAGAATAACAATAGTAGTAGTACTAATACAGAGCTCGGTAGTTCAAAGGATCTGCCGGCCTCTAAAAAGCCCAGGATTGTTGCCAGTGCTATGACATATGTGACACAGTTTTTTTCTAGTGCAAAGGAGTTGTATGGCATTCACAGGGATCATGGTCATAGTCAAGATCATAAATCTAGAGAAAGAATAGGTGGGTTAATGGGGATTTCTGAATCGCAGAAGGTTGAGGATTCGACATTTACCCCAGCTTCAAACTAAAATGGAAAATTGTATGGACTTCTACAAAGAGAGTTTTCTTTTGAAATGTATTAAAAAACCATGAAATTGACAAGCTTAATGTGACTATAATATCTACATTAATATAATCTACTGCATAATAGATATCAAATCTGAAAAAGTCATTATCCTGTAGTGTCTTCCTATTTTCTAGCCACAAAAGACAAAATGATAATACAGATTATACAGTATCTAGATCTACTAAATAGTGCTAGTATTTTAGAAATAACTATGCAAGTTGTCTTTATCTATTAGATGGCACATGCATAAGGTTATGACTTAACCCAGTTTGATCCCCTTGCCTTTATCCTTTGTATTGCCACCTAGAGATGACGAGCCTTCATTCGAGGATGGCCTCCTTCCTCGGAGCACTCCTTCCTCCTTGTTGTCACTATCAGAGTCGATAACCAGCGGAGCCGAACAAGCCCAGTCCGTGGCATCTTCAAAGCCGACAATATTTTCTTCCTTAACGGGAACCAGTTTGGGTTGTCTAGACATTTAACATGAAAAAGTCCAATCAGAAAATCTAGATTGCAGCTTCTTCTATCTAGGGTACATTCTACGGCTTCCCAGCTTTCGACCCATAGAATGGGATATCTAGGAACAAGATTGTCCCCTAGGTTTGTTTTCCCATAGTTCTTAGCTTTGAGAATCATGAGAGCAACATCAATGTTGTTAAGGACGATGTCAATATTTCTTAATAAGCTTTTCTTGAAAATTTTCTTACAAATCTTCTTGGCGATTTTCTTGTCTCTTTCAAAGAAAATAGTGAGTGCAAGAAACATTGAGGTATGTCTGAATTTACCCTAGTCCTGTCTATGTTACCTAAGTACTCTTCGCCTAAAACCTTCATAATTGCCTCCACCACAAGAGTGTTCTTGAATTTGATGATTCTTCTAATTCTCTGTTCAGAAACCTCATTCTTTACTTATGCTTGTCTCTTCTTACCACGAAGTCTTACAAGGGTATCCATTAAACTCTGTTTCGATTACCCTCCTTTGCTAAAAAAAGAAAAACTTTGAGGCTTAATGGAGGATTAAAAAATATTAATATTTTATTATAAACATAATACTTCTAAAAATGACCTTTCAACTTTTTTTTAAATATATATATTTAAGATATCTATAATGATATAAAATTATTTATAAAATTCTAAAATCTATTAAGAAAGAAATTCTCAGTCCATAAGTAATAAAGTGTAATGGCACCTAGCCACCCAAAGGAATATGTTGAAGATAATGTTTTTACTACTTGGAAGCCCATTAATGACCCCACCCCAATAATGTTTGGGGGAAATATGATGATAACCCTCCTTGTTTAAGTGTTGCTTTAGCTACTTAAGTTTTTGTTGGCCTCAATAGGCTAGGCTTTTATGTTTAAACTCATAGATGTGTCTTTTGGTAATGTCTATACAACGAAGATGCAAATTTGAGCATATTCGTTAATTAATTTGCATCTTCGTCAATTAATTAAAAATTAAAAATAATAATTTTGTATTCTATTTTTCAATTAATTAATAAACATTGTCAAAAGTACATCTTGAGTGCCACCTAGACATTGATGTCTCATTTTACCATTCGTTTTCTTTCATAAATAAAAATCTAATATTAAAAAGTCATTGGACCTCCCTATATGTTTTAAAAACTAGACCCTTATATTTAAATTCATAAATATACCATACCAAATTTACTACAAATATAATATCAACAGTCATTGGACCTCGCTATATGTTTTAAAAACTAGACCCTTAATACAAAATTTAATAACTTATATTTATGGCTATGGATATACATATTGGAAGAGCCATTCCACTGAGGCCAAATATGTCAACAACTACTATGCACATCAGACGGCCCATGTGAATTTCAAGGGCCTCTGACCTTCTGTGAACCAATTAAAATTGTATTTTGGGCGAGGGATTCAGACCTCACAAATTCAACATGATATGGACAAGACCTATTTTATATGATCTCTCATGGGAAACGTCGTCCAAATTTCATCTTATCACCTCGAAACATTTCCTGTGTTTTGGCAACTTGGTCGAGGGATCTCTGACGGCAGTTTTTTGTCGCCATTGGAACAGATTACAATAAGTCACAAAGCTCTGCAGGTGTGGTTTATACTTTAAAACAATGGAAATTTACAGTAAGCGTCCCTTCCCGATCTCTTTTACCCACATGCTGAAGAACAGAGAGAAGAATATTGCACAGTCACAGGATTCTGACGATTCGGGAAAAAGCCCAAGAAATAGAAGGATTGATAAAAGCCCAATTGCCCCAGAGTATGATAATAGCAGAAATAGAAAGATTGATAAAAGCCCAATTGCCCAAGAACATGATAATAGCAGAAATAGCAGGATTGATAAAAGCCCAATTGCCCAAGAATATGATAATAGCAGAAATAGAAAGATTGATAGAAGCCCAAGTGCACAAGAATATGATAAGAGCGACACAGTACGTGTTGTTCACAGAGGTGGGTCTGTGGAAATCTTTCACCAGCCTCTCAGTGTCAGAGTATTAATGGAGGCGTATCCAGATTATGTTGTCGCCAGGACAGATGTCTTTCAGAGGCCCAAAGATGCAGTCTTGAATTCAGATGATGTTCTTATGCCTGGCAATACATTTTATCTTCTTTCCCGGAAGGGAATTCATAAGCTTTTGTGCAAAGAAAGGATGAATCAGAAGAACAATAATAGTAATACTAGTACTAATACAGAGCTCAGTAGTTCAAAGGATCTGCCGGCCTCTAAAAAGCCCAGGATTGTTGCCAGTGCTATGACATATGTCACACAGTTTTTTTCTAGTGCAAAGGAGTTGTATGGCATTCACAGGGATCATGGTCATAGTCAAGATCATAAATCTAGAGAAAGAATAGGTGGGTTAATGGGGATTTCTGAATTGCAGAAGGTTGAGGATTCTGGGTGTGAAAATGGTGAGCAGCAGAGCGAAAGGAATGCCTGGCAGTTCGTACCACCCTTGGATGATTTTGAGTTTTACAGAGACTTTTCTTGGCGCCCAACGCTTCCTGTTATACCAGAATTGTCTCCTTGACATGGAAATGTACACTTGTATATTCAGCTTCAGCTTACTTATGTAAAAATTTGCTTCTTGTTTTCCATCTGTTTTTTTTTCACTTCTGATTTTTGGGGTAAATTTAAACAGTACCTTCTAAACTTTGATTTATTGAATGGATCATTTAAATCGTACTAATTTCTTCATCTGTTAATAAATAGATAAATTTAAACAGGGCACTCTAAATTTTGATTTATTGAATGAATCATTTAATCGCACTAGCTTCTCTAATAAAACCTATCTGTTAATAAGCTTCTGCTTTCTTATCCTCGTATTAATGGTTTATGTAAGCTTCAAAGAACGGAACTCAAAGAACTGCTTCCTTATCCTCGTGTTAATGGTTTATGTAAGCTTCAAAGAAATGCTTCATTGTTGTCTTTTGTTTACATCTAGGGTTGATTCAGGCCCATAGTGCACTGAGTTCAGACATAGATAGTTGAGTTCAATCTCCATCTATTTGGGTTTTTATTCTTCATTATTTGATGGAGACTGAATTGTAGAGTTTTGATTAGTTGTGTTTGTAAAGTGTTTTTGTGTGATAAACAATTAAAGTTTAAGTTGGTTTTGGTTTAAATAACATGTATTTAGTTTTAATTTGTTTGGATGGTTTATGTGAAATTATACTAATATGTGGAGTTGTGATGGAGAAGCTAATTTAATTTTAGATGGGTCATAGATAATTAAGTCAAAGCTTAGAGTGTTGTTTAAACTTGTCTTTAAATCTAATGAATGATATATTAGACATTTTTTATTTGTAGAATGCAATTGAAATTTAAAGAAGATTGTATTACAAGAAAGAAGAAATTTTAGATAGATTGTGAATGGTATAATTTTGACTTGTTATGTTTGTAAAGTAATTTTTTTGGGTAGATGGTACTCCTTTTGCAGGTTATTAAGGTCTAAATTTGGTTCTAGTTTAAATAACATAGTCTAAGCTCTCATATTTTTAGGTGGTTCATTTGGAATCACTTTAATAGGGGGGATCCTATTGGAGAAGCTAGTTTGATTTTAGATGGTTCTAGTTTGGCATTAATCCTATTGCGGAGAATAACTCTTCTCATGATGAAGATGAAGCCTTAGGGTCCCCCTGTCCAAGTCCAAAAACTTTCTCATGACTTTGAGAAGTTTGAACAATGGCTAGGTCAAGAAAACTCTAATCCTGAGGTTATTTCTAAATTGTAGAAGGCTTAAGGAAGCTTGTTCATAATGATGACCATGGTGGTAACATCTTGCGTAGTATCTCTCATCTCATTGATACCAATGTCAATGCTATTAGGGATTGTGCTCAAGATTTAGGCCTCATTCCACCTACTACTAGTGTTGAAACCTTTTTGTCGATCTCTACTTCTATTCCTTGTATTTCTAATTGTGCTCCACCTATCATCACAACTTCAAAGAAAAATTCCAATCCTATTCATGTCAGCATACCTAATCCTATTGTTCATTCCCTTCCTTCAAGTGTGCCATGTGTGGCATTGCCTTCATCGATGCCCACTTACAATAGTGTTCCTTTTTTATATTCAAACATTCCTTCATTTTCCAATAATACTCCTAACATTTCTCATGCCTCTCCTCCTACTATTTCTTCTATTGAATCTACCATTAATAACTTGTCTCAAATTGTGTCTTCCTTGCAACAACAAATTGCTTCAATGACTCAATCCAAGTTCAATATTCCTACTTGTGACATTGCTAGTCCTTTGTCTTTGGATATTATTTGAGTTGTTATCCCACAATATATGGAGATTCCTTATCTTGATACTTATAACAGTAAAGGAGATCCTTTGACTCGTGTCAAAACCTTTCAAACCTTGTGTAGTGAATTCTCTCATGACCATAGGTTCAGGACTAAATTTTTTATTAGAACCTTTTGAGACAAGACCTATCAATGGTATTGTTCTTTAGCTCCTTATTCTATTGATTCCTTCTAAAAGCTTGATAATGCTTTCATCCAACAATTCCAAAATAACATTGGTCCTAAAACATCTTTGACTAGTTTAATATATTGTAAAGAAGGTGCTAGAGAAAAAGTGATTGATTTCATTGGTAGATTTAAGCATTTGCATGCTCAGATTTCTTATCATGCACTTGATATTAATGTGCAATGCATTTTCATTTCTAATTTACAAAAAGACATTAGAGATAAGATTTTTCTTTTTGAATTCTCTTCCTTTTTGTAATTATGTGCAGTGCTTCATAATTATCAACTTCATGTGATTCAGTTTGAGAGCACTACTCTAATGGCTCTTGTACCTATTGAAGAGAGTGATGTTGCATTCAACAATTTTAACAAATTTTAGAAACTTAAAAACTTCATCAAAATAAATAACTCATCAAACATGTTGATGAACAAGTGGCAACAACATCCAAAGGTGTGGCTCCTTTGTCATCCATCTTTAGACTTGCTCATAATTTTACTGAACTTTCTGAATCTTTACATGACACGATGTTGAAGTTAATTAATGCTAATGTATTAACACTTCCTCCTATCAAACCCATTGTCACATCCAAACCCTTGCCCAAAAAAATCAATCACAAAGTTTTCTGTCAATACCATTATTAACCTGGCCATGATACTAAAAAGTGTTTTTGCTTGAAAATTGTTATCCAAGACCTTATTGACTCCAATGTTATATAAATAAAGTTGTTAATATTTAAGGAAACAAATTTGTGGCACCTCCTAACTATAATATGCAAATCTATACCAACCCTTTGCCATATTATTCAACCGATACCATTGACTTTACCCAACCTTCTTCTTCTTCTCAATGCATTGACTATGATGATAAAGTTAATGAAGAAAATCATACTGTCAACCTTCTTGATCAAGCCAAACCCAAACCTCCATATGATCCTTTCATTACCTTTGACCCTACCAAGATAATTAAAGCATATGTTGGTCCCCTCTATATTTTTCGCAAAGGTTAATGGCCTTCCTTCCCGTGGTGACCTTATTAATCCCACTTTCATGGTGAATGTGATAACTAAGAAACACTTTTTTAGTAGATTATTGCAACATGATAATTATGATAAGTATAATGTTACAATACAAACTTGCAATGGTTTCCTTTATCCTTCCCTTGGTTCTATTTCATTTCATGTTGAGGTTGGTGGCAAAACCTTAGATGTCATCTTCACTTTGATCCCAACTTCCGATCAATTTCATGTTGAACTTGGTCTTTCTTGGTTTACCTCCATGAAATTTGTAGCTTCTCTTATCCATAAATGCCTTAAATTTCCTCACAATGGAAAAATAGTGAAATATGTTAACCATAGTCTTTATCAGCTTTCAATACCTCAAGACTTAGTTGACCTTGATTTCTTTTGGCCTTCTATTCCTCAACCAATTCAAACCTGTCTTGATAATATCTTTCTCTCCTATCAAGCTTACAAGGTCCAAAATATTTTTGAACTCAACAAACCTAGGGATGTTGCATCTCTTTGTCCAGGACGTGGATTTCCTACACCTCTTACACATCCTATATATGCTTCTATTCCACCCCCTATATCTTATACACATTCTCCTAATGTATCTCTCAACCTAGTGTGGTTCCTTCTATTCTTCTTCCTCAAGAAGAAAAGAGCACGATGTTGATTGATCATGATCCAAACCAACCTTCAAAAAAACCAAACATAATCATCATGATCATGACTATTATCATAAATTTCCTAATAGATCCCGCCAAAATGGTTTCCAAAACATTGCTTCACCTCATACACCCACTACTTCCTTGATTCCCTTTGACCAACCTATGCTTGAGCCAAAGGAGGGAGTTAATTTGAAAATTTTGAAATTGAGAAAATATGACAATTCTATTCATATCTTGGATTCTATTACAATTGATCTAGATGAAGAAGATACTCTTGATGATGATTCTTTTAATGATAAAAATGATAATCATGCTATTGATTTTGATGACATGCGTGAGATTATTGATCTTGACGATGATTTTCTAGCTATGTTTTTACATCAATTATCTATCACTCTTAGTGACAAATAAAATGACTTATCTTTACAAAATGGTCCTTGTTTGGAACTGGCTATTGTTCCATCTTTCGTGCTTGATGTTGCTCCTCATGTGAGTTTTCCACCTTCCCTAAACACTATAGACTAAGATGGGGCACAGGTGATACGCTTGATTAGCTCCTCTTGTGCAGTGGATTCTATGTGTTTTCCTGTTGTAATGTTCTTCCCCCGTGATGTGCTACCTATTAAATATTTTGTTTCAATTTCTTTAAATGACCCCTATTGCTCTGTTGGTGCAAGGTGATAAAGGAATCAAAATGTTATAAATATTCTTCTATTTGTATCTCATTTCTTCTATGTGTTGTTACATGTTCTGTCATGCATGTGTTTGTTGGATATTGCTGATGAGATTGTTGGATATTACTGATGCATTTAATATGTTTAATCACTACTTTATCTTGGTGTTGGAATTGGCATTCATACTATTGTCATTCATGTTTTGTCACTGATGTCAACATATGTTTGTATGAGGAAAATAGACTGGTTATTACAGTGTACAGATACTGTACAGATGTTTCAGAACATGCAAAGTCAGATGAGAGTATATGAAGGTGTTGTGATCTTATATCTAAGATCGCATGATTTAATAAGGCATATTGTTTGAGTTACAAAAGAATTAGTGAAGACTGGTTACTGGACAGTGACACTGGAAGTTGACAGAGTAAGTCTCTATGTTTTGGGTATATCTTACAAGTGATGAGGATTCAATGTATGTGAGCTTAAGGGATGACAGTTAGTATACTGAGGAATGTTCCTTGGCCTGTGAAAGGTACAAAAAGTAGGATGATGTCAGTTGTGGTGTGTTTTCTGAAGAAGACTTATTTGGAAGTGTGTGATGATATTATTCACCTTCATGAAATTACAAGATTAACTAAGAACAACAAGAATTAGAGTGAGAACTAATCTAATCAATGCATAATTAATCTATCAACATCTCATGGATCTCTAAAATAAAGTGGTAAATGAGGCTCTCAGCTATGATCCTCACTAGTGACACTCTAAAGATGAGAATTAAGCTATATGATATGCAATTAAGATCTATTCAATCAAATTCTAGCTCTATTTGATGAACAATCTACTATGATCAAAGCAATTAAGCTATTAAAATTGACAAGTGAGTGGTGTGGATGCAAATTGCAAGAGCTTTGCTGCAATTCAAAGATATGGAATGGATCCTTAATGCCTCAAAATGCTTTCTACTTATAGGATTTTCCCAAGGGTAGGGGGTAGAGTGAGTTGATCATGGTTATGCTTGGGTAAGGTCAATTGGCTTTGCTTTGTCCATAAATGGGGGGACAAGGAGGGGACAATCATTTAAATGGTTTCAAAAGGCTGGACCATTTCAACAAAAGTGAGTGATTTGTGTCCATTTTGTCTCCAATTTGCTTTGTTGAGGGAAATTATGATTTATTAATTAATTAAAGTAATTAAATTTAGCCATGAAGGGTAAGAGGTTCATTGTGATTTTTTGCTTTCAACAACTATGTCATTAATTGAATTTAATCAATTTCATAGTGTTTTTCCCCTTTTCAAGCTTTATTTAATCATTTAATCATTTAATTAAATTTTTCTTTGATTTGAATTGCCTTTGTCCCATTTATTGATTTTTCGTGCTATTTTGATGATTTGATGCACCTTTTGATTGATTTAAGCCTTTTGCCAATTTTTCTTGTCTACAGGAAGTTGACTTTAGAGATGTAGCATGTATTATGGATGGAAAAAATGAATTAAGGATGTCGGTCCTTAATTGTTGTAATGTAATTGTTGTATACTTATTTTAGATACTATGTGTATCTTAGCAAGGGGTTATGTATTCATTTGTATATTAGGAAAGCCTAACTGGCTGACCTAATCATGTAAAATGTAATAGGGTATATATGTAAGATATCTTCTTTGAAAAGATGTATGTGATATGGATATGTTGTGAAAGAGGATTGTGGAAGTTGCGAGCTTGTACCCACTAGATGTAGAGAAGAAGATTGTTTGTACTTCATTGGAACTGATCAAGCAATGATAGTTTCTATCAGATACTTCACAAAGATTATGTATTTTCTCATATACACTTGTGTTACGAAGAGTATGTTCTGAAGGTGGACTTAACCTTCTTTGGGCAATGAGCCTACCCTTTTCTTTGACTCCTAACAGGGTTTGTCCTCTAACAAGGACTATGTACTGTAATGTTTTAATCAGCTCCTAATAGGGTTAGATCTTCTAACAAGGATATTATACTCTCAGTACATTATTAGTGGGTGTTAATTCCCACCAGGGTTTTACCTTTAACAGGCTTCCTCGACAACAAATATTGTGTTATTGTGTTGGCATTCATTCTGTTCATTGGATTTGATATTGCTGCTATTCAAAGTTTAAAGTTTAATAATCTGTCATATAACTGATTCACCCCCCCCTCTCAATTGTATTAGTGGACTGTTATTCCTAACAATTGGTATCAGAGCTACTGGTCCTTAGAGAGAAAGCTTAACCATTTGAGGTGATCTTGGAAGATGACATTCTATAGGAAGGATAGTTCGAAGTTTGATCCTGAAAATTTTGACAGTTGTGAGAACACAAAAGAAGAGCTTGGTGAGTATGTTGATGAATGGGAACATATACAAGAAGATGAAAGAAAGTTAGATGAACTTGTTGCACTGATTGCTAGAAGAGGAAACATAGGTAAGGGTAAATTTGAAGGAAAGTTACCTTTGAAATGTTCTTCATGCAATAAGATAGGTCACTTTGCATCTAGATGTCCTATAAGAGTTCCTAAGTACAAATCTAAGTATTCAGAAGAAGAGGAATGTTGTTATGCTAGTGAAAGTATTTATGATGATGATTTGGATTATGAGGAGATTGGATTTATTGCTATTAAAGATGAAAAACTAGTATATGAGGAAAAAGATTTAGTATCACATGTTGATAACAAATTTGAATGGGTCATAGAAAATGGTTTCTCACATCATATGATTGGAGAAAGAAACAAGTTTTTAAAAATAAGCAAGTATGATGGTGGTGTTGTAAGATTCAAAGACAATGTTCCTAAGCCTATCATAGGAATAGGATCTATTTTTTTGGATGGAAAGACTAATACTAACAATGTATTGCTTTTTGATGGACTTAAGCATAATTTTTTGAGTGTTGGACAACTGATGGAAAAAGAGTTTCAATTGCAATTCATTGATGGAAAATATTTTATTAGAAGTAAGGTAGGAAAGTTGATTGCAACCAGTACTAAATCTAGAGGTAATGTATTTGAACTAAACACATCTGGAGCCTCCCATTTTGTTGTGAAGGTAGATGACAATTGGTTATGGCACAAAAGATTTTGTCATGTTAATTTTGATAATATTGTAAAGGAAAGCTTGACTAATGCAAAAAAGACCTACCGAAGATTGTGAAACCATCTAATACTATATATGCAGAGAATGTGTTATGGGAAAGAAAACTAGAAGCAGTTATAAAAGAAAATCATATACAACAAAAGGAAAGTTGGATCTGGTACATACAGACCTATGTGGACCTACAAGGACAAGATCATACTATGGTGAAAGAGGTGGAGATTTTACTTCAGATCTATTCAATTCATATTACGAAGAGCATGGAATACAAAGGCAGACTTCTACTCCTAGGACTCCACAACAGAATGGGATAGCAGAGCAAAGAAACAAAACTATATTGGATGCTGCTAGGACAATGTTGCTTGAAGGAAATATATCTCATGTGCATTGGAGAGAAGCTGTTGGGACAACAGTGTACACATTGGACAAAATTAAAGTTAGAGAAGGTAAAAGTAAGACTCCTTCTGAATTATTGTTTAATCATACTCCTACTATAAACTATTTCAAAATATTTGGTAGTAAATGCTATATCAAAAGAGATGACGAGATAGGGAAATTTGATGCTAGAAGTGATGAAGGAATCCTTCTTGGTTATTCTATTAAAAGAAAGGCTAATAAATTCTTTAATCTGAGATTGAGAAAGATGATTGAAGGCAATAGTGTGAGGATAGATGAAATTTAGAGAAAGAATAGGTGGGTTAACGGGGATTTCTAAATTGCAAATGGTTGAGGATTCTGGGTGTGAAAATGGTGAGAAGCAGAGTGAAAGGAATGCTTGGAAATTTGTGCCACCCTTGGATGATTTCAAGTTTTACAGAGACTTTTCTTGGCACCCAACGCTTCCTATTATATCGGAATTGTTTCCTTGACCTAGAACTATAAACTTGTATATTCAGCTTCAGATTACTTATGTAAAAATTTACAGCTTCAGCTTATGTAAAAAAATTCTTCTTGTTTTCTTTCTATACTTTTTGACTTCTATTTTGGGGTAAACTTAAACAGTACATTCTAAACTTTGATTTATTGAATGGATCATTTAAATCATATTAATTTCTTTATCAGTTAATAAATAGATAAATTTAAATAGCACTCTAAATTTTGATTTATTCATTTTAATCGCACTAGCTTCTCTAATAAAACCTATCTGTTAATAAGCTTATGCTTTCTTATCCTTGTATTAATGGTTTATGTAAGCTTCAAAGAATTGTTTTCTCGTGTTAATGGTTTATGTAAGCTTCAAAGAAATGCTTCATTTTTGTCTTTTGTTTACATCTAGAGTTGATTTAGGTCCATAGTGCACTGGGTTGAGACATAGATAGTTGAGTTCAATCTCCATCTATTAATGTTTTTTTTTCTTCGTTATTTGATGGAGACTGGATTGTAGACTTTTGATTAGTTGTGTTTGTAAGTGTTTTTTGGGGTAAACAATTAAAGTTTAAGTTGTTTTTGGTTTAAATAACATGTATTTAGTTAAAATTTGTTTGGATGGCTTATGTGAAATCACACTAATATGTGGGGTTCTGATGGAGAAGCTAATTTAATTTTGGATGACTCATCTAAGTAAGTCATAGCTTAGAATGTGTTGTTTGAACTTGTCGTTAAATTTAATGAATGATATTTTAGACATTTTTTTATTGTAGAATGCAATTAAAATTTAAAGAATATTATATAAGAGGAAAGAAGAAATTTTAGATAGATTGTGAATGATATAATTTTGACTTGTTATGTTTGCAAAGTGTTTTTTATTTGTAGATAGTGCTCTTTCTACAGGCTATTAAGGTCTAAATTTGGTTCTAGTGTAAATAACATAATCTAAGCTCTCATATTTTTAGGTGGTTCATTTGGAATCACTTTAATAGGTGGAATCCTATTGGAGAAGCTAGTTTGATTTTAGATGGTTCTGGTTTGACATTAATCCTATCATGGAGAGTGACTCTTCTCATGATGAAGATGAAGCCTTATGGGTTCCTCTTTTCCAAGTCCAAAAACTTTCTCGTGACTTTGAGAATTTTGAAGAATGGCTAGGTCAATAAAACTCTAATCCTGAGGTTATTTGTGTTCTAGAAGGCTTAAGGAAGCTTATTCATAATTATGAACATGGTGGTAACATCTTGCGTAGTATCTCTCATCTCATTGATACCAATGCCAATCTTATTAGGGATTGCACTCAAGATTTAGGCCTCATTCCACCTACTGCTAGTGTTGAAACCTCTTTGCCTATCTCTACTTCTATTCCTTGTATTTGTTAATATAATTTAGATTAATAGAGAGGGGGGGTGAATCAGTTGTTCTCAGGTCTAGATGTACCAATTGAACTTATAAAAAATTCTATAATATCAGATCTAATCACCAACACAACTCGGTCTCTAAAGAATATATATACCAGAAACATATAACATGTAGTCCATTGTCCAACAGTATTTGCCTTGCAAAATATAAAAAATACACATGAAAACATTCACACAAGTATAACACCAGGATTTATAGTGGAAACTCAATTTGGGAAAAACCACTTTGTAACATGTTCCTGATATTTTCACTCTTCTGAAGTGAGCTCTGTGAAAAGCCAACCTTGTTAAAGGTTTACAAACACACTGCTAGGTGTGACCCTATTAAAGGATTTCAATCACCCTGTTATGAGTGGCCTTGTTAGAGGACTTATTACATTCCATTAGAATGCCACCTTGATTAAAGGATTTAAACAATGACTGTTAGATCAACTTTGATTAAAGGATTTAGATTGATACAATGGTTAGAAAGTAGCAGTAGTTTCTGATCTGAAAAATATACAACTCACTTTGCAAAAAATAGATCCAATTTGCACATATATGTTGATTTACTGACTGAGTTCCATTTCCATCTCCATCTCTGATCTTCTCAAAATTTACATCAATCAATCACAACTCTGATCAACTCCTTCACCTTTAGCCTTCTGCTTAGACTAACCAGTCAATAACATCAACAACTCCAACATACTCTGTAACCTCACACTTACGTTTTCCTTTATACCTCCTTAATAGGTAGATCCATTTTTTGCCTCTTCATCTCCTCCATAGATCTTAGGTTTAGGTCAGATTCATCAAATCCTTCCATCATTTAAGTTCTTCATCCATCCTTCTAGAAACATCTTTAATCTCCTCATTGAATCCATAATAAAATGATTTACCATGCATTAAATTCTCCATACAATTAATTAATAAAGTCAACATAATTTACATAACCCAAGAATTCAACTGTGTCGATTGGAAATCTGAATTCTTCCTCCAAATGTAAATTACTGACTCTCAAACAATACCGTGTTCATCTCCTTGGTCATCACTGCGTAACTCAGTCATCTCTTCAAACTGTCTTCCTCGGCTAACACTGTCTTGCTTGGTAATTTCGTGACACTCGACATTTCCTGATGTTCGGTCAACACTAAAGTTACTTGACATATACTGGCACTCAGTCGACACTAACGTCACTTGGCTTAAACTAGATTTCTTCACTTTTTCTCAATTAAGCCTACTTCTTCAGTCTTTCTTCTTACTTAGATAAACAATACATTATCTTATCATTGTGCCAAATAATCAAGTACTCATTGAAGTATCAAATAACTCAACCTTTCTCTAGGTGCTATTGTTATCCCCCTTGCCCTAATCCTTTTCATCAATCAATAGATATAGTACTTTCTTAGATAGAAATTGTCTTACTATTTAAGGTTTGACATCAATGAAAATACAACAATTGCTTCAATTGCAATTTCCAATAATCTCCCTCTTTGGCATTGATGGCAACACCATATGAATAACACATGATTTACCAACCAATCCAAAACTTTGTCATTGCATCAAAATTATTTATAATATCCTTAGCTTCATTCTAATTCTTAACCACTTAGCCTTGCTTGCTTGACCGTTCACACAGTTACTCCCTCTGAATCTCTTCTGTCTCTTTCTTTATCTGAATCTCTCCCTCTTTGATGTGTTTTCATTTGAATCTCTCCCTCTTTGACAATAATACCAAAGAAGTTTCTAGAACCTACATCTTTTATTTGTAGATTTCATCTTATCAGTTTAGTATAAGTATTTCTCCCTCTATCATCTTGCTTATGATTGTTTATCAGCTTTGTTGTACTTTTCACAACTCTAGGCAGCTCCTAAAGTGTGACCTTTCCTGCATAAATTTGTCAGATACTTTGTGCAACACATTTGATGCAGTTCTCCTAGCTTGACTAGGTAGCCTCAGTTAGGGGAAGCACCCCTAGTTTGCCTCTAAGATATTCATGAGCATCCTTAGGTAAAGCTTTTGTGAATATGTCAGCTACTTGTTTGATGCAGGAGCATCCTGGGTGTAAGAGTAATCTTGCATCACCCAAAAATATTTCTGGTTTCTTTTCAATAAGGGCTATCTTGTGTAGAGCTGCTATTTTTGGAAATTTACTATTTTTAGTAAGTTTTCTATACGATCTTGAAATGTTTGGATTTCACAGGTGGAGGTTCATTTTGGTCGTATTAGCCTGTCAGTAAAGTTTCATTGCCAGATTAAGTCTAGTCTTGAAGATATTAAAAATTTTCAGTATTGGAAATAGGGTATAGAAACTTTGAGCTCATTTTTGAAGGCCTTAGAGGCCCCAGATGAGGTTGAAACTTCAACTAAATGAAGCTTTCTTGATTTAGGCATTGTAGAGCACCTCACACCCTTTCCTAAATGGGGTCATAATAGTCAATCGAGTCAACGGGTGATGACTTATGGTCTTTAGAAGTTGGGCCACCTGAAATGGCGAAAAATAAATTTCCTTCAAAATTTATGTTTGGGTTTCAAAAGTTATTTTGAGCCGACTTTGATGTAATAAATTGAAAAATAAAATAATTCTAAGTTTGGTTGGCCTTATTTGCTAAAATTCTAGAACCTTCCCAGGCGGTGGAAAATTGCCTATATAAGGAAGGCTGTAGTGTTGTCGTAGGCAGTTCGGAGCAGTTCTGGGTAGATTTGGGTAATGATTCAAGGCTTTGTCCTATAGAATATTGTAAGGGGAATGCCCATGTGGCTTTGCATATTGTAATTCTAAAAATTTGTAATTCCACATTTGTGGAGATAATAAGAAGCCTATTTTCTATTCTTGCATATTGTTGTTGTTCTCTATTTCTATTATGTGTTTGTGGTATTAAGGGGAGCACCCTTCATCATTGTTCCTTTGTATTCACATATTCCATTTTCACTTCTTTATCTTGTACCTATTCCCTCAAGTAATGATACTTGATAGCAATATGTTTGGTCTTTGTGTGCATCACTGGATTCTTTGATATGTTGATAGAACTTGTGTTATCACAGAATATAACAACCGGTTCAGTGATCTCTTCTTTCATACCTTTCAACAATTGCTTGATCCATACCAGATTTGAGTAGTTTACTGCAGCTACTACATACTCAGCTTCTATTGTAGATTGGGAAATGCAATTTTGTTTCTTGCTTGTCCAGGAGACTAACCTCTATCCAAGAAAGAAAGCTCCACCACTTGTACTTTTCCTGTCATCAACATTTCCTACCCAATCTGCATCAGTGTAGACTCTTAGTTCAAATTTCTCATTCTTCTTATAATATAATCAACACTCTTCTGTCCCTTTCAGATATCTCGGTATTCTCTTCACAGCCATACCATTTTGTGGAGTTGTTCTAGGTGTAGACATTTGTCTCTTGATTCCTAGATATCATTGCAGAATAGATTGAACTCATTTGATATAAACTCTCCACCTCAGTCAAATTTTAGACATTTTAGGCTTCTACCTATTTCTTTTTCAACCTTTTCCAAATACCACTTAAACAATTGAAATGCATCAAAATTTTCTTTTAAAAACATTATAGTCATCATCCTAGTGTAGTCATCAACAAATAGAATAAAATACTTAGCACCACAATAGCTTTGTACACCCATAGGTCCACAAAGGTCAATATGAACCAAATCCAAAGCATTCTCAGAAGTAAATGTCTTGCTCTTGAAACTAGACTTAGTCATTTTACCCAACTAACATTGTTTACACATTACATTATCAGGTTTCTTCAATCTCAGCAAACCTCTAACTTTCTTCTTTTTATTAATACTCACCAGATTGTCAAAGTTAATATGACATAGCCTCTTATGCCATAACCAAACATCATCAAATTGTGCAAAAAAACATGTCTCTTCAGATAGATCTAGATAGAACAAATTACCTCTAGTCTGTTCTCCACTTCCAATTAGTTCACCAGTAGCATCAAATATTTTAGCCTTCCTCTGATGAAATTATACTCGATAACCAATGCTATTAAGTTGTGCAACACTTAATAGATTATAGTTAATACCTTCAACCCAATAGGCATTTTCACATGTGATCTTATCAGTTAATTTAATTGATCCTTTACCTCTCATAGGACATGGTGCATGATTACCAAAATTAACACTTGTACCTTTGTAATGATCTAGGGTTTCAAATTTACTTTTATCACCAATCATGTGATGTGAGAAACCACTATCAATAATCCATTCATCACCTTTACTCACATAAGAAATAAGTGTTGTTTTTTCATCCTCATCAGAATCATCTTTCATATCAACATAGACTACTTCAATATCAAAATCATCACTATTACTATTAGTTTCCTCTTCTGTAATATAACATGATTTCTTACCTTTATCCTTGTAATCTCTATACCTTCAATGATCTCTATTATCTCTCTTATCCTTGTACTTTCTTTCTCTTTCCTCATCCTTGTCATTCCTGTCAAGACACCTTGCAGCAATATGGCCAACTTTGTTACATGAGAAGCAGATTATAGGATGTTTACCTTTATATTTGCCTTTTCCTTTCTTCAATCTTCTAGCCATGAGTGCCTCAAGATCAACCAGCTCCTCATTAGAAGTGTCACTGTCACTTTCATTATCACTTTCACTTTTCACACACTTTTCTTTTTCTCTCTTAGATTTATGTAAAACCATTTGTGACTTGAATGCGGATTCAACATTAGGAACAGTGTAGTTATCATAGTTAGAAAGTTCAAAAGCAGTAATCTTACCAACAAGAATTTCCATAGTTAGAACATTACCAGGGTTGCATCTTGATTCTTGAATTACTGAAATTCTAATGGCATATATAGGAAGCAAAGTTATCAATACCTTTCCAATGATAGTCTCATCATCAATGATTCCATTAGTTCCTCTAATGGCATTCACTATCTCCTTGATTCTCCCACAATATTGAGAAATATTCTCACCTTCTTGCATTTTCATCTCATCAAACTTACCTCTTAAGCTTTCAACTTTTTCTCTCAGTACATTTGTATCACCACCATAGATAGTTGCAAGAGTATCCCACATTTTCTTTGAAGTAGTGCAATCCTTGATGTCTTCAAATTCAAGATAGCTTAGGGTAGATGCAATCTCCAATATTGCTTGACTGTGCTCTTATTTTTCTTTCATGTCCTTGACAGTCAAAGGTGTAGCAAGTATAACATAGACATGTTCAACATAGTATTTTTTTGAATCTCCAATACTAGCTAGATGCAGTTTCATCAAACTCTTCCATGTAGGGAAGTTCTCCTTGTTCAACTTTGGTACCTCCTTTTTATACATCTTGATCATTTGCTTCAAGTACCTTTAAACTTGTTCTCTGTAAGAACCAACAGCTCTGATACCAATTGTTAGTATAATTTAGAGCAACAAAGGGGGGTGAATCATTTGTTCTCAAGTCTAGATGTACCAATTACAATTATAAACACTTCTAAAATCCTAGATCTAATCACCAACACAACTTGGTCTCTAAAGAATATATATACCAAAAAAATATAACATGCAGTACACTGTCTAATAGTATTTGTCTTGCAGAATATAAAACATACACATGAAACCATTCACACAAGTATAACACCATGATTTATAGTGGAAACCCAATTTGGGAAAAACCACTTTGTAACATGTTACTGATATTTTCACTCTTCTGAAGTAAGCTCTGTGAAAAGCCAACCTTGTTAAAGGTTTACAAACACACTGCTAGGTGTGACCCTATTAAAGGATTTCAATCACCCTGTTAGGAGTGGCCTTGTTAGAGGAATTAAGTACATTCCATTAGAATTCCACCTTGATTAAAGGAGTTAAACAATGACTATTAGATCAACTTTGATTAAAGGATTTAGACTAATACAATGGTTAGAAAGTAGCAGTAGTTTCTGATTTGAAAAATATACAACTCACTTTGCAAATAACAGATCCAATTCGCACATATATGCTGATTTACTGACTGAGTTCCATTTCCATCTCCATCTCTGATCTACTCAGAATTCACATCAAGCAATCACAACTCTCATCAATTCCTTCACCTTTAGCCTTCTGCTTAGACTAATCAGTCAATAACATCAACAACTCTAGCATAATCTATAACCTCACACTTAGGTTTTCCTTTATACCTCCTCAATAGGTAGATCCATCTTTTACCTCTTCATCTCCTCCATAGATCTTAGGTTTAGGTCAGATTCATTGAATCCTTCCATCATTTAAGTTCTTCATCCATCCTTATAGAAACATCTTCAATCTCCTCATTGAATCCATAATAAAATGATTTACCATGCATTAAATTTGCCATACAATTAATTAATAAAGTCAACATGATTTACGTAACCCAAGAATTCAACTATTTTGGTTGGGAATCTAAATTCTTCCTCCAAATGTAAATTACTGACGCTCGGTCAATACTGTGTTCATCTCCTTGGTTATCACTACGTAACTTGGTCATCTCTTCAAACTGTCTTCCTCGGCTAACACTGTCTTTCTTGGTAATTTCGTGACACTCGACATTTCCTGATGTTTGGTCAACACTAAAGTTACTCGGCATATACTGGTGCTCGGTCGACACTAACATCACTTAGCTTAAACTAGATTTCTTCACTTTTGCTCAATTAAGCCTACTTCTTCAGTCTTTCTTCTTACTTAGATAAACAATACATTATCTTATCATTGTGCCAAATAATCAAGTACTCATTGAAGTATCAAATAACTCAACCTTTCTCTAGGTGCTATTGTTATCCCCCTTGCCTTAATCCTTTTCATCAATCAATAGATATAGTAATTTCTTAGATAGCAACTATCTTACTAGTTAAGGTTTGACATCGATGACAATAGAAGAATTGCTTCAATTGCAGTTTCAAATAGTATTTCCACTTATGCTCCACCTATCATCACAACTTCAATGAAAATTTCCAATCCTATTCATGTCAGCATACCTAATCCTATTGTTCATTCCCTTCCTTCAAGTGTTCCATGTGTGTCATTGCCTTCATCGATGCCCACTTACAATAGTGTTCCTTTTTTATATTCAAAATTCCTTCAATTTCCAATAATACTCCTAACATTTCTCATGCCTCCCCTCCTACTATTTCTTCTACTGAATCTACCATTAATAACTTGTCTCAAATTGTGTCTTCCTTGCAACAAAAAATTGCTTCAATGACTCAATCCAAGTTCAATATTCCTACTTGTGACATTGCTAGTCCTTTGTCTTTGGATATTATTCAAGTTGTTATCCTACAATATATGGAGATTCCTTATCTTGAGACTTATAATAGTAAATGAGATCCTTTGACTCATGTCAAAACCTTTCAAACCTTGTGTAGTGAATTCTCTCATGACCATAGGTTTAGGAATAAATTCTATTGATTCCTTCCAAAAGCTTGATAATGCTTTCATCCAACAATTCGAAACAACACTGGTCCTAATATCTCTTTGACTAATTTAATGTATTGTAAAGAAGGTGCTAGAGAAAAAGTGACTGATTTCATTGGTAGATTTAAACATTTGCATGCTCAAATTTCTTATCATGTGCCTGATATTGATGTGCAATTCATTTTCATTGCTAATTTAGAAAAAGACATTAGAGATAAGATTTTTCTTTCTGAATTCTCTTCCTCTTCCCAATTATGTGCAGTGCTTCATAATTATCAACTTCAAGTGAATAAGTTTGAGAGCACCACTCTAATGGCTCTTGTACCTATTGAAGAGAGTGATGTTGCATCTAACAATTTTAACAAATTTTAGAAACCAAAAAACTTCATCAAAATAAATAACTCGTCAAACAATGTTGATGAACAAGTGGCAACAACATCCAAAGATGTGGCTCCTTTGTCATCTATCTTTAGACTTGCTCATAATTTTACTCAACTTTCTAAATTTTTACATGATGTGATGTTGAAGTTAATTAATGCTAATGTATTAACACTTCCTCCTATCAAACCCATTGACACATCCAAACCCTTGCCCCAAAAAATTGATCACAAAGTTTTCTGTCAATACCATTGTCAACCTAGCCATGATACTAAAAAGTGTTTTTGCTTGAAAATTGTTATCCAAGACCTTATTGACTCCAATGTTATATAAAATAAAGGTGTTAATAATCAAGGAAAAAAATCTATGGCACCTCCTAACTATAATTTACAAATCTCTATCAACCCTTTGTCATATCATTCAACCAATACCATTGACTTTACCTAGCCTTCTTCTTATTCTCAATGCATTGACTATGATGATAAAGCTAATGAAGAAAATAATAATTTCTACCTTCTTGATCAAGCCAAACCCAAGCCTCTATATGATCCTTTCATTACCTTTGACCCTACCAAGATAATTAAAGCACCTGATGCTCCCCTCTATATTTTCGCAAAGGTTAATAACCTTCCTTTCTGTGGTGACCTTATTGATCCCACTTCCATGGTGAACGTGATAACTAAGGAGCACCTTTTTAGTAGATAATTACAACATGATAATTATGATAAATATAATGTTACAATACAAACTTGAAATGGTTTCCTTTATCCTTCCTATGGTTTTATTTTATTTCATGTTGAGGTTGGTCGTAAAACCTTAGATGTCACCTTCATTGTGATCCTAACTTTTGATCAATTTCATGTCAAACTTGGTCTTCCTTGGCTTACCTCCATGAAATTTTTGGCTTCTCCTATCCATAAATGCATTAAATTTCCTCATAATGAAAAATTATGAATATTAACCATAGTCTTTATCAGTCTTCAGTACCTCAAGACTCAGTTGACCTTGATTTCTTTTGGCCTTCTATTCCTCACCCAATTCAAACATGTCTTGATAATATCTTTCTCTCCTATCAAGCTTACAAGGTCCAAAATATTTTTAAACTCAGCAAATTGAGGGTTGTTCCATCTCTTTGTCCAAGACGTGGACTTCCTACACCTCCTACACATCCTATATATGCTTCTATTCCACCCCCTATATCTTATAAACATTCTCCTAATGCTATCTCTCAACCTAGTGTGGTTCCTTTTATTCTTCTTCCTTAAGAAGAAAAGGGCCCAATGTTGATTGATCATGATCCAAACCAACCTTCAAAAAAAACCAAACGTAATTGTAGACATGTAAAATTGGACAAAGGCTTTTAAATTGCAAAAATCAATAAAATGGCTCAAAATCATCAAAAGGGATTAAAATGGACATAATTAAATAAAGTTGAGCAAAATCAATTAAAACAAAGGAATTATTAAATAATGATGTTAACTGATTAAATTGAAGCTTAAAAGGGCCAAAAACAATATATAATTGATTTTAATTGATTGATTGTATAGTTGTTTAAATCATAAATCAAAATGAACCTATTACCCTTCCATGGCTAAAAATTAATTACTTAATTGAATTAATAAATTCTATTTTCCCTCAACAAAGTGATCAACCAATGAAAATTGAGAGAACAAGTGCACATGGATCACTTAAAAAAGGCACATAAATCACTCACAAATTGTAAATTGTCCCCTCATTTATGGACAAAGCAAAGTTTTTGACTCAACCATGAGCTAACCATGATCAATTCACTCTACCCCCTACCCTTGGGAAATTACTATAAATATGAGGCATTTTGGAGAGCATTTCCATCTTGGAAGTCATTTGCAAAAGCATTGTTACTATAGGAAAATTGAGCATTCTAAGAGCAATTGAAGCATTTGAGCATTTAGAGTTTATCATTTTAGCATTTTATCATTGCATTGTTATCAAAATGGAGCTAGATTAAGCATGAATCTCTCTTAGATTAAGCATTTAGAAGCATTGTAGCAGCATCCTTTCTCATTTTAGAGGTGTCACTAGTGAGGATTTGCAGCTGAGAGCTCACTTACCACTTCTTTCTAGAGATCCATGAGATGTTATAGATTGTAGTTGCATTTTAGAGTAAATTTCCTTTGTATTTAGCTTAAATTGTTGCTACTTGATCTTAATTTCATGAAGGTGATATTCATCATCACACAAATGGCACCCACCGTGGGGCTTGAGCCTCAAATTCTAAAAAATTTGTGATTTAAATCATCTTTGCATGCATTTTTGTGTTGTTTCCATGTGTTTTCTGCAGGAATTTGCTAAAGTCACACCTATGGAAGATTTACTCACACCTGGAATCATTTCGATGTCACTTCAGCTGTCTGTTCTCATGCCTGCTAGTTGGAAACTCATGCCTACAACAACAAAGCGTTAGGCCTTTACGGGATAAAGTCACACCTCCGCGGCAGGAAGTATCGCTTATCTGTTATTTACTGTTGCTTTAAGGATTACTTTAAATGCTATGTAAAGTTTAAGTTCATGCTTTAGCTGAGTTTTGTTATCGCTCGAAAAAAAGACTTTGCGTTGCATTTGAAGTTTAAAGTTGCGCTTGATATAATGCCTTTATCACTTTGAATACTTTAAATGTCACTTTTCTCTGTCTATTTTCTGCGGATTTAAAGTTTTCTTACGCTTAGATTGGAAATAGTTACCGCCTTTTTGAATTATTGATGTCGCCTATGTCATTGAGAAGTGTCATCGCTAATCACTAAAGTCACACCTTTGTGTGATTTGTTCACGCCTATTAGCTGGACGATGTCACCTGCTGTTTATTTTCTGTTCTGGTCTTTAATTGGATAAATTTAAAAATCTAACTATCTTTGTTTGTTGTTAATCAGTAAATGAGCAGACATCTGAGAGTGAGAAAGCCAGAGAGCAGGTTCAATAAGGAGGGAAAAGCCTTGGCAAATAAAATGAAGAAGTAGAATCAAGTGCATATAAAGGCTGTCCTTGAATCCACATTAGATGAGGATGTCAAGGTATATGAGAAGTATTTAGTTGTGATTGAAGCTTACAAGAAAAAATTTATGTCTCTAAATTGGATTTATGAACCTTGAGCTTAAAGTTTCTTTCATTTAAATCTTTTGATTGATTACATGCAAGTTTGGTTTCCCCTCATTGTGAATTGGTTGTGTTGGACTAACTTGTTGGAGGAGGGAGCTGGAGCAATTGCCAAGGTGAGTGAAAAATGCCCCTAGCCTTTGCTAGCTACAAGGAGAGGTATTTCACTTAAACAAGCTTGCATTCCCTTAACTTGTGGCATTGTCATTTAAATCTAGCTTAAATAGAAAGGAAATTGAACCACACATTTCAATTCTAAGAACCTCCTTGTCAAGAGGTTGAAAAAGAACTAAGTGTTTGAAGTGTTTGGGAATCAAAAGGAAAGTTAGGGATATGCTCTTCACCTTCTTGGTGAAACAAACTCCCAAAAATTTTACTTAAATTCCAATTTTCCTTACTTGCAAAATGAACATGCTAGAGATTTAGTGGGCTCACCTCCTGAATTTTCCTTAGCAAGGCTAGTGAGAGGGACAACCCAAAGTGGGATACACTTTCTTTTGCTATGAGGATCCGACCCACTATAAAACAAAACGCATGCATCCTTAATGGGGTGCATGACAAAGGGATTTTAGTCTTCTTGAACTTCCTCTAGTAGTCCTTACGGATTGCACAAAATCATGCCTCGGTGCATGTGGGAAGCCCCTTAATATACTTAGGGGATGAGAGATTTTAATTCGTTTAAACGAAATACTTATTAAAGCCCAAGTAAATTAGAAAGGCCACCTTGTAGAGCCATGTTTACAAACCAATTTGACTCTAGGTAGGCTGTTTGGAATCTATTCTTGTGTTATGCCCGTGAAAACATTTGAGAATATACACATTAGATTGTTGTTTAGAGACTTTTATGTGTGTGTGTTGCGTTTGTTCCTAATTTTCTAAACAAGAATTTTCCAAAAATACCTGATCAAAATTTAAAAAAAAAAAATTCAAAATTTTATACCCTGGTCAGAGAAGTGTTGCTTGGGCACATTTTAAACATGCCTATCAAAGATTCAGTCACACCTATGATTTGTTTGAACACATGTGGATTTAGTAAAGTCCCACCTAACAAAGATTCAAACACGCTTATAAATTTTGGAAACCCACTTAACAACAAGCAAAGTGCCTCCTGTACATTTACAGAGTGCCGCCTATCAACAAACTAGTTTACGCCTAAGTAGGTTTCAGACACGCCTGTGTTTGGTTTAGTCATGCCCAAAAAAGAAAAAGGGAAAACAAAGAGTACTTCCAGGAAGAATAAAAAATTTTTGAATATCAATTTGAGTACCCTTTTTCGAGTTTTCACTAATTCAACTTACAGTCTGATCGAAAATCCTATTTCACATATCTGTCAAAATTTTACAAAGGATTAGACCCCAAGTAGTCTTGACTTGTATCCAAGGTTCATGCCTGCATTCACTAGATCATATTATATCAAGCAAACCTTGCAAGCCGATGGGACCTATTTGAGACAAGAGCTCCCTTGTCTCAGAGATGAAACTACTCCTAGAGTACCACAAAAGTCACCCGAACAAGAAAAAGAAGACAACATGATGTATTATGGTAGTTTGGGTGGTAAGGATAATAGTGGTATTGATCTCACCAACCAAGGTAATGCCAATAGTGGAGGCATTGACATGAATAACCAGAGCAATATTAATAACCAAGGCAATACCAATAATGGAGGAGTAGATCAAAATGCTTAAGGAGTTGACCAAACTCACACTCAAACTAACACCAAACCAATGACAGAAGATGCCACAGATGAAAAAGTTAGTGAGGCTATCCAATGTCCTTATTTCAGGAAGCTCATGGAAAAGGCAATAGACAGAGATAGAGAAAAACATTTCATGGACTTAGTACAAAAAGGTCTCAAGCTTCCCCGTGACTATGATGTCAACCAACTTAAAGCATTGAAAGTTGAGGAGAGTACCTTAGACATCATAAACAAGCAATTCAAGATGTTTCAAATGCAATTGGACAACATCAAGCAAAGCAGGGCTCCCAAGCCTTTCTCTATAGAAGCATTGTGTCCATTCCTGTTTGATAAAAGCTTGGTTATGATGCCATTTCCAATCAATGTTGTTTTTCCTAAGTATGACAAGTACGAAGGAATGAAGGATCCCCAAGATCACTTACGAGAGTTTTGTGCATTGAGCTTAGATTTCATGCATGATACAACATATTTAATGAGATTATTCTCGTGAAGCTTAGGAGGCATGGCTATGGAGTGGTTTTCTAAGTTACCCTCCAGCATTAAGACCTTCGAAGAGTTAGCTTCAAAATTCATGGCCCATTACTCATATAACATTAAACATGAGGTCATGATGATAACATTATGCAACACAAAACAAAAAGATGGAGAGGCATTCCTCACTTTTCTACAAAGGTGGACGACAATTTTTGCAAGATATCCTAGAAGTGTGCCTGAAAAAGAGAAGATGGATATCTTCATAAATAGTTTGAGTAATGAGTTAAACTACCACTTATGAATGCAATGTCCAAAGACCTTCTAAGATCTAATTGAAAATGGAGTAACCACGGAGGAAGTGCTGGTCAAAAGTGGAGAACTCAAACTGTACAAAGATAATAAGAACAACTCCAACAGTGGCAACAATGGCAACAATGGCAATAATCAGAAGAATAATTGGTTCAATAGTAACAGTCATTATAAGAACAACAATAAGGGAATTGTGAATGATGGAGTAGTTGAATCTAGCAACTTGAAGGTGGTCCCCTTTGCTCTTATGAGAACACCTAATCAAGTGAATAATACCAATCAGAGTTCCAATGCACCATCCAACAACAACCACACCAACAATGGAAATCAAGGAGATAATTCAAGGAGTACTAAATTTGATAAATATTTGAGGCCAACTCCTCCAAAGAACTTCACACCCTTGGGTGAACCCCTTGAAAAGAAATTAAAGACTCTCATGGCTAATAATGTCATTACTTTACCCAAAATTCAGCCTTGCGAGCCAAATAATAAGCCTAGTTGGTGGAGTGCTGATAGCCATTGTGAGTATCACAGAATTCAAGGACACACACCAAATGAATGTCTGCAACTAAAGAGCATAGTACAAGATTTAATTGAGAATGACACAATCACCATTGACAGACCTCCAAACAATGAAGATCATATAGAATTCAAACAACCTTTTTACAAATATGATAAGGGTGAGTCATCAAATAGCAAGAAGCAAAGCACCAATAATCTCAACTTTGCGCCACCTTATGATCATATTGTTAATGCTATAATAGTCAATGAACAACCTCAAAAGGAAGCATCAAATGTCATTACAAGAGGGCAGAATTCTAGAATGACCCTACAAGGGATAGCTCCTCAAAGCACTAACATCCCACAATCCAACATTGTGGTCAAACAACCTTCTACAGCAACAAGGCCTTATAGTTTGGTTGATCAATTGCAATGTACTCTAGCACAAATCTCTATCTTAGAGTTATTGAAGTTGTCACCAAACCATAAGGAGATTTTGGAAAAAGCTCTAGTAGAGACACATGTTCCTACTAACTTAGAGGCAAAAAAGTTTCAAAATATGGTAAGTCATCTTGTAGCACCTCATTGTCTTTCATTTTCTGATCAAGATGACATGTCTATAACCCATCCTCAAAATCTACCATTGCATATAGAGGTCTTAATCGAAAGGCATAGAGTCAAAAGAGCCCTCATTGATGGAGGGGCTAGTCTCAACATTTGCACATTAAGTCTTGTCAAATCCTTACATCTATCTAAGTCTTGCATTGACCCTACAAAGAAAATCACCATTAAAGCTTATGATGAAGTTGAAAGAGCTTCTAAAGGCATGATTGTATTGCCCATCCAAGTAGGACCAGTCAAGAAAGACACCAATTGCCAAGTATTTTACATGAAATTAACTTATAATATTTTGTTGGGGAGACCATGAATCCATGAGATGCAAGCAATCCCATCCACGTACCACCAATGCATAAAATTTATGTACATGGGTGAAGAAATCACAGTTGGAGGAGACTCTAACCCATTCCAATATTGCAATGCACTCAAACCTCCTCATGAGTTATACATTCCACATAACCAGGAGGGAATTATTCAAAGAACCACAATTGAAGATGTTAAAATGAAAGAACTAACATTGGATGTTATCCAACACCCTCCTCAAGCTAGCTCAGCAACATCAACTAAGGGAAAGGAAAAAGTGAGCTACAAGGGTCCAAATGCAATAGAAAGTTCATATCTAGCACCAAAATTGGAGACAGTGATTTATAAACCTACCAAAGAAGAAAAGGAAAAAGCCAAGGAAGATCGTTACCAACACATGAGTGAAATGATGAATAACTTTGAAAAACAATGCAAGATTAGTTCAAAAGGAATAGGGGAATATTTTGTTTCTGTATTTGACATGCCCACATCTCCAAAATCACATGGTAAACCATCCAAAGAACATCTTCCACATAAGTATAATTCCTATTTATTAAGGGAAGATAAAAAAGCAACATGGGATAAGGAAGAAGATGAAGTCCTTCGATGGCTTTACCATGATGAGGAAGATACCTCCAACACTCCCATGGAAAGAATTCAGCATGTAAAGATACAAACCGAGCAATATGGGAAAGGCTTTGATATAATGTAGAAGATGGGATACAAGGGAAGAGGACCCTTAGGCCAAAGAAATAGGGGGTTATTAGAACCTATTGAACCTATTTGGAGGGAAAATCATGAAAAATTAGGAGTAGGTTTTCAATTCAAAGGAGAAAGTTCAAGCCCAATGCATGATTTTTATCCTCAAATAAATGCCTTAGAATTCGAAGGGGATAGTGATGATTCTCAGGATTATGAATGGGATACCTTATCAGATGAATCATGTCATGATAAGGAAGTGATTGCTATACATACTTATGCAAAAATCCCAAGGCAAGAAGCTCAAATTAGTGAAGAACCTCATATTCAAAGGCCTAATATAGAGCAAGTACCTACCAATGGAGCATGGATAGAAACATTTTGGATGCCTTCAGAGGAGAGAGATCCAAATGTTAGTTTTAACCCACTTGTGGATTTTCCCATGTTGTTTCTCGTAGAGGTTGACGAGGACTCGAGTGAAGGGGACTTTGACCCTTCTTCCATGGATCATCTTGAGGAAGTGCACGTCATAGATCTAAATGATAGAATGTACGAACCCTTAAATGAAGTCATGTCCATAACGCCTATTGATGAAATTTTACCCAATGAACCCTTACTTTTGATAAATCCGGACCTCATTGATTGGGACCAAACTGAACCAAATGACCTACTTTACTTTCCCAATGACCAAGCAATGAATCACTACCTTAATGCGGCTGAACCCTCTTTCACCAACAAACTCAATATGGACATAATGATAGTAGTAGGGGTCCAATCTCTTAGTCAAAAGAAAAAAATGAAAAAAAAAAAGAAAAAAATGAAAATTTCTATTGGTGAAAACCCAACTGTGGCACCATTAGAACCAAAAAAAATAAAAATAAAAGATGTTTCTTTTAGTGAAAATCCAACTGTGGCACCAAAGGAAGAGAGATTGGATACTTTGCCCGAACATGATGAAGAAAGGTCACCTATTCTTATAACACCAACAGAAAAGATCAACATTGGGATAGAATTAGATCCAAAGTTCATACACTTGGTAGCATCACTTACACCTCTAGAAAGAGAAGACTTCATCAAATTCTTCCAAGAAGAAAAAGTAAACTTTGCATGGTCATATGCTGACATGCCCAGATTGGATCCTGATTTCATAATGCATCATTTGAATGTTAGACTTGGAGTTAAATCGGTGAAGCAAAACCTAAGGAAAATGCACCCACACATAGCTCTTTTGGTCAAGGCAGAATTGGAAAATTTGCTAAAGGTTGGATTCATAAGAACAATAGCATATGCCGATTGGATCTCTAACATTGTCCCGGTCACCAAGCATGATAAATCTATCCGTGTGTGTACGGATTTTAGAGACTTAAATCTTGCATGTCCCAAGGATGATTTCCCATTGCCAAGCATATATACCATAGTGGATTTAATAGTAGGTCATGCAGTGTACTCATTAATGGATGGGTTTAGTGGCTACAATCAGATAAAGATTGCTCCCAAAGACCAAGAAAAGATGGCCTTTACTTTCCCTTGGGGTACTTTTTGTTGGAATGTCATGCCCTTTGGTCTTAAAAATGCTGGAGCCACATATCAAAGGGCCATGAAAACTATTTTTCATGACATGATGCACACTTTCTTAGAAGATTATGTGGATGACATCCTAGCAAAGTCCCACACAAGAGAAGAACATTTAAAAATCCTAAGAAAAATATTCATTAGGTTGGAACAATTCAAAGTTAGATTAAACCCAAAGAAGTGTGCCTTTGGTGTCCAATCCGGCAAGCTATTAGGCTATATAGTTTCAGCAAAAGGAATTGAAGTGGACCCAGAAAAAGTACAAGCCATAATGGACATGGAGATACCTAAGAACATCAGCCAAATGAGATCCTTACAAGGCAAAATTCAATCCATAAGAAGGTTCATTTCTCAATTAGCTGAAAAATGTCACTCTTTTACCAGTTTGTTACACAAGGACACTATATTCATATGGGATGTAGAATGTGATCAAGCTTTCACATTGTTGAAGAATTATTTGATAAATCCACCTATTCTCATGCCACCAATCAAAGGCAAAGCATTGCTTCTATACATATCTGCTACAAAAAGATCATTAGGAGTAATTCTAGCACAAGAAGATGAGCAAGGAAAAGAATGAGCTATTTACTATTTAAGTAGAACTTTGACTAAATATGAGCTTAATTACAAATTTATGGAGAGAGCTTGCTTAGCAGTGGTGTTTGCCTCTCAAAAGCTAAGACATTACATGTTGATGCATAAGATCAAGTTGATTGCCAAGATTGACCCTCTTAAGTACTTATTAAGCAAAACTGCTCTAACAGGTAGGATTGCCAAGTGGGTTATGATATTAAGTGAATTCGACATTGAGTATGTTGATAGAAAAGCAATCAAATGACAAATAATAGCAGATCACTTAGCAGAAAACCCCATGATTTCCACACAAACTATTCAAGTGGAATTTCTAGATTCTGCCATTGTTAACATAGAAGCAAAAACATGGAAGTTATATTTTGATGGCTCTTATACTCAAGGAGGTTCCGGGGCTGGCATACTATTGGTTACTCCACAAGGCTACACTATTCCCAAGTCCTAAAAACTCTTATTTCCATGCACTAATAATATAGCGGAGTATGAGGCACTAGTCATAGGCATCAAAATGGCTTTAGAATGGAATATCAAGGAGTTACAAATTTATGGATATTCCCAACTCATCATCAATCAAGTCAACAATGAATATCACACCAAAGATGAAAAATTAATGCCATATAAGACCATGATTGATGGGTGGAAGAAATATTTTTCTTTGATTACTTTTGAGCAGATTCCTAGAGAGAAAAATAGAGCAGTAGATGCCATGGCTACTTTGGCCTCCTTGTTACAAAAACCTGATCAAAATGACAAGTGTGAGTTCTTGGTGGAAGAGTTGGTAAAACTGGCATTCAACCTTCCTGACACCCAAATTGTTTCCCTTTTACATGGACATGATTCTCCTTGGTATGGACCTATCTACACTTATCTCAAAGACCAAGTGCTACCCTTAGACCAAACTCGTGCCTAAAAATGTAATTTCATATGCCAAGCCACCCGTTACCTAATCCTTTCAGAAATGTTGTATCATAAGGGTCTTTATGGTATGTTACTTAGGTGTTTAGAGGAAGAAGAGTCTAAGTTAGCTCTACATGAGGTCCATGAAGGCATTTGTGGGTCACACTCAAGCGGTCTAAATCTAGCTAAGAAAATTCTTCGCTTAGGGTACTTTTGGAAGACATTAGAAAAAGATGCTTGTTATTTTGTGAAGATATGTAGCAAATGTCAATATCATGGTAATATGATACATGCCCCAGCACAAGAGTTACACCCATTTGTTACACCATGGCCTTTCTACCAATGGGGGTTTGATCTAATTGGCACTAATACATTTGGGGTGAAATTGCGACGGCAATTTGTGACGACAGGCAAATGTCATGCGGTTTTGGCTTTTTTTTTTCAAATATAGCCCGAAACTGTCGCAATTGCGATGACAATACATTTGGCAACATCGCCATTGCGACGTTGTCGGGATATAAGGACCAAAAAAAAAGGAACGTTGTCATTTGTGTTTTCAACAGCGCCGTAACCCTTTGCGAAATCACATCAGGATATAAGGGCAAAAAAAACAAGAACGTTGTCATTTGTGTTTTCAACAGCGCCGTAACCCTCCGTGAAATCACATCGGGATATAAGGGCAAAAAAAACAAGAACGTTGTCATTTGTGTTTTCAACAGCGCCGTAACCCTCCGCGAAATCACAGCTACAATTTCTGAGTATGTTGGGTTTATTTTTCTTTTGTCATTATTATGTAATCTGGTATTCAGTTGTTAGAGAGCTAAAATACCCAGAAATGAGGACATATCTATGTTGAATTTATTGTTAGCGGCTTTGGTTATTTAGAAGTTTAATTTTATTTGTTCATCTTTCAAGCACAAACATTTTGTGGACCGTAACGTCTTCATTGTTTCAGGTATGCAGTGAAACAACCCTAACTTGCAATTGCGATGTTGTCAGGATATAAGGGCAAAAAAAAAAAGGAACGTTGTCATTTGTGTTTTCAACAGCACCGTAACCCTCCGCGAAATCACATCGGGATATAAGGGCAAAAAAAACAAGAACGTTGTCATTTGTGTTTTCAACAGCGCTGAGAGAGATTCCCTCCGTGAAATCACAGCTACAATTTCTGAGTACGTTGGGTTTATTTTTCTTTTGTCATTATTATGTAATCTGGTAATCAGCTGTTAGAGAGCTAAAATACCCAGAAATGAGGACATATCTGTGTTGAATTTATTGTTAGCGGCTTTGGTTATTTAGAAGTTTAATTTTATTTGTTCATCTTTCAAGCACAAACGTTTTGTGGACTGTAATGTCTTCATTGTTTTGGGTATGCAATGAAACAACCCTAACTTGTGACTACCTTCATGGTACTTGTGTACATTATCATGTTGTCTTTACAGTGACTGTCCTCATTCAAGTGGCAATTACACAAGGGACAGTCACTATGAGATGTCCTCATTTGTGACAAGGACAGTCACACTTAGGACATCTCATAGTGATATTCCCTTGTGTAATTTCCACTTGAATGTATTGCTATTGAACCACATTAATGCTTTTCTTCTTCAACAAATGAGGATAGTCACTGTAAAGACAACATGATAATGTACACAATTACCAAAAAATGATCTTGTTAATTGATGTAACACTTTGTCTTGCTCACTCCCTATCCTTCACTAGGGTCTCTTTAGGCCAATGTTTTGACTTGATAGGGTACTTAACTATCCCTACACTCTTTAGGTATCTCTACCCAAGATCCCACTCCTTCAACTAGTGCACACCAACAAGAAATACAACGAACTCTACTCAATACCAATCTAGCTACTAGGACACTCCTAGTCTTGTCTTCACAAATTGAAACACATTCAACTAGAACTTTACTCCATGGAGAGGCTGGCCACTAGGACCTCTATTGGTTTCAATATTACTCCTTCACCTATACTTTTCATCAGTACTTCAATCCGGTTCATCAAACCATGCCAATTGCACCCAAAAATAGGCTGCTAGCAATTAGGCCTTTGTCAAGCCTTTTTGTTTATATTAAGCCACCTAAAGGGCTTAGGATTCAGATGCCCTTTATTGAGAACTCCAAGATATCTAAGGTCTTCTCCTCCTAGATTTTTTGTACACCAACTGCTACAGCCATGCCTAAAAACAAGTATTTTGACACAACTTGGACAGTCTGACTAAGAGTTTATTTTCTTAGCAGCCAAAGAAACTCACCCAATATTCTAATTTGACTTGGGGCTTCTTTAGATGTGTGTCTACCTCTCCATGAGATTTTAGTTGAAGCAACCAATGCATTCAACTTGTTGTAATCTTCTTGTAATGATTTTTCATCCCTAACTGTGCTCAACTAACTCACCTAGGACATCATTGCAAACATAGAAAATGAGCTTCCCAGGGCCCCTCCTTCCAAACATATAGTACATGGAGTCTCCTCACCCATTCCAAGAGCCCGTACAAAATTGACAATGGAATGATGAGCTAAGACTCCATTTGTTCAACCTACCTGGTTCAAACCAATGATAGGGTACTTAACAAAAGAATTAACAAACTAGTTGGAATGCTTCAAAACTCAAAAAAAACACAACACAGAATAAAAAAACAACTTGTACTAACTTTTCCAATAGACACTGTGAGCTATCTAATCCATTAATCAACTGAAAACAAAGAAACAAAAAAACTCAAGAATTCACTAAAACCGTGTTACTCTACAAATCTTCTTAATTCCAAATGTTTTTCCCCCCAACCTTTTGCATAGATCGATGGAGGCCTCTTATAGTTGATCTGATGCCTAATTCAATGGTTTCATATAGTTACATAACCATCTTACTCGAAAATGCTCCCTTGCACAAATGTTGTCAATGTTGTGAATGACAACATTGACAACTTGTTACAACCTTTGGGATTTTGGTTCAAAACTTATTGTTCAAACACCATAAGACCCTAACCATGACTTAGTTAGGCTATTTAGACCTCACATAGGCCACTTCTACACTTCTTTGCCCAATTTGACCCCTAAATGCTTCATTCCCACTTTTGCCACAATATTGGTAACTTGGGTACAAATTGGCACTTGCCTTCACAAAGGTCACACATGAGGACATCTCACAGTGATCGATTGTCCCTTGTGTAATTGCCACTTGAATGTATTGCTATTGAACCACATTAATGCTTTTCTTCTTCAACAAATGAGGACAGTCACTCTAAAGACAACATGATAATGTACACTCACTGTAAGGACAGTCACAAATGAGGACATCTCACAGTGACTGTCCCTTGTGTAATTGCCACTTGAATGTATTGCTATTGAACCACATTAATGCTTTTCTTCTTCAACAAATGAGGACAGTCACTCTAAAGACAACATGATAATGTACACTCACTGTAAGGATAGTCACAAATGAGGACATCTCACAGTGACTGTCCCTTGTGTAATTGCTGCTTGAATTACACAAGGGACAGTCATTGTGAGATGTCCTCATTTGTGACAAGGACAGTCACACATGAGGACATCTCACAGTGATTGTCCCTTATGTAATTGCCACTTGAATGTATTGCTATTGAACCACATTAATGCTTTTCTTCTTCAACAAATGAGGACAGTCACTCTAAAGACAACATGATAATGTACACTCACTGTAAGGACAGTCACAAATGAGGACATCTCATAGTGACTGTCCCTTGTGTAATTTCCACTTGAATTACATAAGGGACAATCATTGTGAGATGTCCTCATTTGTGACAAGGATAGTCACACATGAGGACATCTCACAGTGATTGTCCCTTGTGTAATTGTCACTTGAATGTATTGCTATTGAACCACATTAATGCTTTTCTTCTTCAACAAATGAGGACAGTCACTCTAAAGACAACATGATAATGTACACTCACTGTAAGGGAAGTCACAAATGAGGACATCTCACAGTGACTGTCCCTTGTGTAATTGCCGCTTGAATTACACAAGGGACAGTCATTGTGAGATGTCCTCATTTGTGACAAGGACAGTCACACATGAGGACATCTCACAGTGATTATCTGTAATGTCCCCTTTTTGGCTAACTTGGAAAACAAGAACAATTAGTACACTTCTCAGACTTACTCTATCAGATACTTACAATTAAACTAAGTAATGGAGGTTACTTAAGATATCAACCGCTATTTCAGATTCAATCACAATATGTGTGCAAGATGATATTGATACCAATATGTTTAATAGCACTGTCGGATATAATGATATGAAATATGCTATGAATATGATGTTTCCTATCACTTATAGTGATAGTATAATGATGCTATGTCTGATATAAACAATATCGATATACAATCAATAAGTATTGCTTACAGCAATGTATTTGCTGTGTCTGATATGATGATGTAATTATGCAAATGTGTAATATCTCTATGAGTGATATGTTGCTATTTCAGATTCTGAATTATATGCTTGCAACTTCAAATATTGATGTTGTTTCTGACTATCTTTTCTATCTGTGCAATCATGGTGTTGTCTCTGATCTGCAATGATAAACTTGAAACCAAACTACCAAAGGCAGATGCTCTATTGAGTATATCCAAATATGGATAAGTAAATAAAGTTCTAATGATGCCTTGAGTGACTGACGAGAATGCATTCTTCTATTGTCTTTAACAAATGAAGAGATGCTATGAATGAGACGTGTCTTGTTTCTTCCTCCATGTCCCTTTGTTAATCACACCTTTCCATAATCTGACAGTTCACATAATATTATTTCATTATTTTCTGATCATAGATAACTCCCAGATTGACTCAATATCAAATCTTTTTATGAAGGTAATCTTCCCTAATTGGTAGTGCAACCAGTAGTTAACATCCATTGTGTTTGTATTAGTTTGGTCTAACTATCATTAGTATTTAGTCAATCGATATTAACTCTTACCTTATCCCATATTGTTATGATTATATCCAATCTTTCTACTCTGATATAAGTCGATATCATTTTCTGATAATTGTCCATTTATTGGTTGATTGCTGGTAATGGAGTTTGATCTTCAAATTGACTTCCATTCCTGTTAATACTTAAGGATACATTGTACTTATTATCCATGACTGATGCCTCATTCATCAATAGCTTGTGATATAATCACTGATGCTTTTGTGTTTCTACAAGATGTGGTTTATCTCAGACAATCGATAATCTTTCAATCCTTTAGTCGATATCCTCCTATGTGGTGTCTATTGATATAGATAGTAGAATTCAATCTAGTTTATGTTATTGTCATGATAACATAGGAAGTGATGGTGCATATTTGCTAGCGGGTCTTCATGTTTGATATTGCTTTATCGGATATGTCATTGTCTAAACTTGTGCAATTAATGATTATTTATAATATATGAATGGTTATCCTTCTTGCTTATCAATACATCTTCTGAAACACATAGCGACCTATCCCTTATTCATATCATGTTGATCTTGACTTCATAGTATTTGGTTCATTAATCATCCTCTCATGGTATCGATGTGTAATGACTAGTGATTGTTGTATCACTTCTTCATTCCTCATCGTGATAGATAATGAAGATGTTTAATGTAGATGTATATCGATTACAGATATTCGATATTGCTTTAAACGTTATTATTATTATTATTATTAATGTTATTGTTATTATTAAATATTATAATTAATGATGTTAGTAATATTAATAATATTATAATAAATATTATTATAGTGATAACATATTGTTTTATATTGAGAGGTTTATTAATATTATTTATATATTAAAATTATTATATCAATAATTGATTTAATATTATTACTTAATATATTATTATAATATAATATATATAATTTATTAATAATTATTTATTATTAATTTATATTATAATTATAATCATAATTATATTATTTATTAATATTTTAATATTATTTAATTAACATATTACTTATTATGCTAACTATATATTATTATTATCTTTTGATAATAATTATATATTATTGTTATATACCGTTAATAATAGATTATTATATATCATCTAATCATTTTATTATTATACTAAGTTCAATATGTCACGGCTCATGACATTGTCCCTTGTGTAATTGCCACTTGAATGTATTGCTATTGAACCACATTAATGCTTTTCTTCTTCAACAAATGAGGACAGTCACTCTAAAGACAACATGATAATGTACACTCATTGTAAGGACAGTCACAAATGAGGACATCTCACAGTGACTGTCCCTTGTGTAATTGCCACTTGAATTACACAAGGGACAGTCATTGTGAGATGTCCTCATTTGTGACAAGGACAGTCACACATGAGGACATCTCACAGTGATTGTCCCTTGTGTAATTGCCACTTGAATGTATTGCTATTGAACCACATTAATGCTTTTCTTCTTCAACAAATGAGGACAGTCACTCTAAAGACACCATGATAATGTACACTCATTGTAAGGACAGTCACAAATGAGGACATCTCATAGTGACTGTCCCTTGTGTAATTGCCACTTGAATGTATTGCTATTCAGCCACATTAATGCTTTTCTTCTTCAACAAATGAGGATAGTCACTCTAAGGACAACATGATAATGTACACTCATTGTAAGTGTACATTATCATGTTGTATTACAAATGGACCTTATGTTGGTCAGGATATAAGTGCAAAAAAAAAAAGGAACGTTGTCATTTGTGTTTTCAACAGCGCCGAGAGAGATTCCCTCCGCGAAATCAAGCAGGTTATCATTTGTGTTTTGAACAAAGCGGGTTGTCATTTGTGTTTTGAATAGCACCGAGAGAGATTCCCTCCGCGAAATCAAGCGGGTTGTCATTTGTGTTTTCAACAGTGCCGAGAGAGATTCCCTCCGCAAAATCACAGCTACAATTTCTGAGTACGTTGGGTTTATTTTTCTTTTGTCATTATTATTTAATCTGGTATTCAGCTGTTAGAGAGCTAAAATACCCAGAAATGAGGACATATCTATGTCCAACACATTTTAAAATGATCACCCCCCTATTATTGTATCACTTCCTCCTTGTTCCTCATTCAAGTGGCAATTACACAAGGGACAGTCACTGTGAGATGTCCTCATTTGTGACAAGGACAGTCACACATGAGGACATCTCACAGTGACTGTCCCTTGTGTAATTTCCACTTGAATGTATTGCTATTCAACCACATTTATGGGCCCGTTTGGACCACGACACATAGTAGCATCTACAGAGAAGAATATCCCAGGTGTAACAAGTTGTAAGAATATACCAACAGTTCTAAGAAGCTCCCTAGCACGTAGTAGCATCTACAGAGAAGAATATACAACATGAGGGCAGCCACTGTAAAAACAACATGATAATGTACACTCATTGTATGTGTACATTATCATGTTGTCTTTACAGTGACTGACCTCATTCAAGTGGAAATTACACAAGGGACAGTCACTGTGAGATGTCCTCATTTGTGACAAGGACAGTCACACATGAGGATATCTCACAGTGACTGTCCCTTGTGTAATTGCCACTTGAATGTATTGCTATTCAACCACATTTATGGGCCCGTTTGGACCACGGCACACAGTAGCATCTACAGAGAAGAATATCCCAGGTGTAACAAGTTGTAAGAATATACCAACAGTTCTAAGAAGTTCCCTAGCACATAGTAGCATCTTCTAATTGTCTATACCACTTCACAAGGTATTGTTTGCACACATTGTTTTTGGTTCTTTTGATGACCCTTGTTTTGAAATTGCTATTAGGCCTTGTAGCTTATATGTTTTGATTGCTGGAGAGCTTCTAAAGCTAAGCAAGAAGACCATTGCACGAGTTATAGCCGCGCGCTCAGGTTTGAAAATTGTATATTTTTTAATCTAATGTATATTTTAACTAGACTTTTAGCTTATTTTTGCTGTATATTTTAATCTAAAGGGAATCATGGATGTGAACTTGAAAGAATTTTGTACTTAGTTCTTATGGAGAGAATAGTAGTAGTTTACGGTCTAATATCAAATAGAGTTTTCCAATTACAGAAAGTTAATGAATTCTAATAGCTTATATGTTTTGATTGCTGGAGAGCTTCTAGAGCTAAGCAAGAAGACCATTGCACGAGTTATAGCCGCGCGCTTAGGTTTGAAAATTGTATATATTTTAATCTAATGTATATTTTAATCCTTTTGCCATGTCATGTAATATGTCTTGCCTTGTAGCTTATATGTTTTGAAATTGCTGTTAGGCCTTGTAGCTTATATGTTTTGATTGCTAGAGAGCTTCTAGAGCTAAGCAAGAAGACCATTGCACTAGTCGTAGCCGCGCGCTCAGGCATGAAAATTGTATATTTTTTAATCTAATGTATATTTTAACTAGACTTTTAAAATATTAAAGGATTTAACTAGGTCTAAGAAGATTTGTGTACTTTTGACAATTTTGCTTAGTCACTGAAAGTTGTAGACCGAAGTTTTCATAGCCCAATTTTTGCTTCCTGCGAAGAACGATCATGTCAGATAATATAAGTGAAGAACAAAATAGGGAGACAATCGCTAGATTGTGGTCTAACTTGAAAAGAAAAGGTGATGGAAAATGTTATTGTCCCTGCAAAATTTGTAAGGGCTTAAACCGTAGAAGACTGCTAATCAAAACAGTTAAGAGACATTGTAGGGAGAATGGTCACATTGAAGGGGGGCATGACTATCATCCACTGGTAAGTTGTTCATTATATCATTTTAACAATTTATATACATATGAAATCACTTGATGATGAGTTGAAGATCATGGTTTATTTATGTTAATCAATTTTATATAGGTTGATCTCCCCAGGGAAGTACATGATATGGAGGAACATGGGGGTGCGAATATCCAAGGTGAAGATAATGATCCCATGGAAGATGACGATCATGCACCAGAAAACACAATTGAAGATGATGGTATAAATACATTGATCCATGACACATTTAGTCCAAGCGGATCTGATCATGATGATGATGATAGCCTCGATGTACCTCTACTTGAGAAGGCATACGAGCCCCTATACAAAGACTCCCAAACAACTCTTCTCTTTGCTGTATTGTTGTTGTTGAACTTGAAGGTTATGAATGGTTTATCCAACATAACAATGTCACGTATGTTAAGGTATGTCATATATGTCTTTATAGTTAACAAAGGGTGAATAATGTACTACTAATATTGTTTATATTAACAACTTATATTTTTTGCTGTAGATTAATAGGCGAGTTTTTGTTACCACCATCAAATATTCTACCTCGCTCATATCAAGAATTATCTGCTATTATGAAAGATATTGGAATGGAGTATCAAGCAATACATGCTTGTCCCAATGATCATATTATATATTATAAAGAACATGAATTTGCAACACAATGCCCTGTATGTCATACGAGTAGATATCGAACAGATCGAATAACAAAAAAGGTGCCTCACAAGGTTCTTCGTTACATCCCCATTATTCCACGGATGCGACAATTATTCAGGTGTACTAGCTTGGCACAATTTATGGATTACCATGCACGCAATAGAAGTCGAGATGACATTATTCGAATCCCTGCGGATGGTTCGGCATTTATGCACATAGAGGAAAAGTGGCAACACTTCAAAGAAGAACCTTGTAATCTCAGGCTTTCATTGGCAGCGGATGGTGTCAATCCATTTGGAGAGATGAGATCTGTTTGCTCGGTGTGGCCTGTTTTTGTTATCAACAATAACATTCCTCCGTGGATGTCAATAAAGAGGGAGCACATTATGTTGGCAATGATTGTTCTAGGTATTTTATCATTTGATAGTTATTAATTTACATGTACTTACAAATCTTACAGTAAAATGGTCACAATAATTATGTAATGTTACTATTCATTCAAGTAGGTAAATATCAAGTTAAAGATATGAATGTATATATTGAGCCTCTTATTGACGAGTTGGTGGAGTTATGGAACGGTGTCACTATGTATGACGTATCTAGACCAATACGACAAAGACAATTTCAATTCCATGCAATACTTGTATGGACAATACATGATGCCCTAGGGCTAACACATTTTTGTGGTATGTTATAGTGAATTCAAGTTGCGCATGATAATTCTAATTATAAAAATCAACATATTTAATAATCTAATTATATCATTATCTTGTAGGTCTTCAAACAAAGGGAAAATTTGCATGTCCAGTTTGTGGTCCAAAGATGAAATCTCGTCATTCAAAAAGTTTAGGAAAGCATGTGTTTGATGAGTACAGACACTTCCTCCACAGGGATCATAAGTATCGAAGTATGGAAAAACATCTTTTCAATGGGAAAGAAGAGACTACATCAAAGCCACGAAGAATGACACCTCGCCTATGGAAGTTGGAATATAATAGAATTAATCGTCGAGGTAATGTCGTTCCACTTAATGGTTTATGTTTGTAATTTATATATTTCTATTGTGATTTTTGTTTACTAATTATGTAATTGATGATCGTGAAGGTCGTCAAGGCACTACTGACAACCTTCCAAAGGGACTAAAAAGCTATCCCAGACAATTTAGTAGGTTGCCCTACTACGAGGACCTACAAATTGTGTATTTGTTTGATCTTATGCATGTTGGAAAGAATATAACAGAGACATTGTGGAAAATACTGGATGGAAGGCGTGACAAAGAAAAAATTGTCAAAATTTGTAATGACATTCATGAATCCAATCATGCACTGAAGAATTTCATTCACTCAAATAGCAATAGAGATCAGATTAATATAAGTGCCCTTCCTTGGTTATTAACGGAGCAGCAAAGTGATGCCATAAAAGAAGTCATACGAAAAATTTGATTTCCCACAGGATTTGCTGGGAACATAAGCAATCTCATATCAAAGAAAAGTGAATTTGGGCCAGGGCTCAAAATGCATGATTGGCATACTTTCATCAAGGTAAGTTATGTTCTTCTGTATTTACAATATATTCATAAACTACATGTACTATTCATTATGTTATGTTAGAAAATAATGAAATGATTGGTTTATAATTACTGCAGTACGTGCTACCTCTATCTCTCCCAGAGCACTTCAACAATAACATCAAACAAGTGATATATGATCTTGGAAAATACATGAGGTAAGCAGTAATATCTGTTCAATTTGTTGTATATATTTATTATATTCGTGATTTTTTTTTCTTGCTATGTAATCTATTGTATATTATTTTGTAAAGTCTCATATTTATATATTTTTTGTGACTTGAATCTCTTAATGTAGGTGGTTGTCATCTAAAGAAATCCATAAAGAAGATATAAAATATTGGAAGAGAAGAATTCCTCATTTACTGTGTGAAATGCAAAAGTGTCTACCTCCAACTTTTTTCAATGCACAAGAACACTACCTCATACACCAAGTTGAGGAGATTGAATTGTGTGGACCTGCACACACTAGGTCAATGTGGATGGTTGAGAGGCACTTGAAATCTTTGAAAGCTTTGGTTCGACAAAGAGCACATCCTGAGGGTTCTATGGTAGAGGGATACATGGTATACCAGACTATGGTGTACATTACTGAATATCTTCCTAAGTTTGCTTCAAATATCCATGTAGATCGCATTTGGGATCTCGACCCTTTTAAAAAATTCAAAGGGGAGTACTTGATGGGGAAAGGTAGATTGAGGAAAGTGACAGGTAATAAATTATAAGATGTTATTGTAATAAATTATTTCTTAATCTTCAAAATAAATTGGTTGTAAGTCGTCTATTTTTTTTTTGTACAGTTGCTCGAGAGTGGGATGCACTACATTTGTATATTGCAAACAATCTTGATTGGATGACGGTATGGATTGAATGATGTCAACATTCTGGTCACACATTAACATGGGAAGGTGTATCTTCATTGGTTAAAGAAGCTCATCGTAATGGAGATTCTAATGTTACGCAAAGGGAAATAGATTTAGCATATGGTTTAAGAGATTTCCAGGTACGTACAAAATTATTAATCACCCGTATGTTTATCAACTCACGATATAATAATTTTGACATGTTTCACATATTATTGTAGGTTAAACACCACAAGGGTATGTTCTGTAATGGTCAAAAATTTCGCGTCAAAGTGTTGGATGACACGAAGAAAACTTGTGATTCTGGAATAACTGCAGTCTTTCAAGTGACTAATATTTCATCTAGAAATGACTTAGATCCTCAAGAGTCTAAAAATCAATACTATGGCATTTTGGATGATATACTTGAGTGCGACTTTAGTTCCTTCAAATTAGTACTCTTCATTGTCAAATGGTACAGGCTACGACTTAATCCAAATGATCCTAATAGAACTGTTATTGAACATGATAATGGGTTTACAATGGTTAATACAAGGTCGTTTGAGCCAGTTGGGGATGAGCCCTATGTTCTTCCAAGCCAATGTGAGCAAGTATTTTACTCAGAGGTTTCACATAAACCAGGTTGGTCATTTGTTGTTAGACATGAACCGAGAGGAAGGCCGATAAAGTATAATGCGATGGAAGAAGAAGATACCGAAGAAGTAGAAGATGATGTAGATGATGATCACGATCAACAATTATTGGATGATGTTCCTGAGACAAATTTTCATGAAGAAGAAGAAGAAGATGATGACGATGATGCTGCTACTGATGATGATGATGAAGATGATGTTGATGTTGATGATGATGATGTTGATGATGACGACAACGACGACAACGATGATGACGATGACGATGATGATGATGACGATGACGAGGACGAGGATGATGATGATGATGATGATGATGATGATGATGAGGATGATGATGATGAAATTTAAAGGTATGCCATCAATCCTTAATGTATTTAATATTCATTTCTTAATAGAAATATATTTGTCTTAAATGGTTACATAGTTTATTCATTATCTATTTAAAAGCTACAAGTTTCAACTACAAATAGAATACCATCATAGGATATATCGCATAGCACCATCATCATTACATGGTTTGGGCCTATTTTCTATGGATGGCATAAAGGTGTCTTACAACAAAGTTTCTGAATTGATGGAGTATGTTGGACCATGTTACGATTACAAAAGTTGGATGCATATTGTTCAATATAAAAAAAGTATGCATAGGTATGCACTCTCGAAAAATTATATACAACAGCAAGACAATAATCAAAGTAAAAGTGTGGCTATATACATTGATGGAAGGCCAAAAGCAACAGGGAATATTGCGGGTTTTATAAATAGTACACGACCTGGGTCAACTATAAAGCAACCCAATTGCATATTTGAGGCGCGTGAGGGAAATCATGTATTCATCTGTGTGATAAAATCAATACGCACAGGGGAAGAGCTGCTTATTGATTACAATTTGAACCGCATAGATACAAACGAGGCTACTATCATGGGGGTGGTACATACTATTAAACCAACTTCTAATCAATGACTCCAACATACCATTTAGTTATTAAATTTTTGGCTAACATTTTTATACTTGATCTTTGACACAGGGGCACAATATGGAGCAACCACCCGAAGGTGATGGTGACGATATTCCTAGCTCATCTACACATGAGCAGGTAAAACTCATTGTAATTGTGCAAACTAGATAGAAGCAAAATGTTATTTTTTTAAATGTTATTTTCTTCATTGTTTTGGAGTAATTTTGATAATACTAATACTATTGTTGTCACAGAGGGCCAGTGGTCGGAGAGAGGGAAAGCAACCTGCAGTCCCTCAGGAGTCCCCCCTTGTGGACCCTTTTTTTATTGATTTAGCAGAGACCGATGACCCGATTGGTTCCATTAAAAAGCTGCTAAAGAAAATTGGGAAAGAACTTCTACGTTTGGTATCCATACATCCTCAGACTCAGGAAATAAAAGACAGGGCAGCTGAGTTGTTGTGCACTTCTGAAAACTTTAAAGTAAGTATTAATGAAATTTTTAATTATTACAAGAGTTCAATAATGGTTTTTATGTTATGCTCTTTTATGACATTAATTAAAATATGGATGCATTGTCTTTACAGAGTTATTTGCGTAATTTTGAACCCCATTCCCATGATGAGGCCGGTACTGCAAGTGGTTCAGGTAGATCACATGTTCCATTCCCCACTTGTGTTTTCCATTGAATATATATAGGAATGATCATAATCATTGACAATACATGCTCGAACAATCTTTTTTTTTAATGCTCTAATAATCTTGTCCATGCTAGTCCACGTGTTCTATATTTATGCATGCTCTAACAATTTTATTCTTCAGCTCCTTTCCATGATGATATGACAACGCCGCCTCCATCCAGGACAGCCACAAATGTCTTGCCGACTGCCATGTCAACAACACACAGCCTAAATGCACCAACTGTTGCACCATCTACTGGTACACAAATCCCTCTTTTTCTCTCTTTTGTTATGTGTTTAAGTGTTATGTGTTTACGATGTAGATCCCTTGATTGTGTTTGTGCCATGGGTGCTCTGCACCAATTTATTTCCCTTGAAGTATTATTTCTTGGAGGCATTTGATAATGGTTTTCATTTTTTGCAATAGGAGATGCAACAAGTCCCAATGCAACATCATTTCCTGGATGTTCCCATGTTCCTAGTACGAGAACGGTGAAGGATTGCGTATTGATCATCAACGACGATGAAGGCATTCCCTTAAAAGTAGCCAAAGTTCTAGGTACTTTAAAGTTATTATTATTCTATAGTGATATAATAGTAATTTAGTTTTTGATCACTCTTCATCGACTAATGATCCCATGATTATTTTGTAGGGAATGATATTTTTTGGTGAAAACTTGGTGATGAGTGTTTGCAGATATTCGGGCCCACCCTACGTACATGGTGGAACATCATATCCTAACTAAAACCCCAAACCACTATTTTGATTTCATATCATTGCTAGAATAGTTTTCCTTTTCATCAATTTCTTGAACTATATTAAAGGTAGCTTCTCTTCATTTATGAGTCTAACATGTTTTTTTTTACTTAAAAGGTGGAATAACCAAGATAAAAAGTTGAAGGATGATCTTGTACATAGTATGACCCAGCTTTTTGGACCTCGTGCATTCGAGAGAAACAAGCTCCTTGAAAGAGCTGGTTTATGTTTGAAGTATATTAGGGACCAGTACAGGAAATATTTAGAGGTTAACCCAAGGCACGAGCGTCCGCCCTGTGTTCTTGAGGCTGAGTGGCAGGCTTTGATTTTGGATGGAAAGTATAAAGCCGACATGAAAAAAGGAATTACGCCAGTAGAGAGTAGAGCAAGGTATGTGATACTTTTGAGAATGTAATTATGTACTAATTAACCTCTAAATTTTTCCTGTAATTATGTACTAATTAACCTCTAAATTTTTCCTGTACTGGTCTCTAACATATTTCAAACTTTTCATAGATTGCCTAACACATCAAAGGCAACAAAGGCAAGATTAGAAAAGCACGGGACACACAAGCTCGGCTCTGGTGGTTTTTCCAAACTTCAAGCACGAGTTGTAAGTATTAGTAAATGAAAACTTGTATCAATTTTTTTATATATTGCAAGGAAATTTTTTTTGATCAAACAATGCAAGTAAAATTCACCATACCAAGCAAAAATGTAGGGGTCAGAGTTCAATAGATGCCTCACAGAAGAGGACAAGAGAATTGGCTTCCAACAAGGCTATAGAGCCGTGGCTGAATGGCTACGAGCTGAAATCAGTGTGCAAGGTTCAAATAATGATGCATCTGAGCCACAGGTAAATAAGCTAAATGAAATTTATTTCAAATTGAATACTTTACCAATTAGTCTATTTGATGTTAAGTTCTAATATAAAGTGAGTATATCTGTCTTAAGAAAGCAATGATAACAATGTGTAGGATATTGGAATGCAGCCTGACAATCCTTCTACACAATCTATGCATAATGAAGGTTCGCATGATGTGCATCCTAGTGGTGGAGGTATACATTTGCTATTAAATTTTTTATATGTAATTACAATTGGTGTTTGGATTAATGTAACATTTTGTATAGCAACTGTAGAGGATCGAGGGGTCGGTGCTCATGAGCATGTTGAGGTTGAGTCTAGACAAAATGATGTGGCCAGATCAGGTAATTAAAGAGCGCCACAGTTATGTTCTTTAAAATAATTAAATACTTGTAACAATTATAATTAAATATTTTAAATTTAACTCTTTTATTTGTTATTGTAGAGGACCCCCCTTTGCAGCAGCATAGGAATTTGAGATCATCAAGAACAGAGAACAAAACAACTGATGAGGGGGGTATTGATGATAACACTGATGCTCCTCTTAGAGCTTACATAGAAAAAAAAATTAGAAAGAGAAAAAAGAAATGATTGTCATCTAAATACCTTAATTGATAAAGACTGAATTTTATGTCTCAATGAATTTAATTATGTGCTAATGAATGTTCATGAATTATGTGTTTATTTTCATATTGATGAATGTTGCGTGTTAACGAATCTAATGTGTTAATGAATGTTATCATGTGATATTGATTGAATGTTACATTTTATTAATAATTGAAAGAATGAATGAATGTTAGATGTTAATGGGGAATGTAGAGTGATGTTAGGGGGAGGGGGGTGGGGCCAAATGAGCTTCCACCTTCACGTGGTTGGCCCTGTTTAGTAGAGAATATTAAACTATATTCTCGAAACAAAGTGAAGCTCAATAAGATACTAAATGAGTCAAAATGGTTATCAAGGTCCTCTATCCATAAGATACTTGTAGTCAAAATGGTTATCTAGGTCCTCTATCCATTCCATAAGTTCTTCACCATTCAAACTTCCTCCATAACAAGGAATGTGCTCTAGGTTAGTCATGAAGCCTAGCATGGACTCTCTGTCAGATAGAGCCACTATTTCAGAGCCTTTTCTGTGCATTTCCTTCAAGCACTGTACAGTGTACGGATGTGAAAGGGAGGGCAGACCAGTGTGGAAGTTAGAGTATTTATATCTTATGCTTTGAGAGTTTATTTGGTAGATTCAAGACACCTTATATCAAAGTTATTCCTTTTTCTTATCTGTTGTTCTGTCAAACCCTCATTTTTTGGGTTATTGCATTCAAATGGCCTTAACTTGCAAATAAACCATAGGATATCCTCTGTTCTTTGTAAAATGCAAGTTAAGGGGGTTTATTTTCATATTTTAAAAGCTTTGGAATAGGATACTAAGCCAGAGAATTTCGAGAGCAAGCCCTAGGTCAAGAATCTCAATGTTCTTGACTAGGAGTTGATGGATTATTCAAGATCAAAGGGTAGCGGCAAGTAAAGGACCTCAAACCTTGTTGAATCTATATCTTTAGAGCATGGTGGACATCTTCAAACTCTGATCTTGGTTTCATGCACCCATTTTCAATGCCTTGTTTTGGAACCCACACCCAAAGGCATGCATTAGGTCTGCGGACTCAATAAGGACATTGATATGCTGGAGTGGAGTCAGGGTCTGGGAGTTGGAAGATTGTTAGAACATCAAAAAGGGTACTCAAAAAACATATAAGTTCATAAGGTCCTTTGTCAAATTGAAGAGTTATTGCTGCAGAACAGGTTTTGGAGACCTACTAGAGTCACTAGGTCTATTTGTGATTTTGATGTCTTGGGTTGTTTGGAACACAACCAATGCATGATTCTACATGTTTTAGGGAATCTTAAGAGTTTTCAAATGTTTGATTGGGTTGGCAAAGCCTAGGATCAATAAAGTCTCTTTTGGTAGAAAATCAGGGAACTTGTCTCTAAAAGGAACTTTGGTCTTGGTTGGGATTGAGTCAATAAGGTGTTAGAAGTATCTTGAAACCTTTGAAGTCCCTCTAGTATAGAGATTTTAAACTGGTCTGATAGAATCAGAGGCTAAATTTCTTAGGTGTAACATTTTGGTGTCTTGAAGTGGGTTGGGGCTTAAGACCAAGTTTCTTGCTGACCACTCTGCATCACATTGTCTTGCATGAAATTAGTCATTCTGTATACACTGGTCTAGTGTTGTCAATAGACCCAAATAGTTCAAAGATACTCGAACCAATCAGATGTTTTATGGGGTGCATTTTTGTGTTAGGTAGAAAGGATTCTTCATACAGGGGAAAGTCTCGAACCTTTCCCCACTCCCAAAAAAATATAACTTGTACTGTTATGAGCAGTCATGAGGACTAGACAGATACATTATAATATATGTAATTTCCACTTGAATGTATTTCTATTCAACCACATTTATGGGCCCGTTTGGACCATGGCACACAGTAGCATCTACAGAGAAGAATATCCCAGGTGTAACAAGCTCTAAGAATATACCAATAGTTCTAAGAAGTTCCCTAGCACACAGTAGCATCTACAGAGAAGAATATACAACATGAGGGCAGTCACTGTAAAGACAACATGATAATGTACACTCATTGTATGTGTACATTATCATGTTGTCTTTACAGTGACTGTCCTCATTCAAGTGGCAATTACACAAGGGACAGTCACTGTGAGATGTCCTCATTTGTGACAAGGACAGTCACACATGAGGACATCTCACAATCACTGTCCCTTGTGTAATTTCCACTTGAATGTATTGTTATTCAACCACATTTATGGGCCCGTTTGGACCACGACACACAGTAGCATCTACAGAGAAGAAGTTTGGTATGCAATGGTCTTGAAACCTCCTGAGAAATTCTTGGTATGCATTTGTGTGGTGCAAAAGCTTCATTGAAAGAGAAAAAGAAGAAAAGAATAGAAATGATTTTTTTTCTTTTTATGTCATATACTGTAACCAGCTACTTATAACTTGCAAAAATTATTATAACCATTTGAAATTGAAACTTAGTTTAATGTGAAACTGAGAACTGCTTTATTAGAGCTTTCTGTGATTTAGATTCAGACATCAAGAACATTGTTTGCCTAATATTGTGATTAATTTTTATTTATTAATATCTCATACTAACAAACAATTGATAATTGTAGGGAAAACGTCATTGGGGGTCTTTGAGGATCCACCAGAAGCCAAGGAGAAAATGTATTCAAATGCTAAAGATGGTGTAACAGTCCTTACAGCTGTTGAACCTTGCTGTGTAGATCATCTCTGATTCTCCAAGTTCAACAGTACTGTGGTATTCCTTTGGATACTTCTAATGGTAAATTTCAGACATCAAGTTCTTTTCGTATGAAACTACTACATTTGTAATCTGTAGTTTTAAACTTTTAGTTTATAAATGTTCATTAGCTTTAGTTCGTATGCTGCCATTTCAAGTATGATTAATGAAGTTACCTTTATCACAGGATGAAAGTGAGCAGTCAGCATACTGGTACGGAGCTGGCAGCATTGATACGGTGACTAGAGCATCGTTTAATGGTGGTATTGTGTTTTCCCATGTTTAGGGCATCGGCCTTTTGAAGCATTGCCTTCATCTTTCTTAAGTCTGAGTTTTAAGTTTGTTTATCTCTCTCGGCGCTGTTGAAAATACAAATGACAACGTTCTTGTTTGTTTTGCCCTTATATCCCGATGTGATTTCGCAGAGGGTTACGGCGCTGTTGAAAACGCAAATGAAAACACAAATCCCTTGTGTAATTTCCACTTGAAGGAGGACAGTCACTGTAAAGACAACATGATAATGTACACTTACAGTGAGTGTACATTATCATGTTGTCTTTAGAGTGACTATCCTCATTTGTTGAAGAAGAAAAGCATTAATGTGGCTGAATAGCAATACATTCAAGTGGCAATCACACAAGGGACAGTCACTGTGAGATGTCCTCATTTGTGACTGTCCTTACAGTGAGTGTACATTATCATGTTGTCTTTATAGTGACTGTCCTCATTTGTTGAAGAAGAAAAGCATTAATGTGGTTCAATAGCAATACATTCAAGTGGCAATTACACAAGGGACAATCGATCACTGTGAGATGTCCTCATGTGTGACTATCCTTGTCACAAATGAGGACATCTCACAATGACTGTCCCTTCTGTAATTGCCACTTGAATGAGGACAGTCACTGTAAAGACAACATGATAATGTACACATACAATGAGTGTACATTATCATGTTGTCTTTACAGTGGCTGCCCTCATGTTGTATATTCTTCTCTGTAGATGCTACTATGTGCTAGGGAACTTCTTAGAACTGTTGGTATATTCTTACAACTTGTTACACCTGGGATATTCTTCTCTGTAGATGCTATTGTGTGCCGTGGTCCAAATAGGCCCATAAATGTGGTTGAATAGAAATACATTCAAGTGGCAATTACACAAGGGACAGTCACTGTGAGATGTCCTCATGTGTGACTGTCCTTGTCACAAATGAGGACATCTCACAGTGACTGTCCCTTGTGTAATTGCCACTTGAAGGAAAAAAGCATTAATGTGGTTCAATAGCAATGTCTTCAAGCGGCAATTACACAAGGGATAATCACTTTGAGATTTCCTCATTTGTGACTATCCTTACAATGAGTGTACATTATCATGTTGTCTTTATAGTGACTGTCCTCATTTTTTGAAGGAAAAAAGCATTAATGTGGTTCAATAGTGATGCAGAGTAGTCAGCAAGAAACTTGGATCTATGTCCCAACCCACTTCAAGACACCAAAATGACTCAACCAATCAATTAGGCTCTGATTTCTATAGGTTAATGTTTAAACTCTGCAAAGTAATGAATTTGAAGGTTTCAAGGATCACACAACAACTTATGGACTCAATCCCATTCAATAACAAATTTCCTTTTAGGGACAAGTTCCCTGATTTTCTATCAAAAGAGACTTTTAAGGTTCTAGATCTTACTTCCTATAGAAAAACTTAGAAACCCCTTAGATATCATCTAAATAACAAGAATCATGCATTGGTTGTGATCTAAACAACCCAAGACATCAAAATAACAAACTGACCTAGTGACCCTAGTAGGTCTCCCAAACCTGCTCTGCAGCCATAACTCTGCAACTTGCCAAAGGACTCTAAGAAGTTATATGTTTTCTGAGTACCCTTTTTGGATTTTTAACAGACCACCAACTCATCCCAGACCCTGAATCCACTCCAGCATATCAATGTCTTCATTGAGTCCGCAGACCTAATGCATGCTTTTAGGTGTGGGTTCCAAAACAAAGCATTGAAAATGGGTGTATCAAAAGGACCTTTCACCAGTCAATCCTTCAAAGCTCCAAGGTGAAAATCTTATGTTCCAATTGATAGGATTTGACTCCTTGGCTTCATGGCAACTTCCTTCAATCATGGTGTCTTTGGCTTGCATTAGGGATGCCCCTGCATCAAATAGCAATGCATTCAAGTGGCAATTACACAAGGGACAGTACATGCCCATTAAAGTTGGTGTTTTGTTATCTAGCATGACAATGGAGACAACATACTCTGTGTCAATTTTACTGATCAAATTTCCCTCCGCCAGGCAAAGCAACAATCTGGGTATGATAAGGTGAAATTTTGTAGTCCTTTTGGGTATGATAACAGTTCCAGTTTCCAATAAGATGGTTCATTTTTATAATCTAGCTTCAATTTCTCTTGTGAAAATATTTTTTTCATTTTATGGGTGGTAAAATATAATTATTATGCTAGAGGTGTGTACTTATGGATGATAATGAAACAAAATGATAAGATTTAAGACTCTTGTTTTTTTTTTTAAATAGCAATTTAAGTTTCCTTCTATTATAAATTATTGTTTTTCTATTTTTTTAATGTATCTTTCCAGATCTTTTATATCAATTTTATTTATGAAATATAAATATATTAATAATGTTTTAGTGTTTTTAGGATTACTTTATATCAATTCTATGTATCATCATTCGTCATTCAATTGTCAGTATTATTAATTTAGACTGTGCAATTGTAGAACTACTCGAATATGGGTTGGATGGATACTCAAGCAGGGGAACCCTCCTCAAATATCTCAAGCAGTGAACTTGGAAAAATGTGTCCTGAAGGAACCCTTTCCATCAGAGAGATAAAAGTACAAACAAGTAAAAGAAGCAGGCTCTGCAAATATGTTTTTGAGAAGAAAAATGATAGATTATTCGAGTATGGTTCATGAGGTATATCTAAAAAGACATTTTTTTTCTTATTATAATAAAAGAGGAAGTTGTGAATGTCAAAGTTGAGTGAAACAAAAAATATTTTCATCAAATTTTGTTAGGCTTGCTTTTGGGAATAGTTTCTTACAATATTGCTATTAAGATTTTTATTGTGTAGTTTTTAGATTAGGTTTATAAAATTATATTTCATGAGTAGTGATTCATATTAATCAATTAACGATACTTTTGGAAGGTATTTTCAATGTGTCAAATTTTGATATTTTTACAAGAATTAGATTGTGTAATTTTTTTAATTAAAGTCATTGACTCATATTTCATAAATAATAGTTCTCATGAATCCATCTCTTATAAGATTGAATAGTCTATTGAGGAAGTATTTCTGATAGTATGTCAAATTATGATATTACTATTACCATTAGATTGCATGGCTTTGAAGTCAACCTCGTTGACCCATATTCTTCTCTGTAGATGCTACTATGTGCTAGGGAACTTCTTAGAACTGTTGGTATATTCTTACAACTTGTTACACCTGGGATATTCTTCTCTGTAGATGCTACTATGTGCCGCGGTCCAAACGGGCCCATAAATGTGGTTGAATAGCAATACATTCAAGTGGCAATTACACAAGGGACAGTCACTGTGAGATGTCCTCATGTGTGACTGTCCTTGTCACAAATGAGGACATCTCATAGTGACTGTCCCTTGTGTAATTTCCACTTGAATGAGGACAGTCACTGTAAAGACAACATGATAATGTACACATACAATGAGTGTACATTATCATGTTGTCTTTACAGTGGCTGCCCTCATGTTGTATATTCTTCTCTGTAGATGCTACTATGTGCTAGGGAACTTCTTAGAACTGTTGGTATATTCTTACAACTTGTTACACCTGGGATATTCTTCTCTGTAGATGCTACTATGTGTTGTGGTCCAAACGGGCCCATAAATGTGGTTGAATAGAAATACATTCAAGTGGCAATTACACAAGGGACAGTCACTGTGAGATGTCCTCATGTGTGACTGTCCTTGTCACAAATGAGGACATCTCACAGTGACTGTCCCTTGTGTAATTGCCACTTGAATGAGGACAGTCACTGTAAAGACAACATGATAATGTACACAAGTACCATGAAGGTAGTTGCAAGTTAGGGCTGTTTCATTGCATACCTGAAACAATGAAGATGTTACGGTCCACAAAACGTTTGTGCTTGAAAGATGAACAAATAAAATTAAACTTCTAAATAACCAAAGCTGCTAACAATAAATTCAACATAGATATGTCCTCATTTCTGGGTATTTTAGCTCTGTAACAGCTGAATACCAGATTACATAATAATGACAAAAGAAAAATAAACCCAACGTACTCAGAAATTGTAGCTATGATTTCGCGGAGGGAATCTCTCTCGGCACTGTTGAAAATACAAATGACAACGTTTCTCTACATTATCATGTTGCCTTTACAGTGATTGTCCCTTGTGTAATTGCCACTTGAAGGAGGACAGTCACTGTAAAGACAACATGATAATGTACACTTACAGCCCGTGTACATTATCATGTTGTCTTTAGAGTGACTATCCTCATTTGTTGAAGAAGAAAAGCATTAATGTGGCTGAATAGAAATACATTCAAGTGGCAATTACACAAGGGATAGTCACTGTGAGATGTCCTCATTTGTGACTATCCTTACAGTGAGTGTACATTATCATGTTGTCTTTATAGTGACTGTCCTCATTTGTTGAAGGAAAAAAGCATTAATGTGGTTCATTAGCAATGTATTCAAGCGGCAATTACACAAGGGATAGTCACTCTGAGATTTCCTCATTTATGACTATCCTTACAGTGAGTGTACATTATCATGTTGTCTTTACAGTGACTGTCCTCATTTGTTGAAGGAAAAAAGCATTAATGTGGTTCAATAGCAATGTATTCAAGCGGCAATTACACAAGGGATAATCACTCTGAGATTTCCTCATTTGTGACTATCCTTACAGTGAGTGTACATTATCATGTTGTCTTTACAGTGACTGTCCTCATTTGTTGAAGGAAAAAAGCATTAATGTGGTTCAATAGCAATGCATTCAAGTGGCAATTACACAAGGGACAGTACATGCCCATTAAAGTTGGTGTTTTGTTATCCAGCATGACAATGGAGACAGCATACTCTGTGTCAATTTTACTGATCAAATTTCCCTCCGCCAGGCAAAGCAACAATCTGGGTATGATAAGGTAAAGTTTTTGCAACAATTTCTTGCTGCTGCTAAGGTTACCATTGTTTATGGTTTCTATTATATAGTTCTATCTATATTGCTATATGGCCTTTTCTTTAGGATTAAGTAGACGAGGGAAAATATTTCTTTTGTGGATTGTAAACAAAACATTGAATTATTTCAGAGAACAGATCTAAATCTATAAGATGCTACGATGGAGCACATGACCATGTACTTGTGAATATTAGGATCCATGTTAATCAAATGACTGCTTTATGTAAATTACTTTTGAGTAAGTAAAAGGCAATACAATTTTTTGAAGTGTGCAACGATTTTTATGATATACAGGTGTACGAAGAAATGAATCTGTGTTGTTTTGTATCAATATCAAACATCTCTGATATATTTTCATGTTTTTATAATCTATTTTGCAGATGAAAACTGTCAAACAGATAAAGATTGGGAACTTCTCCCAGCATCTGTACCTGCATCTCTCTTATATACTACAAGTTGCTTGCCATCAAAAATTGCAGTTCCCTCACGTGACATTGATGGTGAAGTGTTCTTTTCAGAACCATCATCTGTGGTTACCAATGCTCCTATTTTAGGCAATAAGTTTGTTGCATTCCATGAGCCATTGGTCACATTTCTTCTACGAGCTTCTAATGCCTCAAAATCTAAGTAGCGCCTACGCATGCCTCGTTGTGGTTGATTATCATTCTGTACATGAATTATAATGAGTAATCAATTTTGGGCCTTGGAATCTTGTATGTAACATGCACAGGCATTTCATGGCTAAATGAATCTATTTTAAAAGCATCAACTTTTCTTACATGATGCTGGATACATAAGTAGAACAAGCGTATATCAAATTGGAAGCAATCAGAACTCCACAATGACATATTATTTAGAGTACTCTTTAGTTTAAGTAATAATGCATAAATTGACACTGTAAAGACAACATGATAATGTACACTCACTATAAAGACAACATGATAATGTACACTCACTGTAAGGACAGTCACAAATGAGGACATCTCACAGTGACTGTCCCTAGTGTAATTGCCACTTGAATGTATTGCTATTCAGCCACATTAATGTTTTTCTTCTTCAACAAATGAGGATAGTCACTGTAAAGACAACATGATAATGTACACTCACTGTGAGTATACATTATCATGTTGTCTTTAGAGTGACTATCCTCATTTGTTGAATAATAAAAGCATTAATGTGGCTGAATAGCAATACATTCAAGTGGCAATTACACAAGGGACAGTCACTGTGAGATGTCCTCATTTGTGACTATCCTTACAGTGAGTGTACATTATCATGTTGTCTTTACAGTGGCTGTCCTCATTTGTTGAAAGAAAAAAGCATTAATGTGGTTCATTAGCAATGTATTAAATAAATTTTTTTTTTAATCCACCCACGGGCGTCGCAATTGCGACAGGAGCCCGTCGTAATGTGATGCAGGCACCCATCGCAATTGCTTGGGAGGCCTGTCACAATTGCGACGGCCCTCCGAAGCCATGCGACGGGGGGGCGACGCCCATGCCGCTAACAAATCTTAGCGACATTGCGACGGGAGGGCGCCGCAATTGCGACGGCTACCCATAGACGTTGCAATTTGCGACTAAAAAATAGCGACATCTATGGGTGTTGCTATTGCGACACATAGCCATCACAATTGCGACACATAGCCGTCGCAAAATGCCCCCAAATGTATTAGTGTGGCGTCATACATCCACCTTCTTCAAATGGACACAAACATATCATAACCACAATAGAATATTTCACAAAGTGGGTTGAAGCAGTTCCATTGATAATGGCAATGAGTAACCAAATTTCCCTGTTTATCCTGAATCATATCATTTGCTGATATGGTATTCCACATGCCATCATAACAGATAATGGAAAATAATTTAAAAATAAGGATGTTGATGAACTTTGTGATACATTTCATATCACTCATCACTCTTCATCAATCTATTACCCTCAAGGGAATGGGCAACCTGAAGCCACAAATAAGAACATCTTGAAAATCTTGAAGAGATCTGTTAACAAATCAGGAAGCGATTGGCATATGCAAATCAATCCAGCATTATGGGCATATAGAACCAGCATAAGAACACCCACCAGAGCCACGCCATTTTCACTAGTCTATGGGGCCGAAGCAGTTCTACCATTAGAAGTTGAGATACCATCTCTAAGAGTGTCATTACATGGATTGATCATAGATGAAGATTATAGAGTAGCTAGGCTTCAACAATTGGAGTTACTTGAAGAGCATCAAACACAAGCTTATGAGCACCTGAAAGTGTATTAGAATAGGATCTTGAAGAACTATAATAAACATATCAAGTCAAGAGTCTTTCAGGTAGGAGACTTAGTATTGCGAGAGAATCCAAAGAATCAGGTTGAAAGAGAAAAGAAAGGAAAATGGGAAGATAATTGGCTTGGCCCATTCATCATCATCTCTTCATTTGGCATGGGAACTTATAAATTATCAGATTGTGAAGGAGAAGAACTTCAAGAACCTATCAATAGTATTCATCTCAAAAGGTTCTACACATAAAGAGTATAAAGAGTATTAGCTGAAAGAGCATCCTATGTATTGTACATAGTTCAAAAGCGATCTTGAAAATACAAAAATAGTGGAAAAACACAAAAGATCAAAAATAGTGGAAAATGGAGCCTGAAGAAAGGAAAAACATTCAGATACGATTCAAAAAATGTTGTCTTGGTGAAAACCTAGTAAATAGGCGCCTTGATGATAAAAAAAAAAAAGAAAAAAAGGAAAAATACAAAAAAAAATTGAAAAAGAAGAAAGTGCCCTAGTGAAAACCTAGTAAATAGGCACCTTGGTAGCAAAAAAAGAAAAAGCTTGCAAAAATAGAAAAAAAGGAAGCTTGACCCATCCTAAAGGTGAAAACTTGGTAAACAAGCACCTTTGGTTCCCTTAAGTTGGTCTTTCCTAGGTTGCATTTGTACATATTGCATTTCCACCATCTCATTTGTATACCTTCATTGCATTCGTCATTTGTACATAGTCATAATAAAGGTGTTAGTTGCATTGATGCATTTCCTTGTTCCCTAGGGTGTCTCATGATCGCATTTATCACTTGGGGGTAGGAAAGGATTGGAATTATGGTACCAAATGGATTCAACAAGTGCTACAATCAGTCGGGGTAGAGAGAAGTTTTATCAAAATTGTTAGAGAGAGTATGATTTTCGTGAACCTTTGATGGATATCATTGTTCACCACCCAAGTATTTGATCCTACAACTTGATCCTTGAGCCTTCATTGACTTACTTATTCAAGATTAGAAATTGAAAAACACTTTAAACGATCAGAATGCTTGAAAAATCTCTTTTTTTTAAAAATCATGAAACATTGCAAAACACTTAAGGCTTTCTTTTGATACAATTGGTTAGGACCTTGTTTTTTTTTTTTTTTATCACTTCTTTTAGCTCATCGATGATGTTTTGAATAGATTGGTCATGATGAAGATGTGATATTTTCTTGCCTTTGAGTGACTATTTTGAGGAAAATCCATCAACTTATGAGAGTCCGTCTAACGACATGGTCATTCAAGAACCATCGAGGACTATCTCATAATGGGGAGGATTAACCTTTGTTTGTTTACACAAAAGGATCCCTTGGCTATTTAGATCTTCTATATCTTAATACCAAAAATCCACTTGCAACATTGAATTCGTTGACACCGGTATTTAGACTCCCATAGTTTGGTCATCCAACTAGTAAGGGTTGTACATGGTTCAAAATGAGGTTACCAAAAATGATAATCAAAGCGGTATTCATATCATCATGATGTGGTCAGTGATGGTTGTACTAGCTTTTCGGTCCCAAAAATGCTCAATGATGAAAATTTATCCTCAAGGCATTTATTTGCTATAAGCTGGTGACACCTAGGTTGCATTGTCATGTTAATTGCATGTTAGATTAATGGCATTCTGCATGTTAGATTAAGTTGCATTTGTTTATGGTAAAAATTTACAAGGGAGAAGGGGGACACATCAATTTTAAATTTGAGGTCATCTTAATGTTCAAGAGAAGGAAGGATTGAATCTACCATTTGATATACTCATTGATTTCAAATAACACATGTGGGATTATCTGTTGCATTCATGCATAGCATTAATCATTATTCATTACACCTATATCTGAGAAAAAGAAGGAAAAATAGTCATACTTCATACATTCATATAAATAGGGTTAGTATTACATACATTCAAAAAGCGGAAACAAAATAAAAAAAACATAGGAACATGCATTGCATTAACATTTGCATCCATACATGGGAAAAATAGGAAACTATCTCATAAAAATCCAGGCATCATTGCATACTTATATCATACCATAAGATAACTGCATCCATAGCATGTAATGAAAGAGAAATGCATAAACCATCATATAGGTGCATAAACAAATAATATCATAAACAAATCATCTCAGATAACCAAGAGTATATCATATATCATCAAAGAGATCAAGTACATCAAAGTATCCAGATACAATCTCCTAAAAAGGAGTACATCAACTGTCTGCTCATATCTCGTGAATCAAAGAGTATAAAGGACATTGTTGGTGGATGAATCTGTCAAACCAATAGATCATGATCCTATATCCCTTGGACCTCTACTATCTAGTGGCTGAGGAGGAGGCTGAGAAGTGCTCGCTCCATCCTATCTCTGACTGAACATGGCCGATACAAACTGCTGCAACAATGAGGCAACCTGATCTAATCGACCCACCACTGTAGACATCTGTGTCCCCATGGTATCTAGCCACTGGGTCAATCTATCAATGCGATCATCTAGTACACCCTATCATTGATCTTGTATCTAGGAAGGCGTCTGTGGAACCCCATGATCCTATGGCTATGGAGCTCCATCACCCGGCTGTGTCTGATCCTGATGAGCACCACCATCACCCTGCTGACCATCATCCTGCTGGGCCAATGCAACCCTCTGTAACTACATCAATGGATCCAATGCACCTAGTACCTATCTTGTTGCATCCACTCGAGCATGTCTATGAGCGCTCTGATGTTTATGAGCTCTATCCTGTCTCACCTTTGCCCTAGGAGGCGCGACATCAACCTGCCTGTCCCTATCTCCACCCCATCTATCTTTGGCTCGATCTCTACCTACTGCAACTAGAGGATATTTGTGCCCTTGTCCTCTGATAGGTCTAGCACCATCTCACCATCCAGGAATAGGCTTTGATGGATTGGTAAATCATGAAAACCTATTTCAACCCCACCGATTGGTGTACTCATGAGACATGCTCACATCTTCTATCCCTGACAGTATCTCCCATCTGCACATAGTCATCCCTGTAATCTGATCCAAGGAAAACTAATAATCAATGCATGGACCCCACATAGATATCTTTGCCTCTACCTGAGCATATAATGCATTGCCCTGAGGCATCACTTGTACCTATCGTACTGTCTCAAAACTCTGCCAAAGTAGAAGCGCTCAATAGTAGTAGTGGTGCACCCAATCATCCAGTGAGGTGAAAACATGAAAGGTAGCTCATCCACATCCTCTCTCCATCCCTCAAAACTAAGGAAAGGATGCCATGTCACTTGATCAAGGTCATCAATCTGTTGTCTCCAGTAATCTAGGTGACCCAAATGATGTTGTATCACCATGCCTGTGTACAGAAAAGCATATGGATGTCCATTAGGATGACTCCTGTCTAAAATGGGCCGAGTAACAAGAAGATGCTCCCATATCCACAACTATAGCACAATAGCACCAACAGACAACAAAGTGCTCGCCCGATACACCACCTCATGCAAATCATGGTATAACTATGCTAGCACACAGGATCCCCAATCAAACCGTCGAGGATGTCCAAGTAAATCCTCTATTATCCTACCCCATCCCACAGAGAACCCTCGACCCCGTTGGTCTGGAAGGAGCACACCACCAATCAGAGCACCTAGAACAACTGGTAATCTAAAAAATGATGCAAACTACATCCAAGTAATAGTATCTCCATCCCCTATGGTGTTGTCTCTGAACAATTGTCGGTAGACAGTGGCATCATACACAAAATCATAGTACACCAACTCGTCTCTACACAGAATCCTTAGCAACTGATACACGTCCTAGGGTGTGATCATCATCTCTCCATATGGTAGGTGAAAGGTATTGTGGTCAGAGTGCCATCACTCCGCCATTGCAGTAAGTAATCCATGGTTCAGCTGGAACTGTGGAAGATCAAGTAAGAAGCTCAAACCGCATTGCTCTATAACTCAGAACTCAGCAGCTGTGAGTGTTTGACCTAAGTCAATCACCCATGATGCTATAGATCGAATGTATAAGGTAGGGTAGTGTGCCTGTCAGCAAAGCAAGAAGGAAGCATATCAATATGTCTTATCAAGGAATCATTTCAAGTCAATCGACAATCAAGTCATCACACCCAGTATTATTTGTTCGTGTCTCTATGTCTTGAGAATGAACTAAGTAGTATCAAAGTCATATCGGTTTTCACACTGATTGATTTGTTCTATTAGTAACTATCCTGAGTGGATTGACCAATCATATTTCATGGTATTTGTATCTTGATATCCTAACCTAAGTTTTTTGTTGGAAAGCAATGAAATTCATCTCATCATTTTGATCAGTCATCACACGTTATCAAATTTGGCATCAAGCGTAATTAGTTTTTCCTGGAATTTTTCTCAAAATTCATTAGGTGAGAGTTTTCTTTTACCAAATGACATTTCATCGCAGGCGACTACCAAAACTTGCTAGGCGATATTTCTAGGGTGTTAGGTGACATTTTACTTGTTAAGCGACACTGAAACAGGCATGCCGATAGTTAATATTGGCCTAGGTGATAGTTAAACTGTTAGGGTTCGCAGAAGCGATAGTTTGTGAGAAAATTGAGAAATTTGCCCTGCGCTAGGCATGATTTCTTTCATGCCTAGGTGAGAGTGGATATTTCCTAAGTGGTAATGAAACCTAGCGGAAGTGGGAATAAAAGGCATGGAGGCGACAGTAAAAAGGGTAAAGTGACATTGAATCTATCCTATGTGACATTTAATTCTTCAGAGGCAATTTTAAAATTGGGAAATGCAATAAATGCTCATTAAATGCATCATAAGGACAAGATGAGGTTTGGCATGACTCACTGGAGGTCCAGAGTCAGGTAGCCTCACATATCTCTAACATCTCTCAAATCTATGCTCACGAATCAGGACAACCATCTCGAAATAAGTCAGAGGCTCGGAGCAAAATCACCAAGGTAGAAAGTGAAAATGAATAGTAAAACAAGGTTTTTCAACCTATTTAAGCTATTTTGACCTGATTTTGGAGGTGAAAATTGGCTTAGAACCATATATTGACCTATCAAACTAACTGGGGCATCCTTTAACACATAGCATATCATCAAGTTTTTCAGAAATGAAAACACATTCAATGAATCAAATATCATCAAATCTTTGAAATCAATAAATTAATATGTTTTAATTTATGAGGGGGCATAAGGGTATTGGAATCAAGGTCGTAATCAAACATCATGGGATCAATGGGGCATCAAAATTTTTGTTTCATCATCAGAGGCAACAATCAATCATATCAATCATATTAGCAATCAGGACGGACATGAATAGTTGAATCAATGTTCTTCGTACATCAATTCAAAGAGGGGCATTTGTAGACACGTAAAATTGGACAAAGGATTTTAAATTGCAAAAATCAATAAAATGGCTCAAAATCATCAAAAGGGATTAAAATGGACATAATTAAATAAAGTTGAGCAAAATCAATTAAAACAAAGGAATTATTAAATAATGATGTTAAATGATTAAATTGAAGCTTAAAAGGGCCAAAAACAATATATAATTGATTTTAATTAATTGATTGTATAGTTGTTTAAATCATAAATCAAAATGAACCTATTACCCTTCCATGGCTAAAAATTAATTACTTAATTGAATTAATAAATTCTATTTTCCCTCAACAAAGTGATCAACCAATGAAAATTGAGAGAACAAGTGCACATGAATCACTTAAAAAAGGCACATAAATCACTCACAAATTGTAAATTGTCCCCTCATTTATGGACAAAGCAAAGTTTTTGACTCAACCATGAGCTAACCAATTCACTCTACCCCCTACCCTTGGGAAATTACTATAAATATGAGGCATTTTGGAGAGCATTTCCATCTTGGAAGTCATTTGCAAAAGCATTGTTACTATAGGCAAATTGAGAATTCTAAGAGCAATTGAAGCATTTGAGCCTTTAGAGTTTATCATTTTAGCATTTTATCATTGCATTGTTATCAAAATGGAGCTAGATTAAGCATGAATCTCTCTTAGATTAAGCATTTAGAAGCATTGTAGCATCATCCTTTCTCATTTTAGAGGTGTCACTAGTGAGGATTTGCAGCTGAGAGCTCACTTACCACTTCTTTCTAGAGATCCATGAGATGTTATAGATTGTAGTTGCATTTTAGAGTAAATTTCCTTTGTATTTAGCTTAAATTGTTGCTACTTGATCTTAATTTCATGAAGGTGATATTCATCATCACACAGTAATCATCATGCTCGTGACCATTGTCATAAATGTCTTTCTAGAGCCTGCCAGCATGCTTCCCAAAACATTTCATCACCTCATACACTTACTACTTCCTTGATTTTCTTTGACCAACCTATGCTTGAGCCAAAGAAGGAAGTTAATTTGAAAAATATAAAATTGAGAAAACATGACAATTATATTCATATCTTGGATTCTATTACAATTGATCTAGATGAAGAAGATACTCTTGATGATGATGCTTTTAATGATAACAATGATAATCATGCTACTGATTCTGATGATATGTATGATATTATTGATCTTGATGATGATTTTCCAGTTATGTTTTTACATCAATTATCTATCACTCCTAGTGACAAACAAAGTGACTTATCTTTACAACATGGTCCTTGCTTGGAACTATCTATTGTTCTATCTTTCGTGGTTGATGTTTCTCCTCTTGTGAGTTGTCCACCTTCCCTAAACACTATAGATTGAGATGGGGTGCAGGTGATACACTTGAATATCTCCTCTTGTGCGGTGGATTCTATGTGTTTTCCTATTGTAATGTTCTTCCCTCGTGATGTGTTGCCTATTATATATTTTGTTTTGATTTCTTTAAATGACCCCTATTGCTCTATTGGTGCAAGGTGATAAAGGAATGGAAATGTCATAAATATTCTTCTATTTGTATCTCATTTCTTCTATATGTTGTTACATGTTATGTCATGTATGTGCCACAATTCATAAATATTCCTTTGTGTTATCTAATTGGGGATGATGCAAAATGGTAGTCACTTATTCTTTTTGGTCTCCATGATGCTGACCCAAAAAGAATCTTCTTTGTAACAATTATGTATTATTCTTCCATTGTGTTTGTAGTTTTTCTACCTGTGGGGGATGATGAAATTTCATTTTAATATAATATCTCATGAGTCCATGGTCTATTTTGTCATGTGCTTATTTCCCTTAATTTCTCATTTGTTAGAGGCATCTCATAGTAAAAATTTCACTTGTGGGTGCTTCTATGTTCCATTAAATCCATTGATCGTGTTAAGGTGTTTATATTCGCTTTAACATGGGGGCATGCACTCTACTTTGTGTTTCACATTTTGTACACACACAATGATTCAATATGATGTCTCTCTTGTAGATAGCCAAGGAAATAATGGTTTCCTTGTGTTTATCCTTTTGTATTGGATCCCTTAATGGAAACAATATTTCCTTAATGATTGATCCTCCTTCCTTATTTGATCCCTAAGGAAGCTTACCTTCCCTTAGGATTGATCATCTCTTGGATCCTTTAACGGGAAAAACCTTTCCTTAAGGACCGATCCTCCTTCCCTCTTTGATCCCTAAGGAGAAAATTCTTTCCTTAGGCCTGATTATGTGTTTCTCTGATCCCTAAGGATACAATGATTTCCTTAGGATTGATTATTCCTTTATTACATCCCTTAATGGATATGTAGTGCTTTCCTTAAGGCCTGCTCCTATTTTATGTTCATTGACTAGCATAACATAGCTTGCTAGACCATTCAATACAATCTGTTGGGGCACTTTATTTTGTGTGGTTCACAATAAGACAAAATCTTATTGGGTCTCTCTCTCTCTCTCTCTCTCTCTCACACACACACACACACACACACACACATCTTGATTTTGGATTTGATGAAGACTTAAGTCACTTGGGGACTTGATGTTTCCTTGTCTCCTTGACCATGATGAGAACATCCTATGCATTTGATCTAATTTACCATGAGCATGATTTCATCTCATAGGACTGCTAAAGTGGGGGCTAAATGCATCATCCTAAAAAGTTATCACCCATAATTGGTGGCTCTAGGACATATTAGACCCTATTTTGGTAATTTTGAGGTTTGAATGTCTATTATGCTTGATCAGAAAAATCTATAATTTCTCCCTTCACATTCTATCACACTCCCTTAGATCCTGGCAAAATTTGAGGTGATTTTACCTGGTCTAAGTCGACATGTCATCTTATTCCTAGAACTAAGTTGACATGTTGGTTTAGTCCTGGGTTTTTTATCCCAAATTTGGCCAAGGGCCCAATAGTGGGGTTTTCTTCCAAGGTCTTTAATTATAGTTGGTATTGACAAAAATTAAATCCTGAAATGAGTATAAAAGGACATCAACTCCTCTCATTTTGACACACAATCAAGAATACTACTCAATACATGATCAAGAGTAATTTATTCAATATTTCAAGAGAAAGTGCAAGCAAGCTATGTTGCGCAATTGAGTATTTGGGTTTGATATTTGAAGGAAAGCATCCAATTCAAGATCTCCAAGTCTCCATTTCTTCAAGAGCCATTCAAGAAAAGGCAATATTCTCTTATTGGTGCAAGTTTCTCTCCCATGATGGCCAAGTGGAGGAATTCTCAATCAAGCAAGAAGATCCACACATTCATTCTTCTTCTCTCTCCTTCTTCATTAAAAATATCAAGCATATCTATATTCTATATCTAAGATTGGTGATCATAGATCTATGCATTTGTGAAGACATCCTTGATTTTACATTTCATTCCAATATCTGCACATACAAGAATCTTCATGGATTTGACTAATTTTTACATCTATCCAAGAGGACTTTTCATACAAGGTGAATCTAATATTTATCTTGTTTACATTACTTTCCTTTATGAAATTTCAATTTGATTTCAAGTTTAATTCATTAATAGGGGTTTGACCAAGGCAAATCCCTTCCCCACAACCTTTTCCCCTTATTTTATGTGTGTAGGAAAGTTTTGGGAGTTGCAGATCTGGATTCAGGAATTTCAGACACAATCACAAGTCCTTAAAAATTTTCATCAGATTTGGAGCTATTGGGACTAAGTTGACTTGTCATCATAGTCTTTAAATTTTGATATAGCCCTACACTTTTTGGTTGAAAATTGCATAGTAGATAGTTACAGACATCATATTCCCAGATCTGGAGTTACAACTAACTATGACATTCCAGCAATAGTTAAAATCAAATATGAAGGTCAATCTTCCTCTTCTTATTTCAAGGTGAGTTCACTCTATCCATTTTTCTCTTGTACTTACTTTCATAGATAAGATATCCCCTTTTACATTTACATATCATTTATATTATCTATTTTGAATCCTACAAAACAAACCCTACAAACCCTAGATCCTAAGTTCATACCCTAATTCATCTTGGTTGTGCTAATTGGATCTACCCTTGTGGGGAAAGTTTTGTATTCCACGTGTATTCTAGGACCTTGGTGAGTGGTCTACATTCTTAGCATTTCTTACCATTTTCTATTATAAAAAACTCAGTTTAAAAAAGAGGAGCTCTTAGTAGAGAAGATGGTGAACCCACGAGTCAAGGGACTAGCTGGGTGAGTGCTTGAGGAGATACCACATGCTGGAAAATTGTGGAGATGTGGTACACCTCTACTCATTTCCTTATAATTTCATTGATTAGGTTTAAAGTGCATTTATTAGGGAATAAATGCATAGAAAAGGGTGTCAAGGAAGAAATGTTAATTAGGGATAAACATTTCTACAAATACTAATCTCGGGATCAACATTTGTAAAAATGCAAAAAGGGGGTTTTTTCGCTGATGTAGGTGCCAATTGGGGGATCAATTCCTCTATAATGGTTGGCCTAGGGGGAAAAATTGGATTGGCACATGGTTCGACCAGTGACTACATTCTTTGGAAACTATGCTTGAGGACAAGGGTATCTTCCTAGGAGAGACAAGGGGATAAAGGTAAGGGTTATGGATGGAGAAATGAGTGTACCAATGTGCTTAGGGGTAGGCTAAGATGGGGACAAGGTTCCCCTAATATCTTTTGGAAGGGATGGGTTAGGGTTAATGTTATAAGGATATAAGGAGCTAAAACAAAGTTGTGGATGGAGGTGATAATTCCTCCATTTTGATCACATGAGCACAATCCTACCACCATAGACTTGAGAGCATAGTTATCAAATAATAAGTTGTAAATAGTGTTTTTAGTGGAATTAGAGTGGGTGAAAAAGTGCCCTTGGTTATGTACACATAATGGGATGATCATTGTTTTTCTAGAGTGATGGTATCACGAGACATCATTGTTTCATCTACCTATTAGAGAGGCTATTGTGACCTTGTTGTATGTCTAACATATTTTATAGATACATATTTTTGGTTTGATTCCAACATATCAATTAGAGGGAAAAGAGTACTACATGCACCGATTCTTTGAAGAGAGGATATGATGATTTTCCATGAGTGGGATGAGGATGAGGTGGCAGAAGGCAGTGAAAATGGACCTATTACTAGTAGAATTATATTTAGCAAGTCTTATTGGAGAACAGATGATGTAAAATTTATCAAGGCATGGATTTTCTATTGGGAGACCTAGTGTCCTATATCATATTCTTGAGAGTGGCACCACATATTATAGGGGGTATGTCATGTTGAGGCAATTGTAGCATTTATTTGCATGTGTGTCCATTGAGGGTAGAATAATCTTGACACTATGGTGACTCTTATTCTAGTGTGGGATTAGGAGCACATTGTAGTGTTTTTCCTTATGGAAAGATATGAAAGGTAGCCACGGGAGTTGTATGCATGCACATACCAAGAGTCACTACACTATACTTTAGCAGGTGTCATGGGCTTCTAGAGGTGGATATTGGATGACTTGCTAGTGTTTACATGTACACATTATAGAGCATGTGAGAGCTAGGTAGACAAGGAAACCTACTACATCATATGTATACATTAATTATTGGTTATTAGGGTGCACCATTCATATGGTTGAGAGATACTATCCTAGTCGATTTATGAGATAGTTTTGGATTGTACATGGTGTTGTTAGGCATGGAATTCTATATCCTCATGTGAGATAGGGACTTGGGGTGAGTATGTAGACATCATCAGTATGTGCTCTAGATTTTTAGGGATAGAGAATGTGGCATGGGCATTAAGGTTAGATATAGAGGATGTCAAGATGACACCTAAGTACACAACATGGTGGGGTTAGCACAAGCCAATTCACCTGAGCATCCTAAGATAGGTTGGTGAGGATGAGAAGGTAGGAGGAGAGGACATGGAGATAGATGGAGGTAAGGATTTTCCCTAATGATGATGGTGGTGGTGAGGAAAGAGATGCCCCTAGGTAAAATTCTTCAAGGGTAGGAGTAGTCAGGGTACAAAGGTAGAGTGTTCCATGGGTAAGATGAGGATGTGTACTAATGGCATAGGTACCATAACCATAGTCATATCCAACATATAGAGAGGCAGATGGATGGGTTGTAGAGGGGAAGGTGTGTAGATACATCCACAAGTATAGAAATATATAAGGGTTAAGACCATGATCTACATGTGTAGATATGGTACCCCAGCTAGATTATGATATGGTATATGATGCTAGGGATATGCTATCATGGGCCAATGATGAGGCTAGGTCAAGGGATATAGATTTATAGGTGAAGAGGAATATTTCACATGTTGAGAATGATAGTTTGAGGACAGAGGTGGTTAGGGAAAAGGCAAAGAGGGATATATAGAGGACACATATACCCAACCTAAAGACAACATTAGCCATAGCCTAGGTAGAGAGAGACATAAATAGGATATGGGTAGAGGATTTGTAGAGGGATCTATCCACCATTGTAGAGGAATTTGTAAGGAGAGAGGATGATTTGGGTGGAGGTTAATTAGAGACAAACATCAATGATGCCAAGCGGGAGATCATTCAGCTGAGAGATGCAATATAGGAGGTAGATGCAACTATGATACATGTCAAGTTAGAGTGAGAGTTATCTCAAAAGATGCTCACTCCTTAGTGTTCATATAGGGCACAATAGATGTTATGGCTACCCATTGATTAGTAGAGAGGGGGGGTCAAGTGTGTGAGTACTACAAGAGGGATGTATATTTCAAGTTGTACTAGAGGGATTTTGAGCTCCTCCATTGCAGATATATCTAGGATAGAGAGGCATGGAGGATTGGTAGAATCTAGGATATCAGTAGGCATGAAAGAACTAAGAGTACCTAGAGGTTATGAGAGAGAGGGAGATAGTGCATGACCTATCATCTCATGTAGGGGTAGTGTGGGATAGAGTCACACACTATACTGTGACACACAATTTTGGGATATATGATTGAGATGTATGATATTTTTGGCTACATGTATGGATTTATTATGATGTTTTTATGATGTACTATATTCCCATATGATGGACATTATACTATTATGATGATGGACATTGACTGTTATGATGGACACTTCATTTATGATATGATGATAGATGGTGATGATTTTATATGTTGGTTCGCTTTCAATGTATATACATGTATATGTTTATGGTGATGCATGATTATGATATGATTATGTACATGTGTTATGGACTGACACTTTTGATGCAGGATGATTTATTTATGAGGCATGTCTAATGATATCTATAAGATACACTAACATGTGTGTGACATAGGTGTATGTTCATTTTATGATATGGTTATGGATTTTATGATATGTATGAATGTGCAATTATGAATATTATGATGTTCTAAAAAGTGTTTGATGCAGGTGGACATGTCATGGATGATGAGTTATGTATATGTGATATACGTGTTGATGATGATATGATATATATACGGAAAAAGGATATAATCTATATTTTTATAATGGATATATGGATATGCATGGGTAATGGAAATAATGTACTTATTTGTATCGTCCTAAAAAGTTAGCACCCATAATTGGATGCTCTAGGACCTATTAGACCCCATTTTGGTTATTTTGAGGTCTAGATGTCCATTATGCTCGATCACAACAACTTGCATTTTCTTCCCCCACTTCTTTTTACCTTCCCCAACATCCCCGTGAAATTTGACCTTATTTTTCCTAGGAAAAGTCACCTAGCCGATTTGTTCCTAAGACAAGTTTCCTTTCTGACTTGCCCCTTGATTTTTGGGCCCAAATTTTTCCCAAGGCCTAATGGAAAGTTTTGCCTCAAAGATTTATATTTGTGGTCAAACTTGATGAAATTTGAGTCCTAAAATAGAGAGATTATTATAAAAGGACATCCTCTCCCCTCAATTGACAAGACAATCAATCAATCAAGATCTCAAGAAAGTGCAAGTATTCACACATTCAAGTTGTGGAATTGAGGAGTTGGATTCAAGATTTGAAGGCAAGCATCCAATTTAAGTTCTCCAAGTCTCTATCTCTTTAAGATCCATTCAAGAAAAGGAAATCTTCTCTAATTGATGCAATTTTCTCTCCCATGATGGCCAAGTAGAGGAATTCTCAATCAAGCAATAAGATCCATACACTCATCTCTCTATTCATATGGTTATCAAGTATATCTACATTCTAGATCTAGGAGTGGAAATCTTATATCTATGCATTGTGAAGGAATACTTGATTCTAAATCTCATTCCAAGGTCAAATATTTGGATTTCAAGAACATTTAAGCATCTTCACAGATTTGAGAAATTACTACATCCGTTCATGAGGGTTTTATACGAGATGAATCAACAATTTACCTTTTTACATTGCTTTTGATTATGCAATTTCAATTCAATTTCAGGGTTGTTTCCTAAACAGGGGTTTGACCAAGGAAAACCCATTTCCATAATGTTTTCCTCATTTTTTTAATGTGTAGGAATAGGTTACGGATCTGCGATTTTGGATCTGGGTAGTATAGGTGTAGTTACAGATTCCAAGAAAGTTTCATCATAAATTTCCTGGAACAAGTCACCTTGCCAACTTGTTCCGAAAAAGTTAACTTGTCCCTACCATTTTTCAATAGAATATCTAGAGTAGAAAGTTACAGGTCCATGTTTTCAAAATCTATAGTTACAACAAGATTTGAGATTCCAATATGATGCAGTCAAGGATGGAGAAACCTCATGGAGATCAGTCCAATCCTTGCAACCAATACACATAATGGAAACAACAAGACAAGATGGGTATAAATGAGGGATCAACCTTCAATTTTTATCAAAAAATCAATTTACAACAGATCTATAACATGCAATCTCATATGCCAAGTATACATGCCTGATTATGATCAGAAAACCCTTACAAACCCTAGACAAACTATGACAAATAACCTTACAAAAAATTTATTTCCCCTTAAGAATAAATCCATAATCTTATATAGGAATTACAATCATCGGTTAGCCTAGAAAAGATCACCTTTCCCAATAATTGAGAAATGTGTTACACAAATAGGTTGGGACCTAAATCATCTAGAACAACCTCCAAAGAAATAAATAAGAGATGTGATCATACAAAAAGGTCAACATCAAACATAAAAATGATCTGGCACGATTGCACATAGAGATTCCCATCAAAAGACTGGAAAATGATCATAAATCACAAAGATTGATCAGGAAAATGAAGAGCAGGACAATATTGCAAAGAATATGTAATATCTTATGCATGATAAAACCAAATGATGTACGATCATAGGATAAGGTCCAACACGAAGCCACAAACACACTATAGCAATCGCAACACAAAATAACAAGCATAGATCAACCACATACATAAACATGAGATTGATCAAATAGGAAACCAAATATTTTTGTTTGATGAAAGATTTATAAGATTCCAAGATGCTCCTAAATCAAACACCCTAGGGTATTTTAAAAGTGATCCTCTCACTTTGTTAGCACCAAAGGAAAACCAAAGTGATCAACCTCATCGTGAGAAATCCATGAAGAATCTTCAATTGGCCTATCCTTTCATTTGACAAGATACTCCATATACTGCTTACCTCTTGTACTTTGACCAAATCTTCTATCCATAATCTTCTCTATTTGATCCATCTACTTCTTAGGATATTGTTTTCCAATATCTGACTCATCAATACTAGTGTCATTTGATTCATGATACTCATATACAGCTACAACATTGAATACTGGTGATATATCCATGTCCTCTAGTAACTCCACTTCATATGTATTCCCTGCATCAAATCTATTCAAGGTCTTACAAGGACCAAATTTATTCATCCTCAACTTGTAATAAGTACCAATAAGAAATCTACCCTTCTACAAGTATACCATAAATTCATCTCCCACCTGAAATTCCTTGTCTTCTTTTCATGTCTTCTCTCCTTTTATAAACTTGGTTCATTTCCCCCAAATAATGTCTCACTTCCTTGTGCAATGATTTCATAATCTCAAAAAACTCCTCCTTTAGTACTCTTCTTCACATCATGACTTATAACCCTTAATTATTCTATTCCATTAGGACTAAACATAGTAACCACTTCAAATGGTGTCTTCCTTGTGCTCCTATTTACTGAATTGTTATAAGAAAGCTCTGCTTGAGGTAAAACTAAATCCCAATTTCTAGGCTTATCTCTAACTAAACACCTGAACAAGTTCCCTAAACTCCTATTCACAACCTTTTTTGTCCATCAGTTTGTGGATGAAAAGTAGAACTAAAATTTAAATCATCTTTGATCTTCTTCCAAAGCGTCATCCAAACATAACCAACAAACCTACTATCCCTATCTAAAATAATTATTTTAGGTAATCCATGTATTCTCACAATATCCTTGAAAAATAAATAAGCTACATGCATTGCATTTGTTTTCTTCCTACAAGGAATGAAATGTGTCATCTTGGAAAATCTTTCTAGAACCATAAAGATAAAATCATAGCCTTACTATGTTCTTGGAAAAACAAGTACAAAATCCATACTATTCTCTTCCCAAGGTCTGACCGGTACTATCAAAGGTGTATACAACCCCACATTCTGACTACTACCTTTTGCAACTTAATATACCTTAAAACTCTGTATAAAATTCCTGACATCCTTCTAAACTTGTGGCCAAAAGTAATTCTCCCTTACTAAAGCTATTGTCTTATCAATGCCAAAATTTTGTACTAAACCTCCATTATGTTTCTCCTTAATCAGATTATATTTCATGAAACTCCTAGGTATACACAATTGAATACCTCTGAATAACATTCCATTCTAAATGAAATAATCTAACCACTTACTTCTATCTATAATAATAGGTTCCTTACATGCCTTCCAAGGTTCACTGAAGTTTGGATCTTCCTCATTCAATACCTTCAATTCATCAAATTCCAGTACTATAATCTTCATTTCAATCAACAAAGTCCTTCTCCTACTCAAAGTATCAATAAATTTATTTGATACACCACTCTTATGTTTCAACACAAATGTATAACTTTTCATGAACTCAACCCATCTCAGATGTCTCTGATTTAACTTACCTTGGTTGGTCAAATACTTTAATGCTTGATAATCAATATACAATACAAACTCCCTAGGTAACAAATAATGTCTCCATTTCTTCAAGGCTCGAATTATAGCATAAAATTCTTGATCATACACTGAATATCTTCTATTAGCATCATTCAAATTCTCACTGAAATAAGAAACAAGTCTCCCTTCTTGAGTCAAGATAACTCCAATTGCATTTCTGGAAGCATCACAGTCTACTTAGAATACCTTATCGAAATTAGGTAAAGCTAACACCAATTTTTCTATCACCTTCTGCTTCAACAATTCAAAACTCCTTTGTGCTCCATGTGTCCATTTGAAATCCTTATCTGCTCTCATAGTTCCATTCATCTCTCAACACATTGAACAAAAGTTCATGATGAACTTATGGTAAAAACTAGCCAACCTATGAAATTATCTTACCTCTCTAACATTCCTCAGTGTAGGTGACTCAACAATGGCTTTCACTTTCTCAAGATCCATCTTCAATCCTTTCATAAATATCACAAATCCCAAGTATACTAACTCCTCTTTCATGAAATTGAACTTCTTGATGTTTATCAATAACTTATCTTTTCTCAACCTCTGTAATACTTGTTTAACATGCATCAAATGTTCCTCTTTTCTCTTACTGAAAATTAAGATATCATCTAAATATATAATAACATACTTACCCAATAATTTCTTCAAGGCTTCATTCATTAACCTCATGAAAGTACTAGGTGCATTAGACAATTTTACTCCCTTAGGAATCCAAAACCTCATTGGTCAAAGATCTTGCATTAGCACCCTTCCTCATTTTGGTTGTGCTAATCAAATTTTCTTGAGGGTGGGTTTGTATTCTAATGTATATCATAGGACTTGGTGACTGATCTATAGTTTATCATTTATCACCATTTCTTATTATATATTTTGGTGAACCTGACTCCTCTTACACACTTTTGATTTTTTGGTTAGATCTTCTTTGCATGAGTTTGATTATATTGAGTCCTACTTATGGCATTAATGTAGTTAGAAGAAGTCATATAGTTATGGGTTCCTTTGATCTCGAGCCTTCTCACTTTCCTATGAATCTTGATGAGACCGACATACATATTAGTGACATTGATCCTATCATGGATAATAAATCTTCCCATTCTTCTCATGATGAAGATGAGGCTTTGAGATTTCCTCCCATGCAAGTCCAAAAAATTTACAATGACTTTGAGAAATTTGAACAATGGATAGGGCAAGAGAACTCTAATTGTGAGGTCATTTCCATTGTAGAAGATTTAAGGAAGATAATTCATAATAATGAACATGGTGTTAACATCTTTCATAGTATCTCATCGATACCAATTTTGAAACTATTAGGGATATTGCTCAAGATTTAGGTCTTATTCCACCTATTACTAGTGTTAAGACTTCTATGCCTATTTCCATTTTCATCCCTAGTGTGTCCACTTATTATCGACCTATCATAACAACTTCAATTCAAAATCTTAATCCTACACATGTGAGTATTCCTAATCCTATTTCTCCTTCTATTCCCTTAAGTGTACCTTATGTTTCATTGCCTTCATCCATGCCCACTTAAAATAGTGCCCCCTTTTCATATTCAATCATTCCTTCAATTTCTAACAATGTTCCAAACATTTCCAACATATCTTCTCCATTCATCCTTTCTACCGATTCTACCATTGATAGCCTGGCTCAAATTGTGTCTTCTTTGCAATAACAAATTACTTCAACGACTCAATCCATGTTTAACATCCCTACTTCTAAAATTTATAGTCCTTTGTCTTTGGATATCATTTGTATCGTTATCCTGAAATATATGGAGATTCCTCATCTTGAGACTTATAATGGTAAGAGTGATCCTTTGACCCATGTCAAAACCTTTCAAACCTTGTGTAGTGGTTTCTCTCATGATCATAAATTCATGGAAAGTTATTTACTAGAACCTTTCAAGACAAAGCCTTGCAATGACATTATTCTTTTCCTACTTACCCAATTGGTTCCTTCCAAAATATTGCTGCTACCTTCATTCAACAATTTATAAACAACAATGGTCCTAAGATTTATTTGACTGATTTAATTTATTATAAACAAGGTGTTAGAAGAAAATTGACTGATTTCGTTGGTAGATTTAAGCATCTGCATGCTCATATTTATTATCATGTGCTTGATATTGATGTTCAATGTATTTTCATTTCTAATTTTAAAAAATACATTAGAGATAAGATTCTAGTTTATGGGTAAAAGTACAAAGCTGTGTTACACTGTAATAAAAGAAAAGGTCAACAACACACAAAATTTTTAACTTTAACGACATAAAAATGGCATTTATGTTTAGAATTTGGAGATAATGTAAACTAATGAAATGTGTAAAAGTGGATGAAGTTTATGCCTATAATTTTTAAAATTTTTTTTGAACAAGAATTGACATGGTTTTATAATTTTTGAAGTCCATTGTTTACTTGCCGAAAAATGCTGAAAAATGAGGGTCTTGTTCCCACCAAAAAAGTATATGCAAATAATATTTTTTTCTGTTGATTTCAAAATATGTTATAGATGAAATGTATAGCTAGTGCAAAAAAGAAGAAAAAATATTTTTCAATGTATATTTTCTCTGTCATAACTACTCAAAGTCGAACATACCTAAAATTGACAGTTTTCATCTCCCACCAAATTTCTCCTATCAAATCTACACCATTCATAAAAAAATTAGACATTCTTGAAGAGAACTCTCTCCTCTAGTGTTAAATATAAAATTTCAATTTTTTTGATAAGTTTTACTATTTTTTTTAAATTTTTGAAGCATCTTATTCTTGAATGTTAAAATACCTACTTGCAGTATTTTGAAATTATAATATATTAGATCTATTTAAAATACTATAAAAAATATATGATGATAATCTTGACTCTGTGCTCTAAAAAAATGTATTTTTATATTTGTAAAAAATATCATTAAAAAGAGTAGGAGTTATTGAAACTTCGCTTTTCTGAAATAATTTTATTTCTTTAGTAATTGGTATAAAATATGCATTTAATAGATATTTCCAATTGGAAAAGTTGAAGCACTTATCTAATTTAGTTATAATGAATCTAGCTAGACCATATGTTTGACAAAAAATAATTTTAGTTATAAATACTCAAATTCAGTTGTGCTGATAAGTTAGCCTGAAATGTGACACAACTTTGTGCTTTTACCCTTATGAATTCTCTTCTTTCACTCAATTATGTGTAGTGCTTCATAATTATCATCTTCAAGTGAGTCAGTTTGAGAGTACCACTCCAATGGCTCTGGTTGATAAGAGTGATTCCACATCCAACAATTTAAACAAATTTCATAAGCCAAAAACCTTCATCAAATCAACAACTCATCCAATAATGTTGATGAACAAGTGGCAGAAGCATCCAAATGTGTGGCTCCTTTGTCATCTATCTTTAGACCTTCTCATAATTTCACTCAGCTTTCTAAATATTTGCATAATGTGATGTTTAAGTTTATTAATTTTAATTTTTTAACTGTTCCTCGTATCAAACCCATTGACACATCCAAACCCCTACCCAAAATATTCAATCACAAAGCTTTCTATCAATACCATCATCAACCAGACCATGATACTGAAAAATGTTTCTGCTTCAACAAATTTATTCAACACCTTATTAATTCTAATGATATATTTGTTAAAGGTGTCAATGGTCAAGGAAATAAAATTGTAGAAACCCCTAATCAAAACTTGTAAATATATACCAACCCTTTTCTATCTCATTCAACCAATATCATTGAGTCTACATAACTTTCATCTTCCTCTTCCACTCAGTTTACTGACTACGATGATAAAGTTAAAAAAGCCAATCATGTTGTCAACCTTATTCATCAAGTCAAACCTAAGAATAATTTTGAGCCTTTGATCCTAACAAGACAATTAAATCACCTGATGGTCCTCTCTATATTGTTGAAAAGGTTAATGACCTTCATTCTAATGGTGTCCATATTGATCCTACTTGCGTGGTGAATGTGACAACTGAAGAGAATATTTTAGTAGACAATTGCAACATGATTCCTATGATAAAATTGATGTTATGATCTAAACTTACAATGATTTCCTTTATCCTTTACATGGTTCTATTTTATTTCTTGTTAAAGTTGGTGGTAACTATTTAGATGTTACCTTCACTGTAATCCCAACTCTTGGTCAATTTCAATTCAAACTTGGTCTTCCTTGGCTTATCTCCATAAAATTCATGGCCTCTCCTATTTATAAGTGTTTGAAATTTCCTCATAATGGACAACTCATGATTATTGATCATAACCTCTATTAGCCTTCAATACCTCAAGACTTAATTGCCCTTGATTTATTTTGGCCTTTTATGTCTCAACCTACCCAAGCCCATTTTAATAAACTCTTTCATTTATATAAAGCCTAAAGTATCCAAAATATTTGTAAACTTAGTAAACCTACAGATGTTCCATCTCCTTTCCCTAGACCAAAACTTCTTCCTACACCTCCTATATATGCTTTTTTTCTACCTCCTATAGATTACAAACTGTGAGCAAGGCTTTTGAGGATACCCATTTTGAAAGTTTTCAAACCAAACAAAGATTTAGATTTTAATCTAGCATGAAATCAATCCAAAACAAAGAAACTCTAAGCTAAGCCACCTCAGATTGAGCTTAAATAGGTGCACCCAAGCACTATTTGATTTGCTCTTGCTTAAGGGGATGTGGGTGTGCTCTCTAAGCACTTGGAACATACTCTAATGATTTCTAAGATGATTTGAGACTCATGAAAACCTCAAAAATGGCACAATAATGGGTAGAACACCCAAAATTGCCCCTAAGGCTTCAAGAACTCAAATAAATTGCTTTAATGAAGATTTGAGCTACATGATGCTTATGCTAAGATTGTTATTAACCAAATAGAGATGTGATGATGATTATATGCTATGAAAAACAATAAAATGAACTATGTTAATCCATTATTGCTAAGCTATGATGTGTTCTAAGAAAGCTTGAAAATGATGAAAACTAACAATTAGTATTGATTATGCTAAAGCTAGAAGTAAAAGAGCATGATAACAATGCATAGAAGATGAAAGACTAAGCTAATGAATTTGCTCTTGGAAGGAGGAGCATTTATAGGATTTGGGAAGGAAGAATGAGTGGCCAAGATCAAAATCCTTAAGAGAGGCCAATATTCATTCAAAGGGGAGCACATGGATTGTGCTAGTTCAAGGCCACCTCCTTGTCACAAGTGTCACAAGGGCATTGGGTTGAAAGATGGGAGGGATGTGCACAATTTGGGAAATGTGCCTAAGGTCAAAGGGTGTAAGAAAGGGGTGAAGGGCTTCTTAAATGCATCATAAATGCATGTAAGAGGGATAAAGAGGCTTTAAATGTATTTAATGCATATAAGAGAAGTTTCTAGAAGTTTTTTGACTTTGGGTTAAGCTTAGGAGTTGGCTAACCTTGTTTAGGAAATGTGACAAGGTTAGGGGGGGATTAGGATTAGGATTAGGATTAGGGGGACAAGGATAAAGACTTTCTAGAAGAGTTTAGAACTTCCTTAGGATAAATATAGATTTTAAGAAATAAATAAAGATTTATTTATTTCCATGGTTTAGGTTTGAGAATATTTATTAAAAATGAATTTAATAAATATGAAGATTAAATATTTAATCTTAATTAAATATTTTGAATTGGGATTAGGGTTAGGAAATGATGGGATTAGTCTTTAATTGAAATTAAAGAAGGATTAGAAGATTCTAGAAGAGGTTAGTGGTCTTAAGGAAATTGGCCAAGTTTTGGGCAAAAAATAAATAAATAATTTATTTTGGGATTTTTGGTCAATTTATTAATTAAATAATTAATAAATAAGGAGATAATGTTTAAATAAGATTTAAACATTTTTGGGAGGGATTCCTTAATTAAATATTTTTAATTAAGGTAAAGGGATTTAATGACATAAAAATAAATAAATAATTAATTAACAAATAATGATGTCATCAGGGATTTTTCAGAAAATAAAAATACTTTATTTTCTAAAGGATTTTTAGGTGTCTACACAAACATTTTCCTAATATTATCTCTCAACCTAGTGTGGTTCCTTTTGTTCTTCTTCCTCAAGAAGAAAAGGACCCAATATTGATTGATCCTAAACAAAACCCAATTTCTAGAAAAACTAAATGTAACAGACATGCTCGTGATTGTTGCCATAAACGTCATGCTAGATCCCGCTAGCATGCTTCCCAAAACATTTCTTCACAAAAAACACATACTAATGCTTTGATTCCCTTTGGTCGACCCATGCTTGATCCAAAATAGGAAGTTAATTTGAAAAAGATAAAATTGAACAAACATGACAATTCTATTCGTATCTTGGATCCTATTAAAGTTAATTTGGATGAAGAAGATACTCTTGATGATGATGTTCCTAATGAAAATAATGATGATATTCATGCTAGTGATTTTGATGACATGTATGAGCTTATTGATGTTAATCATGATTTTCTAGCTATATTTTCACAATAATTATATATCACTCCTAGTGACAAGCAAAGTGACCCATCTTCATAACATGGTCCTTGTTTGGAACTGGCCATTGTTCCATTTTTCGTGCTTGATGTTGCTCCTCTTACAAGTTTTCCACCTTTCCTAAACAATACAAATTGAGATGGGGGGAAAATGATACGCTTGACTATCTCCTCTTGTGTGGTGGATTTTGTGTATTTTCCTATTGTAATGTGCTTCCTTGTGATGTGTTGAAGGTTATCTATTTTTTTAGATTTATTTAAAGGAACCTTATTTTTCCATTGGCACAAGGTGATAAAGGAATCAAAATGTTGTAAACATTCCTCTATTTGTATCTCCCTTCTTGTATATATTTTTACATGTTATGTTGTGCATGTGACACTATTCATAAATGTCCCTTTGTGTTGTTTGATTTAGGATGGTGCAAAATGGTAACTACCTATTCATTTTGGTCTCCATGATGTCAACCCAAAAACACTCTTCTTCATAACTCTTTCATGTCATTATTCCATTATGCTTGTAGTTCTACTACCTTTGGGGGATGATGATAGTTTATTTTGATATAAAATCTCATGTAAATTATCATATGATCATATTGACCCTAGAGTTATTAGATCCATTATGTTCTCTCTTTTGTCATGTGATTATTTCTATGGATGTTTAGTTTCTTGGGGGAATCTCACAGTGGAAATGTTTCTTGTGGAGTTCATGTACGCTCTGTTCAAGCCATTGCTCCCATTAAGGCATTTGCAATCACTTTAATGTGGAGGAATACACTCTGATACGTGTTTCACATTTTTCACACACATACACAATGGTTCAATATGATCTCTCTTGCAGATGATCAATGAGAAAATTATTTCCTTGTGTTCATCCTTTCCATTGGATCCCTTAATGGAGACAAGGCTTTCCTTAAGGACTAATCCTTCTTCTTTTTGATCCCTAAGGAGACAATTATTTTCTTAGGCTCGGTCATTTTTCTTGATCCCTATGGAGACAATTATTTTCTTAGGCCTAATCATTCCTTTGTTGTATCCCTTAACAAAGACAATTCTTTCCTTATGACCTCATCCTTTTTAATGGATTGACTAGCATAACACAACTTGCTATACCTTCAATTATATCTTTTGTAGTGTGTTCCTTTTGTGTGGTCCATAGTAAGACAATCTTTTACTAGGCTAGTGATCACACTCTTCTCTCTCTTTCTTCCTTTCTCTTTCGAGAGATGCCTCTCTTATCTTGCTTTCAAATTTGATAAAGACTTGAGTCAGTTGGGGGCTTGATATTTATTTGTCTCCTTAAACTTGATAAGATCACTCTTATGCATTAATCTACTTTACCATGACCATGAGTTTGTCTCATACTCCCACTAAAGTAGGGCTAAATGTATCATCCTAAAAAGTTAGCACCCATAATTGTATGCTTTAAGACCTATCAGACCCCATTTTAGTGATTTGAGGTTCAAATGTTCATTATGCTTGATCACGACAACCAGCATTTTTTCTCTCACCTATTTTCACCTTCCCTGACATCCCCATGAAACTTGGGCACATTTTTCTGAAGAAAAGTCACCTAGATGACTTTTCCCTTGGATAAGTTGCCTTCTCGACTTGTCCTTTGGGTTTTGGGCCCAAATTTTTCTTAGGGCCTGATGGTCAGGTTTTCCTATGAGATTTAGATTTGTAGTCAACCTTGATGAAATTTGAGCCTCAAAATGGAGAGAGATTAGTATAAAATGATATAATCTCCCCTCATTTGAAAAGATAATCAATCAATCAAGATCTCAAGCAAGTGCAAGCATTCAAGTAGTAATCAAGTTGTGTAATTGAGGATTTGGATTCAAGATTTGAAGGCAAGCATCAAATTCAAGATCTCCAAATATCCATTTCTTCAAGATCCATTAAACAAAAAGAAATCCTATCTAATTGATGCAATTTTCTCTCCCATGATGGCCAAGTAGAGGAATTCTCAATCAAGCAAGAAGATCCATACATCTATCTCTCTCTTCATGTGGTTATCAAGTATAAATCTAAATTCTAGATCTACAAGTGGAAATCATAGATCCATGTATTTGTGAAGGCATCCTTGATTCTACATCTCATTCCAAGGTCAAGTCTTTGTACAAGCACATTCAAGAATCTTCATGGATTTGAGTGATTACTACATCTGTTCATGAGGGTTTCATACAAGATGAATCAATAATTTACCTTTTTACATTACTTCCTTTATGTAATTTCAATTCAATTTCAAGGTTGATTCCTAAACAAGGGTTTGACCAAGGTGAACCCCTTTCCACAACATTTTCCCCATTTTTCTGTGTAGAAATAGATTACAGATCTGGGATTTTGGATTTGAGCATAGGCACAGTCACAAGTTACAAGAAAGTTTCATCATAAATTTCTTGGAATAAGTCACCATGCCGACTTGTTCCCAAAACATTGACTTGTCCCTATCATTTTTTAGTGGAATTTTTGGAGCAAAAAGTTATAGGTCCCTATTTTCATAATCTATAGTTACAGTAGAATCTAATATTCTAACAGTAGCAAAATTTAGATTCAAAGTTCAGTTTTCTTCATATCATTTCTAGGTACACTTATCCTCCCTTATTTTCCCTTGCACTTAATTTATTAGATCATATCTATCTTTTATACTTTATCATATCACATTCATCCCCTTAGGAATCCAAAACCCCCTTGGTCATAGATCTTGCATTAGCACCCTTCTTCCCTAATCAGATTTTGCTTAAGGGTAGGTTTGTATTCCAATGTATATGATAGGACTTGGTGTGTGATCTATATTTTAGTATTTCTCACCATTTATTATTATACATTTTGGTGAGCCAAACACATTACATTTCCATTCTAATTTGGTGTCTAGATCTCCTTTTGTGCATTATATCAGATCATAGCTTTATTGCATTGTATGCATCTAGATATATAGGTTCACCTACTATGCAACATGTATAATGAGAATGAATGGATTTAATGACTAAGGGAATGGAGCTAAATACAAAAATGAATTAAATGCTAATGAAAGCAGTATAATGAATGTAATCGCTAAATAAATAAATTCTCTCTAAAATAAAAAGAACAATGTAAAATAAGGCAAGATAAGATATAAATAAAACTAAATAAATGTGACGAATAAATAAAAATGAGCTATGTAAGTAATTAATATAAGAATGCAATGACATAGGAAAAATTATAATGCAAATAAGTGAACAAAAATGTGTCCAAGGATATGAAGTGCAACTAAATAATAGGAAATGCAATATAAACTAAATAAATACAAAATAAATATGAATAAATGAATGCAATCAAATGGACAAAACATGAATGAAATGAATGCAACTAAACAAATGGAACGAGAATGCAACTAAATTAATGAAACAAAAAGGTTTGCAACTAAATGAATGTAAATGAAATGCAATAAAATGAAATGAAACTATATGAAATGTAACTAAGTGGGGGAAAGTAATGCAAGGAGACTAATTCACCCAAATGGAGATGTATTAAGATGAAATGCACCTAAATGTACAATGTTTTTGTGTATGTCATAGCATATGATAGGGGCATAGGATAGAAATGGATATGAGGGAAATAAATAGGATCCTCAAAATGAAAATGCAAACTATGTGTGTGAATTTTGTACCTAGCTGTAGACACAACACTTCAGTAAAACATTAGAGGTTAGCAAAAACTGAAATCTTGCAAATAATTGAAACTATGCTAACCAAGCGATTTACTGCCTTCTAGTAGGTGTGAGTATGATGTTCTCAGATTGAAATCGAGATCAGTGACAATGCAACACCTAAACGAAGGATTTAAGATGATGAAAGCAATGAAATATGAATGCAAATTAATCTATATTTTTGTATTTTCTATGCAATAAGAATGAGAAACTGAATGAATCTAAGCTATAATGTATGAAATTGAGTTTGAATGCAGATTTAATCTAAGAAATGCTATGAATGCATATAAAAATCTATGATATGAAACTATGAATGCTCAAAACAATAAATGAAAATCTCACAATAGCCTTGATTCACAAAAGATTGATTCTTCAGTCATGAATTTGCCAGAGTGAGGATGCAATTTTGAGGTATTGATTGTGAAGAGCCGAGCCTTGATTTTATAGAAATCCAGGGCTTGAGGATGCATTGAGAAAAGCCATAAATAACTCTTGATAAACTTAGGTTGATTTTTGAGTTAACAAGAAATTAAGAATATTTAATTCATAAAATCATGCAAAAGCAGTTTTTATCTCAAAATAGAGCTTTAGTTCTCTTTTTCAACTCATCATTAGATGTTGAGTTTTAGAAAGTTTACAAATTGAAATTAGCAATTGTTTTAAAGTTGACTGCTTTTGTGATTGTGCATGATTTAATATGAATTAATTTAATAAATAAAGTGATTTATTTTCCACTTAATTGATTTTGAATTAAAACAATTGATTTATGGGTTAATCAATTATTAAATCAAACTTTATTCCAATTAAATCATTAAATTTGACAACTTTGATTTTAAATCAATTAAATAAATATCCAATTGATTGTTTGTAGGAATTTTGATTTATTGTCAAAATAAAAACAATATTAATTAGGAATAAATGCAATTAAATCTAATTAAATAATTAAGTGGCAGAATTAAATTAATTAATTAAATATTCATCATATTCAATTAATCAACTTTAGGATAAATAATAACATTTATCACCAGATGAACATTTTAATATTCCAATATTAATGTGGATGGTTGGAGCAAGGAGTGGGTATGCTAGGGCAAGGAGCGGGTATGCAGAGTAGGAATGGAGCGGCGCAAGTCAGGGGTGGCATCCATACCCAAAGCAACAACCTCTGCAATCACAGAGTCATAAATTTAAGCAATTTTGTTTAGACACCAGCCATGGTAGAGGGAAAAAGTTATTTATGTCAGGCGGAGGGCCAATGTCAGGATTTAGTCATCTGAACAGGGGGGATCAGTTGGGCAACTTTGCTCATCTGCAGACATTAGACTCATCATCCTGGGTGGAATTTGTGAAGATTTTTTATGGTACTCTGATTGTTCAGTTGACCAAACTTCATTCCATCAACCATCCAACCAAAGTCTTTCAACGATGCCCTTTTTTGGAGAAGAATGTAACCAATAATATGCAGGGTAAGGCTGGTTCCTCCATTTCTAGTGGGAAAGCAATTGTTCAGCCAACTAAGCCATTTTTCATTAACCCAAGATTTGAAATCAAGTCTCTGAAGTCTCGGTAGCATCACAACATGCGAGTTCAAAACATATTTCAAGATTCTTCAAGGTTTGAGCTTGGGGAGTCTTCTAAGCAGGCAAGTCTTAGGCCAATGGTTTTGTAGGGTCAGAATCATCCAGCTGCAACCTCTCTTCAGATGAATCCTGCCCATCAAAGGGATATCTTTACTATGTCAAGGTTAAATCAGCGAAATAGATTTCAACATCGAAGAAAAGTCAAACCCTCTAAAGAACAACTGATTTTTGATATATGTGAAGGGACACCACTAGGGTCACCGGTATAGATTAGGTATTCCCATCTCCAGGGAAGTCATAAGAAGCACATAGTGAAAGATCCTCAAGTTAGAACATCCATCAATCCAAACCGGTTGTTTAAAATTTGGAAACCAGTCCACCATCAGAATGTCTTGGATCATCAATGCCCATAGGATTAGGTTCATCCTCCAGTCCTAGACAAAAAAACATTGGGCATGGTAGCAGGTGCCAAAGAGAATCAGGCCTCGATTGAGCTCACTCTGCCTCATCACCTTCTATAGAATCACATTGGGTCGCTGCATTGCACAACGCTTATTTGTAAGTTTTCAATCCATTCACTTGCATTTTCAGATATTAAGGAATGGGCTTTTGAATGTTGGGAGGGCCTTTAGATGTTATATTATTGGAGTCAGATCAAGGAGTCTTTGTAGCTCTTTTTGAATCAAAACAATGCAGAGATGCCATCCATAGTTATAAAGGTTGGTTCTGCAAAGGTGCTGGATTATTTACTAGGGTTTGGATGCCAAACTTTAAACCAGACAAGTAGGAATGCTCCTTCTTTCCATACTGGATTTCATTCCTGTTGCTTCCACTAGAATATAGAGAGCCGAAAATCATTGAAATCATTGCCAATCAGATAGGAATTTTTTTTAGACATGACCTCATTCCTTTTGAATACCCTCATCGGGATTCTAGAGTTTGTGTATTACTCTACCCTAAAAAGATGCCACCAAAGATGATCAAGATCAAATCAAAGTGGGGCGTATTGGAACAACCCATCAATTTGGAGGATGTGAATACTTGTCAAAAATATCAAAAAAGTTTAGGCCATTTTACTCTGCAATGTAAAAGGATTGCACATTCGAAGACACTGGTTTGTGAGGACCACTATTCAAACCCATTAGATTGCTCTGTCCAAGTGCCCATCTCGAATAAAAAAGTGAGTAATATTCAAGCCTCCCATGGTCCCAGTTTGTAATTGGTAATATGCGGCAATCAACCCAAGGCACCAAAAGCATCTTCTGTCATTATTATAGATCAAAGACTGAAGTCAATGTTGCAAAGGTTTGATTAAGGGTTATTCTTGCAAATGGCCAACATGATCAATTTCTGTAGTGCTAGCAACAAAATGCCACAACTCACATGTCAGGCTAAGTCTAGACTTCCTCCCCCAGTATTAGAGTCTTATATCAAGGATCAACCTGAGATGTCACATCATAATGTGGATATTGTTGTTAACCAGTTGATATTCCAAAACACTCTGATGAGTATTCCCAACATGCAGGATTCACTCAGCAAGCAAGCAATGTTTGATTTGAAAGCTTGGGAGTTATCGGATCAGATGATCATAGAATTGGCCACTAAATTGATTTTTGAAATAGCGGAAGAAGAAGGACTATTTTTTGAAATAGGGGATATCAATAAAAACTCATCATCACCTCCAGATGTTGATCAATTGGAGTTATCTACAATAATATCCCCACGTTCAGATCAACAGGTAGGGACAGTGGGTACTCTTAATGAGTTTCAGACTCAACAGAATTTACTCAATGATTTCATCTTAGTAGAGACCTCAGATGGTGCAGACTCTGACAATCTGGACAAGGTAGTTACCATCCAAATCAGAGACTGGATTTGGTCTAACAGCTTTTTGGACCTAGAGCAGGATGCATCTCAGGTGATTGGAGTCAATGCTAAAAACCTGCTAGCATCAAACATGCCTCACGATGATTTGGAAAATCCATAATCACACGAGAGAGAAGAACTTATCTCATAAAGGGAAGTTATAAATTTTGTTCAGGTGTCATCACAAATGGGATTTGATCATACAACTATTCTCTCAATTCAGCAAACACCTTCACAAAGTATCTGAGATAAGCCCACTTCGAAGAAAAGAGGCAGAAAACCTAAGAATATCCAAACTAAAGCAGAAATTACAGCAGGTATCCAATTAACTTTGGATGGTTCATTCACACCCTCAAAAAGATTGACAAGGAGAACTAGGTGTTCTCCTTGTCAGCCATGAAGATTATATCATGGAATATCAGAGGCTTAAATGCCTCTGACAAAAGATATAGATCAAGCAAGAGCTTGATTCTTTGAAAGCAGAAGTCATTCTATTTCAAGAAACAAAAATGTCGCAAGGTAATTTTGATAAAATAATTCAGAAGTGGACAAGTTGGAAATCAGTTCATAGACTAGGGATTGGTGCCTTAGGAGGGTTGGCTATCCTCTAGGATCCTAAATCAGTCCAATGCCAACTTATAAAACAAGAAGATAATTGGCAAGCAACATTGCTAAGCTGGTATGGGGAAAATATCCTTTTAATAAATGTATATGGACCTACAACTACACTAGACAAGCAAAGGGTATGGCTGGAGCTCACTCATATGATCCAATCTCAACATGAGTAGCATTTAATAATTGGGGGAGATTTTAATGCTATCCTAAGGCTCTCAAAAAAGTGTGGAGGTATCAGTCTATTGCTGAAATCCATCCAAGATTTTGACAATTTTGTAGAAGATAACAACCTCATGGACATAGAGCTAAGAAATAGGTTTTTTACTTGGACCAATAAGAGAATAAATTTTGCCCAGATAGCTGTCCGAATTGATCATTTTCTGATTTCTCAAAACTGGAAGTTAACAAAGTTCACTTTTCAGTTGGATATTATGCCAAAACCAGGTTCAGATCACTTCCCTATCAGCCTTCAAGTCAGCCCCAATCTGGCATATCAATTAGCCCAACATAAGCCATCTTTCAAGTTTGAGAGTATGTGGTTGTGACACCCATCCTTTTTACCTGCAATCAGACAATGGTGGTCCACTACCCCCTCCACTGATGGAACCAAAATGTTTCAGTTTGTAGCCAAACTGAAATTTATAAAAGGTAAAATCAAAAAGTGGAACGAAGAGACATTTAAAAACATTTTCAAAGAGAAAGAGGTCATCAAACAACAGTTAGAAAATGTGCTAGAAACGATCACCATTCAAGGTATGGATAATGAATCTTTTTCCAAGAAGAAAAAGCTCTCAAATGAATGGGAAGAATTATGTAGCAGAGAAGAGGTATATTGGAGACAAAAATCACAGGGACTTTGGTTGAAGGAGGGGGATAAAAATACTAAGTACTTTCATGCTTCAGCCAAGAAGAAAACTGTTGCCCATCGAATCTTCTCCATTAATAATGCAGATACAAGTATTACTCTTACGGATCCTCAAAGCATTCAGGAGGAAGGAGTAAACTTCTTAAAAAATTTGCTAGCCCCTCCAATTCTTCCTGTCTCGACGGACACCCGTGTGGATGAGCTTCTTGAGGCTAACCCATTGATTGTTTCAGAGTCAGACAACTTGAAATTAATGGCACCATTCACAATCTAGGAACTTAAAAAGGTAGTCTTCTCACTTTCGCTAGACAAGGCACCGAGACCAGATGGATTTACTGCTCTTTTCTATGAAGCTTGCTGGGATTTGGTTGGTTGGGAGCTTCTTGGTGTTATTGAAGAATCTAGATCTAGTAAGTCCATGTTGAAATACTTCAACACTACCAACATTGCTACCATTCCCAAAGTCAAAACACCTAAGACTTTTCTAGAATTTAGGCCCATATCCTTGTGCAACATAATCTACAAAATCATCACTAAGGCCATATATTTAAGAATGCGATACTTGATTCTGAGCCTTGTGTCTCATCCACAAGGTGGTTTTGTGCCGGGTCAAGAAACAATGGAAGGTGCATTGGTGGCTCACGAAACACTTCATTCCATAAATTCCAGCAAGGCTTCACATTTTGTCATCAAACTAGATATGATGAAGGCTTATGACAGAGTTAGATTGGATTTCCTATTTAAAGTTCTACACAAATTTGGGTTTGGGAAAAATTGGTGCAAATGGGTGAGGTCTTGTATCTTGGGTGCTTGTTTCTTAGTACTGATTAATGGAGTGCCGACAAGTTTTTTTGCATCCACTCAAGGGGTCCATCAGGGAGATCCACTATCTCTAGTCCTATTTATTCTAATGGCAGAATCTTTCAGTAGGCATATTCAACAACAACAGGCTTCAGGTGCATGGAAGGGTGTCCAAATTAATGAGACTAGCATTTCAATAACACACACCTTATTTGTAGATGACACACTGCTATTTGGAACTTCCACGGTTTTGAAAGCAAGAAAAATTAAACAATCTTTGGAGTTGTACACCTCAATCTCAAATCAAAGAGTTAATCCCCAAAAATCAAAGATACATCTGTTCAATACTAATCAAATAGTCTCAAACAAGATTATCAATATATTAGGATTCACAATTGATCTCCTTCTGTCTGTCTACTTGGGAATTCCTTTTTTTGTTGGAGTAAACATAATAAGTTATTGGACACCAATAATTGAGAGAATTAAATCAAGAATAGTTGCATGGAAAGCAAGATGGCTCTCACTTTCAGGTAGAATTCTTCTTATTAAATCAGTGCTTTCAGCAATACCAAACTACTATCTATCAGTCTTAAAAGCACCCTCTACAGTGATTCAAGCCATTCAAAAAATTCTGAAAGAATTCTTATGGATAGGAAATATGAATGGGGATAAGAAAATCCCACTAGTGTCAATAGAAAACATGGCACAGGAAAAACAACTCGGTGCAGCAGGGATTCATGATTTGCAAAAATGCAATAAAGCATTTGGCAGCAAGCTAGTATGGAAATTGTACATGCACCCCAACAACACATGGTGTCAAATTATGCAGCATAAGTATCTAGATAATGCTAACCCATCTATAATTCTATCTATCCTTGATCCCCCAAAAGGATCAGCAATATGGAACTTCATGATGGACTCAAGGGAGCTAGTCACCAATTATATTTTTTGGGAAGTCAATAGTGGATCTCAAGTCAAATTTTGGCATGACTCTTGGAATGGGGCTCCTCCTCTCAACACACTTGAAGGAATTGATGATATTGTTTTAGCTTCGGAAAATGCTTGGGGTAATTACTTAATTGTAAGACCCTATAGATTTGCCCCTTCCATTCCATTCCTAGATTGTAAGCGCTTTGAATCAATTCTTTCAAAAAAAGTGGTCTACCTATCTACCTTGGAAGATAAGGTGATATGGGTGCCCAGTAAATCAGGTAATTTTAATATCAAAGATGGTTACAATATTTTACAATAGCAGGTGGTTATCAAACCACCCTCTTGAGCCTTTACCTTTTGTTGGAATCAATTCACACTTCCCAAAGCTGGATGCTTTTCATGGTTAGCTTTAAAAAATAGGGTACTAACTAGTGACCGACTTCATAAATTAAAGATAGGATAGCCTTTCAATTGCACATTATGTGATCAGGATCTGGAAAGTGTGGATCATCTTTCTCTGGGTTGTCCTTTTGCCCAACAATTTTGGTCATTTGTGTTGGGGAAACTTCAGTATTATACACCGCTGCCAAATAAATTATGGGATTTGTTTTAGTCATGGCCAGAGTTATATTCAAATTCCATCTTCTTTGCTCTATGGATAAGCACTCCGGCCTTGATTTTTTGGGTGATTTGGTGGGAGCGAAACAAAAGAATCTTTCGCAAGGAAATCACCCCAATCCAAGTAGTCCTCCAGAATCTGGAAAAATCAATATCTGAGGTGGTAAATTCTAGCCACGCAAAGCTTAAATGTAATCTCTGATTAACATGGTGGGACAGTGTTGTAATAAGGGAATATAATTACATTCATGTCCCAACCGGCTGGTGTCACCAAACATCCATTTCAAATACTATTGAATGACATTTAGTTCACTGGATCCCTCCTGCACAGGGGTTTGTAAAAATTAATTTTGATGGATCTTCAAGAGGCAATCCAGGGGATTCAGGGGTGGGTGTGTGCATTCGTGATCATCAGGGGTTTGTTTTGGCAACCAAATCTTGCCCATTACCCTGAGGCACAAACAACATGGCCGAGGCTCATGAATTACTTGCTGGGCTTGCTTTGGTAAGAGAAGGAGGTTTCCATCGAGTCCAAATAGAAGGTGACTCATTGGTAATTATCAATGTTTGCATCAAAAGGGACATTCATAATTGGCAACTCACATACATTCTTTAGCAAGTATGGCTCCTCCTTGACTCATTTCAGGAAGTATATATCTCTCATACCCTCCGTGAAGGTAATGCGATAGTAGATCATCTTGCAAATATTGGTTGTGATGGTTAGGAAATAACATCACTCTCCCCTGAAGAAATTATTAGTTTGGATTCAAAATTCCACCAGTTGATTTTACAAGATGTCAAGGGTCAGGGTTTCTGAGTCATTAATTAATTCATCTAGCTCCCTACCATGGTGGTCACATGGGCATTTTGTGTATGCATGTCAAGTGTTCAGTCACTCGCGTAAATGGAGATCAGATTGATTATGCTTCTTATGTCACAATACAGGACATGTGAAATTTCCAGCGTACTCATACTCCTCATTATCTTGCCAACATTACTATGTGTAGCCTGTGTGCCACCATTTTTGTTTTCCCATCCTCAAGGCTCATGTCACACATGCGAGTGATGTTGTTGATGATTCAATTCTATACACCCAGGGTCACTTTTTGCAGAATCCCAATTTCCAATACTGTGATTGATATCTTTGCAGCACTAAGCACATATTCGGGCGATTCTAAATTTATTTTGGGTATACCTGCCATGTCATAGCAGCTACAAATATTTGGTCCCTTATATCCTTTTACCAATCTTTGGTAGCTCAAGGTTATTAGCTATGGAGTCGCGGGCTTCGCAAAGTATGAAATATAGGCAATGTGGTAGACACCACTATGAAATCATGCCACGTAACTTCAGAATTAGGTTGCGAATTAGGCATTTGGAGGAGGCTCTACTAGCACACATTGATGAGGTCTCATTTTCCTCCATGTTCATATGCCATTCACAAGCAATCAGGGCAGCAGTTCAAACGGTTGTTGGGGAAGAAATATTTGCTTCACATTTGCAGCATATCATTTTCCCTACGCAGGTTGTTGCCATTTTCTTATCTAACGCATTGGACCTTTCCCAATCAGTGTCTCCGGTGTCATCCTTGGTAAACAAAGTGGTTAACCCCAACTTTCTACAAGACAATGCATTAATGCAGGTTGTACAATAGTATGATCTCTGAGAGGGTTTGGTGCTAGTTGGCGGTTTATTTTCTCACCAAGATTTGCTCACAAATCATGACTGCTTCCTTCTCTATGAGAGTATCAAATGCTCGCTTCGTGTGCAAGATGCTAGATTTGCGAAAAATGCTCTCCGCATTTCAGGCCGTAGGCTGGGGTTTCATATGGTGGCCTGAGTCAAATCTCATGTAAACGCACTACTAGATATCTTAGAGTTTCCTAACTCTCCACTTGCTCACTCCTGCAATTCGCTCTAGCCTTCTGCCAGTGGCCAAGCTTCGAGAATTCCATCATGTGTTCCCTACCTTAATGTTCATCCTATAGGTTTGGTGGTGGGTGATGTTCCTCACTTGCTTCAAGGCTCTGAAGAAATTCATGATGACTATGACTTGCACCGGTTGGTGGCTGACTTAGCATCTCCTGTTCGACTCCCATCTCCTCCAGTAGTTCTCCCTATTTCTGGCAACGTATCAGATGACATGGACATCTAGTGTATGGGTGCTTCGAGTAGTACTCATTTTTTGAAATTTTTTTGGGTTGTTATTAATGCCAAAGTTATGTTGTATTGAAAATTTTGACTTTGGCATCTATATTTTTCTTGCAAATTTGGCTTGACATAGATGTGGGTCGAGATTTTGTATGTCATTTTCCATTAACTGCCGGAGAAGGGATATCGCCTGAATAGTTCTTAGGGATGTAGGCAGTTTTCAATGGAAAATCATATGTATAAAAATATTGTAATTTTATACCGTGTATATGACAATGACTATGGGGTTTCTTCCCAATTCTTCCATGGAGGAGTCTTTTGAATCAGTTTATAAATATAATTATGGTGGCTAGACGACTTTGGCTTTAAAAAAAAAAAACATTTATCGCCAAATAATATTTAATTAAAGATAATTAGATAAATTAGCAATATTTAGGAAATATTCCCTGATGCAGAATTAAGATAAAATCAATTAGGATTTTGATGTGAAGATGTGCCTTAGGTTAGGACTTTTGTGTCGATTTTGTTGGAATTGAAGATGTAGGAGGTTAATGAACCTATAGCCCATTTTTGGGGTATTACATTTTGCCCCTCTTTGAATTACTGTGCGAAGCGCAGTGGTTCAAAGAATAATCTGTGTATGATAAAGATGTATGAAACTGATTTGTTTTGAAAGATGAACCGATTTCGAGACAGAAATCGATTGAAAGATTTAAAGATTCAAGATTTGAGATTTAGGTCCTGATTGACCAAAGATAATGTCAACTATAGCAATAATGAACCGATGATTACAAAAAAGTGCCAAAATGCCTGATTCTGAACCTTATGATTGCGAAGAAGTGAGTGACTGATTCCAGACTTGAATTTCCTTGTATGAATCATATTAGTATCACATCCTAAACCCATTAGTTATGAAGAACCAAGGAAATAACACAACTGAACCGATGGTTACGAAAAAGATAATACAATTTACAAGATTAAGGATTAGGATACCAGATTGATATGGATCTCAATGAATTTGATATGCCCCAAGAAATGAAAGATTTTCCCCAAGCGACTAGGACTTTTGATGAATCAGTAACCAGACATGGTTGTTGTCTTGATCACTGAGAGAAAGATATTGATTTATAGATTTGATTGATGTGCAATACCATGCCCCCTTTGGGATGAAAATCAAAATCTGACAAGAAAAGTCAACTTTGAATAGTTTAGAAGTATGTTAATTGATTTGAGAAGTGGTTGTACATGTCTGAGAACGTGTTCTGCATTATTTTGGAGGTCTAGAAGACCAAGTTTGACTAGGTTTGACCATGAGTTGACCATGGTTGATCAAGTTGAAATTTTGATAGTATGATGTAAGATAATCAGTTAAGTCGAATTCTAGATTTCTGTGATGATTGAAGGTTGATTATGCAAGTAGTTAATAATATGAATGATCTCAGATTTTGATTTTGATCCTGAAAAAGGATTCTACTTGCTGTTTCATTGGAAGAACCTTCATACAATGCTTAGTCCTTGTGTCATGTTTAGCATTTTTGGTTTTGAAGAATCATTTAAGTGTTCAAGCCATTTGTGAGATCATGCAAAGTGCAAAATGCAAAGATGCAGAATGAAATGCAAACCTAAGACCTAGGACCTAGTCATTGATCATGTGTCAATTTGTTGTCATCATTGAACTTTTTAGGTAACTGGATAAATCAATACAATGCCCACTAGTTATGAAACCATAAACATATGAATATTGATTTGTATGTGCAACAATCAATACAACGCCCACTGGTTAGATAACCATGGACATATGAATATTGATTTTATTTCGAAATGTCAGAGTAGATATAAGCACTAGGGCACAAACACCAGGATGACCTGAATATCATGTCCATTTTAATATATCAATTTGTATAAGCATCAAAACATCAATGTCGTGATGACCAGAATACACCTTGCGTGACAAACACATCAAATAGTTAAGAGATCATTCTAAGTCTAGTGTGAATTACTCGTAGTGACCCTTTATCGTTCACATCCTTAGGTAAGATCGTGTTTCATAGTAGGAGAAAGAATTCACTCAAAAAGACAATAGTGAGATCAAACTTCCTTGAATTTTTTGAGTATCAATGGTTGAGGTACTCATGGCCATCCAATTCGCTATAGAGGCTCTTACAGACGGACACCATTTCAATCCAAAATTTTCAAAGTTGTTAGATTTTCACATACAAGAAGAAAACAAAGAAAAGATTATGCCCCCAGTCATCACTCTCTAAATCTTGTAAAGGACATCATCGAAGAGCTCGTGGGAACAAAATATGCAAAAATCTCAATGTGAATAAGTAAGCATACAAGGAGATAAAAGCATGACGCACATATTGTTTTCATTTTGTGTTGATGTTTGATTGTGTTGTTGTAGATGCAAAATCCCTTTCTGGAGAGGAGACTGACTAACTGACTCGGATGAAGCTCCAAAAGACTCTAACTGGATATGACTCATCTAAGATGTACTGGAGGCCATAGGATATGACATTGATTTCCCCCAAGTGTTAGGCATTGATAGGATATAGACGCTTTAGCTGATTAGTGTACAGACCAACTTATTGAAAATAGGAATGCAGAAACAAACCGGGAAATATGTACAAACTAAGGCAAGACTAAAAACTGGGAAAGAACAAGATTGCACTGATAGATGGAGCATTTGAAACAAGTAGCGACTGTTTGTCAGGTTTTCACCATTTTGGCAGAGATTCTATTTTTGCTACCAGGGCACCTGTTTCCAGGTTTTCACCAAGGCACTTTTTCTTTTTTTCATTTTTTTGTATTTTTCATTTTTTCAATTTTTTTGTACTTTTGATATTTTTCAATTTTTTTGTGAATCATCAAGGTGCCAATTGCTAGGTTTTCACCAAGATGTTCATTTTTTTAGGACTTTTTCAGATTTTTATAATTTTTTTCAGGACATTTTACCATAGACTGAATGCTTTAGGTGTAGAATTTCTTCAGATGGAGAACATTGATTGGTTCTCGGAGCTGTTCTCCTTCAATCGTTGAGAGTTGATAGGCACCAGAGCCAAAAGTAGCAGTGATTATAAAGGGACCCAACCAGTTGGGTTCAAACTTCCCCTTGCGCTCTCTATGTGATTGATTTTTAGGATTCTCTCTCAAGACTAGATCGCCAAATAATATTTAATTAAAGATAATTAGATAAATTAGGAATATTTAGGAAATATTCCCTGATGCAGAATTAAGATAAAATCAATTAGGATTTCAATGTGAAGATGTGCCTTAGGTTAGGACTTTTGTATCAATTTCATTCGAATTGAAGATGTAGGAGGTTAATGAACCTATAGCCCATTTTTGGGGTATTACACAAACAAGAATGAAAATGAAACTATGAATGCAATAATGATTAGGGAATTTTTTTGTGTTAAATATGGAGAGCATATCCTACTTTTGATTTTGCAGAAAGAGTTATGCACACCACATGTTATTAAAGAAAAGGTGACGAGGTTCCTCTTTGTGGACTAGACTCTCGAACAAAAGAGGTTAATTTATTGCACACATGTTTGTTACCAACCTAGATGGAGCCTATGCAGTGTGACCATGTGGAGAGACTCTAGTACAACCAATTCCTTGGGGGGGTCTTGGTGGGAATATGCAAAGAATATGCCCCAGTGAAACACATACATAACCATGATTTAATGAAAAACATGTGGGATCATGAACTAAACAACTGAAAAACACTCCATATTACACAAGACTATGCCCTAGCTTACACCAATCAAGACACAACAAGATAAGGATAGATCAAGGTGATCTTGAGTAGGTATAAGACTAGGTCATAACAAGGATAAAACCAAAGAAAAAGACCTTGTGACTGTATACACCCAAAAAAGGTCGCCTAGACTTTGGGCCCCATTTATTTGATTTATCAATCCTGAATCATTTTTATCAATAATCAATATTTTCAACAATATCAATTTCTTGATCAAGTCTTAATTTCAATCATATATTGGATTTTTATCCTATGGGATAACCATTTATCGTAAGTCTTTATTTATTTAAAAGGAATATTTCCTCCCCTTTTAATAAATAAAAAGCCCCCACTTTTCCTCTTATCCTAAGTTGCACAAATAAAGCATTATTCCTATTTCACAAAAAGGAAAAAAGTACTTTTTGTCTCACATGAGGCTCAAAAGTCAACACTTCACTCTCATTGGAGGATACTTGTGCACATGGATTGCTCCTCTTTCAAGCTCCACTGCTGATTAAGACTTTTTGCCTCTTAATCTCCATGGTCCATTTCTTTGCATTTCTTATAAAAGGAGAGCTCTCTCCTTCATTTGCATATACCATGTTTTTATGGTAATGTTATGCTACAGGTTTTAGGTGCATTTGGAGCTTTTGAGGATATTGAAGACTTGTTGCTTTCATCATTTAGTTGCATATTTGCTTTCATAGTTGCATGATAATGACATTCTTAGTATAGATTTCCTTTTATGCAATAGAATAAGCTCACATAGTCTAATAGGAGGCATTGTAATCCATTGCTATTTCCTTTCATAGCTTAGATTGCATTCTCATTGTAGTTGCATTGCATTGCATTTTCATAGTGATTCTTGAGGATATTGGCACTCTTGCCCTTGTCCTCACTTGAATCTCTCATTGTATGGTTGACTAGCAAGGTCACAAGTTCATAGCTCTAGCTGAGAGCAATTTTCAATCTTGCAACTCTATACATAGAGAGCTATGAGCCACTTTGTGAGGCCTCATTCTTGAGCAACCTTGCATGTAATGGTTCATAGAAGTGCACCTTTTAGTGTGTACATTTTTGGCACCCACCGTGGGGCAGAGTAGATAGGCTTTGCCCTTTATTTCTTTGCATTTTCGTCATTTTTCAGATTATTTTTCAAAATTTTTATAGTTTCAATTTTCTGTCTCAGAGTATCACGCGATACTTCTCAGAAATATCATGCAATATACCTTTGTATAGCAGTGCGACACTTCACGTGAGAGAAGAATCGCCTGCCAGTACTGAGGTATATCGCCTGGCATCGTGCGAAGTATCGCCCGCCCATAGTGTGAAGTATCACCCAAACTGAGGTATATCACGCGACTATAGGAAACTGTGTCGTGCGATACTGGTGAAGTCTGAGATATATCGCCTAATCTGACAGAGACTTGCATTTCCAGTTTTCTCATCTGAATTTGATCATTTTTAGTTTGCTATTTTATTTTGTTGTATTTAGATAGGTCTAACATGCATCTTTTAGCTTAAATCTATCAGTTTATTGCATATTTACATTTGGATTTTGATTTTGCTAACCTTGTGGGTCTAACAAGTTGTGTTTGTAGGTGCTCTCATTGCTTGAAAATTGCTAAAAACGCATGTCAAAGAGGGCTACTAACAGTTTTTATAGGGCTGCCCAAGCATAAAAATAAATATTTTTTTTCTTGCTTGTTTATTTTCTTTCCTTTCAAGTGTGGCATTCACTAATTGTGTTAGGAATCTTTAAAACCTTGTGAAAAAGATTTTGAGGTGGTAGGAGAAGTATGCTCTTCACCTTTAGGTGAACTAGAAAATCTTGACCCATCTTAAGGTTTTGGAAGCAAGGGAGTAATTGAACCTCTTTGCTTGGTGTGTTTGGGAGAGATTCTTGAGATAGGGGAGTATGCTCTTCACCCTTGTGGTGAACCAAAAACCTTGAACCTCAAGAGTTGATCCATTCTTTGTTTAGTTTAGGATCCTTTAGCGGGCCTGCTCTTGAGCAATCAAGAGGAACGACTCAAGTGGGGACAACCTTGTCATCATTTTCCTTGGTGGCAAGTGATTCTAACTCACTATAATCTCAAAGCTATCAAGGACACCAAAAACCTTGGTAGACATAACACTTGTCTTCGTTTGATGTGAGTAGCTCATGGGATTGCGACCATGGGGAAAACATTGAACAAGAATGCTTAACGTACTCTTGAGGCCACGAGGTCCTAGTCCTTTATGAGGAGCAAGAGGGGTGTTGTGAATGGAAATTCTTATTAAGAACCATTAGATAGAAGCCACCTTGTTTAGCCGCTTATCTTCTTAGTGCAAGGATTGATCCAAGTGGTTTACCCAGATCACCTTAAGATACTCACCATATGTGTCCCTTTGGTTGTGTCATTTGACATTTCCATGACAAAGCCAACATCTCTTGTGGGTAACCACTTGGTGTGAGGTGAGGGGGCATCAAGTTGTGGGCTAAGTTGGTAAGTATTGAGCCTTGTCTTTTTAGGATAGATTTGCTTGAATTGTCTTCGGTTGTGTGATACCAGTGCAAACATTCTTACATACAAACAATCGGTAGCATTCATAGGGTGCAATTTTATTTTTGATATCACAAGTGTTTGTCTTGGCAAGGTTGCTTTTGCCCTTGTTTCAAGTGTTTGAAACCATGTTTTGATCCCTTACTATTTGCAAACCTGCCAAAATTCTGCTGATATTGTGACTGAAATCGAAAACATTAACCCTCAAACTAAAATTTTTGACCAAGTAGACTCAAAAATGCAAATTTTACACAATTCTGGTCAAGAGTTGAACAATTCTGCAACAGTATCGTGCCTTGTAAAGTGAAATATCGTGTGATACTTCGCGCTTGCTAGAAATATCACCTGCTTTGAAGAGAAATATCGCGCAATAGTTCACCCCTGGCAGACTATCGCCCGACCTGCCTAGAGTATATCACCTGCCAATACTAAGGTGTATCACCTGGCATCGTGCGAAGTATCACACGGTTATAGGTATATCACCCCAGTAGCCTAGAGTATATCGCCTGGTTAAATTCTACCGTGCTTACACTTTGGTCAGTTTCAGTTGCTGTTAATCAGGTTAGGTCTTAGAGTAGGCTTCTTGCCCCGACATTTGAGGTCTGTCTTGACTCTAAATTTCTGGTTTTAGTCCTCCGGGATAGCATCATTTGATTTACAAAATCACCTTGAAATAATTGTCAAGTTAGAAGATCATTCTTGGTGCCAAGGTTCATCTCTAAGATTGTTAGCTACATTCTTGGAAAATTTTAGTACTCTTATTGTCCAAATCGCTTTCATTTAAATCTCAATTTCAATTATCTTTTGGCCTAGTCCAACCTCCTGATTCAAAAGTGCAAGGGTAGTCACCCTTTGATTTGAAGCACCTCTTTGACAGTGTTGGTAAAGCCCTTTTTTTTATCTTCTCATTTCTCTTTGGACAATAGAGAACTTTGATTATCCTAGTTTGGTGTTGACATTTTGTGAGGTCATCCTATTACCAAGGGTCTTCTATTTTCAGTCTTCCTTGGTTAGTCCAGATCTTAGATCCTAGGTGTTGTCATGTTGCTCAACATCTCAATGAACGTTATGGTATCAATTGCACAAGATGGCTCTTAGTCTTCTTCTTTCTTCTCCATTTCCCATGTTCTTCTAAAGTCTTCTATTCCCATGGGAAATTCTTCTTCTTCTTCTTGATTCTTTTCCTCTTATTATCTAGTCTACTTTCTTCTATTCATCTATTCATTTCTTCCATGCTTGATTTCTCCTCTTTTGGAACCATGAATCTTGACTATCTAGCTTTGGAACCTTTATTAAGAATAGATGATCTTGAGCTCATTGACATATTCGAAAAGTGTTGTTCCTCCAAAATTCTCATGAGTGATGAATTTATAGAAAAAATAAAAGAAAAGATGATTAAATCAGATGCCTTTGCTAGAATCATAAACATGGTCATATCACGATCTTCTTCTTCCAAACATTCTTCATCATCTAAACCTTCTCATTCTTCTTCACCTTCCAAGTCTTATCATGACTCTTCCAGACATCATTTGAATTCCTCATCTTCCAAGTCTTATCATGATTCTTCTAAACACTATTCACATTCTTCATCTTCCAAATCTTATCATGACTCTTCTAAACATTATTCGAATTCCTCATTATCCAAGTCCTCTTCTTCCACTAAGTCTTCAATTTTCTCTTCTTCACGATCTCATTCTTCTTCTACTTCTCCTAAGAGTCTTACTTCTCTTTAGAAGACATACCATAAAGAGCAACATGATAGTCCTTGTGATGTCTCTTCCACAAAGAGTGACACACCTACCTTTGATGACTATGATGACTATGATGACTATGATGATGGACAATGTAGCAATACTTATGGCAACTCTATTCCTAAGAGTCCTCCTCATCGTGTGCTTAGGCTTACTAAAGGGTCATCCTATTGGATAGATTGTGATGGTGATCCATATGATTCTAATTTTGAGAGAAATTATGATATTTTTTGTGAACAATATGATACATCTACTTCTATTGAGGAAGAGAAAGCTTTCCGTGCTGATTATAAATGAAGATACTATGAGCATGTCTTGTCTAAAAACTCTCATGCTGAAAATAAAGATTACACTCTCAAGAAAGATCATGTTAATGTTGAACCTTTGTCTTGTGATGGTTCCCTTCCATCCTCTACTTCCTCCAATGCCCATACATTTCCTAAAGCTTCCAAGTCTTCCAAATCTATCACAAATCCTTCATCCAACAAAGATCTTAAGGCTTTCCATGCAGTTCCCTATAGTTATTCTCAAGGGCTACCTCTTAAAGATACTCAAGCTAACCTTCACTTGGATGTGAATACTTCCAATAATGCTAAACCTAAAGAGCCTAAGCCTTTATATGCTACAATTCCTACTTCAACTAGTCCTTCGCCATCTCTTCCAAAGTCTTCCATACAATTCCAACATGCTTCCTTGTCCTTAGAAGTGGCTCCATGTCAAAAGGACTCTAAAAATGAAAAAGAAAAGAATATAAATAAAGATCAAGATCAGAAACCCTCCATATCATCCAATTCTCTTCATGATGTATCTCCTCCACTTTATGATTCTTTTGATCCTCTACGCTCTTTCGCATTCATTCCACCATCTCCTAAGCAAGATCAAGCTACTACTTACACCGTTGAGCTTATTGATAAACAAAATAACCTTACTACACTTGCGCTTTCCAAAGATGATACTTCCATTGAGGTTATTAAAAATGGTGTTGTTACTTCTGATGTAAAGCCTATTGAAAATTAAAAGAAAGTTGATACGCTTATGCTATCCAAAGATCCTTGTCAAGATTGAAGTCTTCCATCCTCTTGTTATACCACTCCATGTTCATTTCCACTTTCTTCTCTTCCTAAGTCTTTCCAGGCTTTGAATGATCCTATCAATGAAGTTGCTCCTATTCAAGATGTTCATGATACTATTGAAAACTCTAATGCTCACTATAAAGATGTTGATATCCTTGGTTGTGATATAGATGCTGATGAACTTATTGATTATCCTTTTGCATCTTCCACATCTATCCTTGGACCTCCTCCACCAATACTAAGGGCTTCATGTCTTCCTTCCATATTAGGTCCTTATGTCCCTTCATTTTCCCCTCCTAATTATCCTAATTCGTCATCCATTTTGGGTCCTTACATCCCTCCATCTCCTATCTTTCCTCAAGATCAACATAGATGCATACCTTTGAATCCCTTTCATCCACCCACCCATTTAAACTGGTCATATCCTCCTTCTTCCACAAGTCCCAAGTCTTTTGGAAGTAAGTTGAATGTTCAAAATAAGAAAAAGAAGCAATACAAGAATCCATCAAAAAAAGAAGATCACCATGTCTCCTCTAATCGACATGGAGGCATAAAGTCAAAAGAGATATCTAAGAAGAAAACTACAAGACAAGTATGGATTCCAAAATCCATCATTGAAGATATTCTCTCTAACACATCAACAGAAAATAAAACACTTAAAGCTATATGGATTCCAAAGTCTCTCTTGAAAAAGTTTCATGCTGAGCAAAAAGTGAAGTTGACATTCAAGCTTCCAAAGACTTCCACTTCATCTTCTTCCAAAAACATTCTTTCATTCCATGCGCCTGAACCACAACCTCTGCTAAACATTTTCCATATTCCTTCTCGTATTCCTCCATTCACATTTGAGAATTATAACAAGCACACCAATCCTCTCTTCGAGGAGTCAGATAGCAATAATGAACCAAAATATGGTTCGCATTTGGACTAGAATATGGTTTACGTTTCCTCCATTTTTTCCGTCACCCTTCAAGGTGTGTATTGACGTTGATCTTACATTTCTTTCCATCTACCTTTTCACATTCATTATCCTTCTACCTTCTATCATTTTTCCTCATTTGCCTATTCCTTCTGCGTTTTCCTTTCCCCTTCAGCATCTTTGAGCATATCATTTTGAATCCTAAGCATATCATGGTTTATCCTTTCAAGGAGCATTATCTAAAAAGCTTGCCTTCTTCCAAAAAAATCAAAAAAATAGAAAAATTCAAAAAATAGCAAAAAATTGAAAATGTGCCATGGTGAAAATCTGGAAACAGGCACCTTGGTAGCAAAAGTAAAGAGAAATAAATTCATCCTATGGTGAAAACCACTCCGTTGTGGCGCCTTAGATAAGTACCATGATGAAAACCTGACAATCAGACATCATGCGTAGTTCTTCTACATATTTCATCCATTCCATCTTCTCTCTTTGATCTTGACAATGTTGACCTATACATGAACATTTGGCTATCTTGTGAGCTATTTTACGATGATCTTGCTTCCATTCCATTCATGTTTAGCCTTCATATTCATTTTCCTCCATTCATTCTAGCCTTTCGCTATCCTTTTCCCCTCTGGTCCTGATCTAATAATAAAAAAAAAAGAAGTAAAACACGATGCTATGAAGTCTCTTGACATGTCTACTCCTTTGGATTGCATCCTTCCTTCTTTTGCAATGTGCTTTTGTGACTTATCCTATGCTAGCCTCTCATTGCTTGTCCAAATGCACTTTACATGACAACAATTTTTCCCTAGCTTGGGTACTCTTGAGGAGTTTGACCTTGAGGATTTCTTCCCTTCACTCTCCTTCATTCTCATGTCTTCCATCTCATTCACCAGCTTGCTTATCCATCTTGTCCCTCACCTTCCTAGACATTGGGAATACACGATGTGATCTTTCTTGGGAGTTTGATGCCCATTTCTGTCTGGGGGCATCCTTTGTACATACTTATTGATCCTGAAAAAATACCAAAAAAAATTGATATATGATGCTGAAAAAATTCTAAAAAGCATAAAAAGTCTTGAAAAAATATAAAAAAATCAAAAAAATTCAAAAATTCAAAAAATAGAAAAAGTGCCTTGGTGAAAACCTAGCAATAGGCGCCTTGGTAGTAAAAATCCAAAAAAGGAAAAAATAAAAAAAGATTCCAAGTGGTGAAAACTTGGAAACAGGCGCTACTTGAGGCCTTTGCACTCCTATTTGTTAGCATGCGTCCTCGACACTGAGTCTTTCCCTCATACCTTGACCTTATTTGGCTTAGTCTGGAATTGGTCTTTGTCTTTGTGTAGGCGGCATAACTGTTAGCATTGGTCCTTTAGGTGTGTTTGTCTCTTGGGGCAGTTCACAACAGGTGTTTTTCAACACCACCCCAAACAGTGTTTTTCAACACTACCCTTGCGTCGAGTGTTTCTTAACACTTATCAGATGTCTTTCCCAATAGTCTAAGTATGATGCGATATGTCTCATTTGCAGATGTGATAACCAGAGTCTGACTCTATGACCAACACACACGCACTTAAACAATCAACTTGTTGAGATATGTTGACTTTATTTTTCTTTGTGTGCTGTCTATGAGGATTTCTTTGATGAGTGGTCTCTCCCTGAGAAGTTTTCGATGATGCATAGCTAGAAGACTAAGGGAATGAGAACATGTTTTCTTTCTTTATCTACTTGTGGGTATATTTTGTTGATCCTAACTATCATGAGCATTTATGCTGGTCCTACTTGACACTATGGATTGACAAGGTATTATCCTTGACTGTTATGCGAGTGCATACTTCTAGCTATCCTGACTTTCATGTGTCTTGATACAAGCATAATCTCGCCATAACAAACTTAGGTAATCTCACTACACTAGTCATCTTGACCTACATGTCTTTGGTGCCTAGGTGAGATTCCTACATTTCTATCTGATAAAGATCATATTCATATCCACATAGTTATGCTAGTGTGCATTGTATGATCTTACGACGCTACCAATAATGCTCAATAATGATAATTAGATGTCTATAAGCGTTGTGACCTTGCAAGTCAACCACTTTCATAGTAGCTTGCATTCTTAGGTTTATGATAGTTTAGTTTTTGCATCTTGCATATGGAAAGAGCTCTCCTTTTTATCATCTACAGACTAGTTGGTCAACTATGCTCATTTTCTGATTCTTCTTGATCATATCTTTCATTTTTGGTCTTTCATATCACATCATTTTCTGTCCATTTTCGGACTCGAAATCGAAATCCGAGGTCATCTTGATAGTCAAAATCGTGTTTCAAAAATCTTCCCTTCTTCTGCGCAGTTGACTGATCTTTTGAGGCCTAATCCTTCGATCTTTGTTGGGGCATCGTCATTTCTTCATTTCCATGTCTTCCAAACTTCTAGTTTTTCATTCATATTCATTCCATTCCCTCCTTTCTCACGTTTGATTACATCTTTTCAGGCTGGGGCATGTTTCATTGCCTAATGGTTAACCTATTAACCCTTTACCTTCGATTGTGATTTCATTCTAATTTGATCAAATCTTTATCGATTTGTTGTTCTCCTCTCTCTGATTTCAATTTTGACTCCGAGGGGGTAGTACCTATGGGATTCTCATCCCTGATCATCTTGATGCTCTTGATTCAGACATCTTTTGTGAGCTTTTGCTCAAATTTGAGATTCTTATCTCTTACTTTGAATGTGATCTTGAATCAACCTCATGTTCAAATGCCTTTGTCTATGTTTGTTTGGATATGATCCCGAATCGACCTCATATTTGAGTTGTTTTGTGATCCCAAATCGATCTCACATTTCAACTTCATTCTTTGACTACATGTGTTCCCAAATCGATCACACATTAGTCAAAGAGGGGCAAATGTATACACCCAAAAATGGTCGCCTAGACTTTGGGCCCCATTTATTTGATTTATCAATCCTGAATCATTTTTATCAATAATCAATATTTTTAACAATATCAATTTCTTGATCAAGTCTTAATTTCAATCATATATTGGATTTTTATCCTATGGGCTAACCATTTATCCTAAGTCTTTATTTATTTAAAAAGAATATTTCCTCCCCTTTTAATAAATAAAAAGCCCCCACTTTTCCTCTTATCCTAAGTTGCACAAATAAAGCATTATTCCTATTTCACAAAAAGGAAAAAAGTACTTTTTGTCTCACATGAGGCTCAAAAGTCAACACTTCACTCTCATTGGAGGATACTTGTGCACATGGATTGCTCCTCTTTCAAGCTCCACCACTGATTAAGACTTTTTGCCTCTTAATCTCCATGGTCCATTTATTTGCATTTCTTATAAAAGGAGAGCTCTCTCCTTCATTTGCATATACCATGTTTTTATGCTAATGTTATGCTGCAGGTTTTAGGTGCATTTGGAGCTTTTGAGGATATTGAAGACTTGTTGCTTTCATCATTTAGTTGCATATTTGCTTTCATAGTTGCATGATAATGACATTCTTAGTATAGATTTCCTTTTATGCAATAGAATAAGCTCACATAGTCTAATAGGAGGCATTGTAATCCATTGCTATTTCCTTTCATAGCTTAGATTGCATTCTCATTGTAGTTGCATTGTATTGCATTTTCATAGTGATTCTTGAGGATATTGGCACTCTTGCCCTTGTCCTCACTTGAATCTCTCATTGTATGGTTGACTAGCAAGGTCACAAGTTCATAGCTCTAGCTGAGAGCAATTTTCAATCTTGCAACTCCATACATAGAGAGCTATGAGCCGCTTTGTGAGGCCTCATTCTTGAGCAACCTTGCATGTAATGGTTCATAGAAGTGCACCTTTTAGTGTGTACAGTGACCAAGTGGTTATTCAGTCCATAGTTCTTACCATAAATAGTATCATAGGATGATAGGATTTTGATGATTTCCAAGCTCAAGGGGGACATATCCCTAAGGACAAGGATTGATGATATAGGTCAAGATGACAAAAGGTAGGCAAAAAATCTGGAATAAATGACAACCATGAAAATAAGTCTCAAGATTTGATTTGATACATGATCTTGTGCAAAGGGAATATTTGTGATACACACAAGTAATAGCTCAAAATAACAAGGGTTAAGCTCATTTTAAGGGGAATAAGCTCAGTTTGATGGGGTAAGAGATATATCCTTATTCCAAGAAAAGGTAGATCCACTCTCGTCATCATATGCAAGATATGTAGGGATATTAGGTACAATGGATGGGTTGTAAGGAAAATGAAAAGGGGTAGGGTCCCCACATAGACATAGGGGGGAATGGAAGATACTGGCAAAAAGATGGTAGTGTGGTGATAGGTGCAAATGGAAAAATCATGAATGAGGGGAATTTGAAAGGGGAAGATAATGATAAGTGGAGGGTATGGAAGGGAGGATGACCAAATAGATAATAGATGTAGTTACTACATATGGTGCCTAAAATAGGTTTACACCATGGTACTTTCTCATAGTGCCACTGAAGTGGTTTTCACTAATGGGCAAAATTATTTCTTTTTACTTTTTTTTTTATTTTGTAATGTTTTTGCTCTTTTCAATATTTTTTTAATTTTTTTTGGTATTTTTTTGTTTTTTTAAAAGATGGAATTCATTGGTGGGCTATTCATAAAAGCATTTGAGATGCATGATATTCATGGGGTCAAGGAGAGGATCTCCTTCTGAAGTACCAATATGATATGCCCCAGTCCCATATTTTGCAGTGATGATGTAGGGGGCCAACTAGTTAGGCTCATATTTTTCATTTTCTGTCATGGTTCTTAAGATTCTTCTCATTTTGTATAAGGAAAAGGTTTCCTACCTTGAACTCTCTGGGCTTTATCTTATTGTTATACTATAGGTGTAGGTGATTTCAATACACATGCAAATAATTCAAAACATTAAGGCATCGTCCATCAAGGAGTTAGAGATCCTAGAGTCATGCAACTCTGTACTCGTCATCTAACAATAAATTGTGTGAAGTGACCCTAACGGATGGGAGCTCAATCTCAATAGGAAGGAAAAATTTGGAACTAAAGAATAGGGAAAAGGAGTGGCACAAGTAGGTGTGTGGATAGAAGTGTGATAGGCCCATAAGGTGGGGTTTAGCTACAAGTGCCAATCATGGCCATTTGCACTAACTATCTTTTGAGGATTTTAATGATGCTTTTGTTTGTATCCTTAGTTTGACCATTGCCTTGGGAATAATATATAGAAGAAAAGTTTTATTTAATACCAAATTTATGGCAGAGTTCTTTGACATACTTTTTCTTAAAGGGCGTACCATTATCAATGATTATATCTTGTAGGATGCCATAGCAACAAATGAGATAGTGCAGTATAAACATGGAAATTTTCTTATCGGTAGTGTAGGTTAACAAAATTGCTTCAACCTATTTGGTAAAGTACTTTGTGGTAGTGATGATATATTTATGACTACTAGAGGAGGTGGGATGTATTTTTCCAATGAGATCAAGCCCCCATTGTGAAAATGGCCAAGGTGTAATAATAGGTTGCAGTGAATGAGAGATAACATGGATCAAATATCTGTGCTACTAATATGGAACATATTTCTTCACAAAATGATAGGCATCTTGCTCCATAATGGGCCAATATTATCCTTTTTTCAAGACTTCCTTGCAAGAGCGATATGACCAGAATGTGCACCATATATTTCTTGGTGAACCTCTTGTAATTTTGTTTGAGCTTATTCTAATCCTAGACACATAAGGAGGGTTCCATCAAAGTGATTTTGATATAAGATGTCACCTAGGATAGTGTAACAAGAGGTGTGACGACGAACGAATTTCTTTCATTGGCTGGGGGTAAGATGAGGTGGTATGACATTATCATGAATGTAAGTGTAGATCTTACATGGTACTAGGGAGAATCATGACCAACAATGTCACACACCATGTTGGATTCGAGCATTTCATAAAAAAGGACAATAAGGTGCTCAATAAGAAACTCACACTTGTGACTATATTTAGGCATAGCAATTAAGGAACCAACGGTAGCAATTGCTTCAACAACTTTACTGTTTTCTCTAGAAAGTTGCTAGGACTAATACTCCATAAAATATTTCCTTTCATCTTCAACCAAGTGGAAATAGGGGAGAAATTTATTGTCCTTTATCTGGTACTTGTCATTAACTTATTTGATGAAAAGTTGGAATCACAAAAGAAAACAAGCACTAGTGGTGATGGTAGATATTATTTGAGCTAATCAAAGGCCTTTTGATAGAGACAATCCCATTGAAACTTAATATCCTTTTGAAGAAGATGGGAAAATTGTTGACATTTATTAGCAAGTCATCCAATAAATCAATAGATAGACTAAATCTTGCCTTGAAAACTATGAGGCTACTTAAGATTCTTAGGGGGTGGCATCTATAAGATGGCTTTTAATTTCTTGGGGTCCACATTGATTCCTCTTTGTGAGATAATATAAACCAACAATTTTCTTGATGTTACACCAAAGACACACTTATTGAGATTAAGTCATACTTTGTATTGCTCTAATCACTCAAATATCTTAGTAAGCACTACAATGTGTGATTCTCTAGTTTTTGACTTCTCAAGTACCTTTCATCAACATAATCCTCCATGATGTCATGCTTGAGGTCATGAAAAATAGTTTTCATAGCATGCTAATAGGTATATATGGCTTTCTTGATCCAAAGGGAATGACTTGGTAACAAAATGTTCCTTGTGGTGTAGTGAAATAAGTTTTATGTTGATTCTCAGTTGCAATTTTAATCTAATTGTATTCAGAGTATGTATCCATAAGAGATAGCATATCATGTCTGGTTGTCAAATCCACTATGATATCTACATTGGGGAGAGGAAAACCATTCTTGGGAAATGTTTTTTTCTAAGTCTCAGAAGATAGTACAGATGTGGATTCTATCAATGACTTTTCCTACTAGTACAATATTGGAGACCCACTCTAGATAATATATAGGTCTAATGAATCCAACATCTAACATCTTCTATAACTCTTCTTTTACCAATAATTCTATCTATGGGTACATGTTTCTAAGTTTCTGGTTGACTGGTTTGAGATCAAGATATACTGCAAGATGATATATGAATAGATTAGGATCCAAAATAGGCATATTTGTATATGACCAAGTGAAGTTATATTGTGATTTGCGAAGGAATTTAGTCATATCCACCTTTTCCTTTTCACTTGGGGATGTTGCAAAAAATGTAATTTTGATTTTTTTTGTGGTTCTAAGATTCACTTCTAATGTATCCTCTATGAGAATGGATAATTTTTCACGAGGTAGGACCATTAGTGGAAAATCAAACTCTCCATCCTCTAGCACCTTAAGGAGGTTTTCACTAGGGGATGTTTTATTTTTATTTTCACTTTTGCAACTGAAAGAATTGACTTGTTGCCCAAAATTTGCCTATTCATTGTATGTGATCTAGTTTTCATATTCTTGGAGATTATTAAGGTCTAGGAGTGCCCACATTACTTCATATATTTCACATATATCTAATAGTGGTGGCCCTTACTGGTAGCAATCAATAAGTTCAAGATTCTTAAGTGGAAATCTAGGAGATGTAAGGCTAGAGGGGGTTATGAAAAGGGCACAACTAATTCCAACGATATCATTGTCGAGGCATTCAAAAGGCACTTCATATAATTCCTCCTCGAGATCTTCTAAATTAGAAGAATCTTCATGGTCATTTTGAGAGGACACCTTAGTTTTTGAGTTATATCTAAGTCCCCTACTGTGATAGTAATCTCTTAGATTGGAAGGTTCTTTAATGCCTTTCTCTTTTGCACCCAAGATCGTTACATGGTATCCCATATTCCTAACTATGGGATATGCTTTTGGATATTTCTCTTTTGGGATGTCAATAGGATTGTCTTTATCGTCCTTGTATAACCATGGTAGTACATCTTCCTCCATATTTTCTTCAACAAGGGGTCCCCATTACTTGAAGCTAGTCTTCCTACACTAGATAATAGGCCTATCTTTAGGAAAAATAAGCAAGGGTTGACCATAAGACTTTGGGGATAAGGGGAGTTGACCAACATAAATGACATTTTGAATGGTATACTCTCTACAACCTTTGTCAACAATATTTACTTGGTCATCAAAATTAGTGTATTTTAAGGTGGAGGTTTCATTATATGATGTCTTAGTAGTGGATGATTTGGCTAACTCACTGAGTGGGCAGAAATTGATCTATTTTCCTTCAAGAATTTTATAATACCAAAAGGATTCCCGATCTTTGAGAAAAGTAACTTCTCTACTATTATGAGGGAATTTGAGGCATTGATGGAGGTGGACATCATGAATTGAATGCGTGGATCCATAGTTAACTAAGAAGGATATTGTAAGGTAGGTCTAAATCAAGGACTTGACATGTAGTCTCAATCAATTTGGGACCCACCTAGAAGGGGAGTGTTAAAAAACCTTTGGATTATCTTTCTCTATTATCTTATAATTTTATTGATATCTTCTTTATTGAATCAATGAGTTTGCCAGGGAATCCCGATTATTTTACTAAATTCAATGCACAAAGATTTAGACCAAATCCACCATTTCTAAGGATTCTTTTCATTTTGTGTTAGTGGATAAGTTATTTGATGTGTAAGGTTTTATTATGGTTAGGATTAGGAGCACGAAGGTATTTATCTATAATGATAAGGTGGTGTTGTGTGGAAAGGTTTCCAATCTTGGCTTGAAATTGGGATTAATTGATATCATTGGGAATGCAGGATTCAAGGAGAGCTTTCTCAAGGATTTCTTTATGAATGAGAGATGTGTGGAGAAGCTCAAGATTAGATATCTATGTTTGGGTCTTTTGTAGGTGATTAATGAGGATATAATGGGAAGTGGGTCTAGTGGAAGTTGATGGAGTTGATGGAGGTGGAGCTACTTGGACACTAACTCTTCCTCTGTGGGTGGTAGAATTACAACTAGCACCTTTTACTATGATAGTGTCTACATGGTTGTTAAATTCTTCAATGCAACCATATAAAAAGTCCAACCCTAGGATGATATTGGTGGTATAATTTTATGGAAAGCCATTTGTGACAAGGACTTGTCTTCCCATGCTCAGGAAAGGGGGAAATGTAGATATTAAGATGCACATTGGTGATGATGGATTGTGCTCCTCAACTTAAATTCTTCCAATTTCAATAAGGTCTTGGATGAAATTTTTAATCTTCATGCATTTCTTCTTATCATGACCCTTAATACAATGGTATTCACAATATTCATTATCATTATACCAAGTGGGCTTAGGTTGATTCTTATCATATGGCTTGGTGATTGGGAATACAATCATATTCTATTAAAAAAGGTGATGTAGGATAACATCAAGGGAATCAATGAGAGGTGTGTATGGATGGTGTTTAGGAGTGTTGGTATTATTGTTGGTGTTGTTGCAAAGAGGGAAAAGATTGTTGGGTGGATTATGAGTGGTTTCATGTTAGGATTGTTATGATTGGTGTGGTTTTTCTATTTGGATTGATTTCCTTGATTTTATGCCACTTGGATATTTTGCACATGCTTAGAATTAGTTACCCCATCATTAACAACATTCTTATTCTTGGTCCAAAACTTAGGTTTGTCATTGGATGACAAGGTATAATGCTTAATTGTCCCTTATTGGAGAATACCATCCTCAATATTTTTCCCTTTCTTGACCAAATTTTTTAAGGTATCTAGACTAGCCATTTTCATGTCAAAAGCCATTTGTGGTACAAGATCTCTAGTGAAGATGTCGATCAAATGTTGTTCCAGAATCTTCCAAGGCATTCTATTAGCGAGGTGTCTCCAACGTTGCAAGAAATTTGCAAATGTCTCTCCATTGTGTTGTTTAGTATTGCACAAATCACCCGAGGATGCTTGATGTTCAATTTTATACCCATATTGTGCAACAAATTTTTTCATTGAGATCCATAAAGGTAGAGATAGATCCTTGTGTCAAGTTCATGAAACTTTCAAGTTTAGGGCCTCTGAGACTTAGAGAAAATAGCCTCTTAAGATAATTTTAATTGTACAAGACCTCTTGAAATGTCACATAGAACTCTTTGAGATATTGAATAGGACATGTTTCCCCCTTGTACTTGTTAGATTTAGGGATCTCAAAGTTTGGGGGAAAGGTTGGATTATGATGGATCTATCAAAAGGATATGGACATATATCATCAAATGAGAATTCCTTCTTGTGTCCTCCATTTTGAATATTGAGGATGATACTTTTGAGCGCATTATCTTGTTGGGAAAGGTCGGGGGTATTATGATGTGTAAGAGTAGCCCAAAGATTAGATGGTCCTCCAAGCATGGATGATATAAGACTTGCGACTGGTGGAGGTATGTATTGATAATCTTGTGATGAAAAACTGGTTGATATCTTCATAGAAGATGATGGAAATGTGAAAAGTGATGAGGTATGATCAATTGTAGAGAGGGGGACATAGGTTTGACCTATATTTAGCACATTTTTGAGTCTATAGAACTAGATGTGTTCATGGTCGTATGAATGCTAGCATGAGAGGTCAAAGTGGGTATAATGCTAAAAAAAATTGAATGGTCTCTTGTGATAATTGGATGGCTTGGGATGATTGAGTAGTTTGGAATATGGATGGTCTAGTGGAAGTATATGCACTTTTCCCTTTTGATGAGGTTGCATTGACATTATTGGTGGTATTGGTAGTATTAGTGACACAAGCCTTAGTGACGTTATTGAAGAGCAAGGAGTCATCAAAATTGGTGGGGACTATAACCCCATCTTTGACAATACTCATGAATATTTTTCCTTTGTTGTGTCTAATGACTTTCTCAACCATTTCCAAATAGTAAGGTTCTTTAAGGAAATTATCCAGATGATGATTGGTCTAAGATTTCTTCCTCCTCTTGGTTGTTGGTTATATTCATTGCTTTAAAACCCTCATCCATGAATGATGTTGTGAATGGATTCTCATTATCACTATTGGTGTTGCACATGTTGGATCAAGATGCCCTCATGTTTTTAGCTTGCGATCAAGTAAGGACCATGCAAAAGTGACCTTAGGAGGATGAAGTGATGATCAATAAAGTCTAGGACAATGTTGGATGAATTCTTAGTTTTCTGAAGGAATGATGAAGGATGGGGGATGTCTAAATGTATGGGTCTAAAGGTGTGTTTTTGAACTTTGGACTAGGAGCAATCAAGATTGATGTTTGATCAAAGGATTTAGATTAAATTGAAAATATTTTATTAGGATTGATAGGATTAGGATCAAGTATGGTTGGATTTGATTTGATTAGATGGATCAAAGATTGATTGAGGATTTTGATTAAGATTGTATATGATTGATTTAGAAGGAAAAATCTATTGAAACAACCTTTGTAAAATAAGGATCCTTTTTATGCTCAAAGGGGTTTGATTTGGGATTATATCCTTTCTTAATTGAGACAGGCTAAGTTCTCAAGAAAAAATAGATTAGAGATTACTCAAAAATCTCTAACTTAGGGATAACCACTCTTTAAGCTAATAATATCCAAATATAGGGATAAATAAGTAGACTACTTGAGATAGGCTAAGCTCTCAAGCAACAGACTTAGTTAGGGTCAAATTTAGGATAATTATCTTTTTCTTCACTTAGGAAAATTTGAACCTTGGGTTTGATTGATGTGGGTTTGGATTGATCAATGTTTGGTTGAGTGGTTAAAATTGATTGGTATTGGATTGTCTTAAATAACATTTGATTAAGGTAGATCAAGATTCAAAATGATTTGATTAAGGTCTAATATAGATATGATGATGATTTTTATCCTAGGTCCAAAGATATAATGAGAAGATGTTAGGATTGATGGATGAGTTGGGTGAAATGATTAATGTTGATGGGGATGTATGGTCAAATGTTTTGGTTAGATTATATGGGTGAAATAGATGAATAAGTGTTTGAAAGGAATAATAGGTCACAATTGAAGGGCCTTGGTATAATAAGGGCTAAAAATACCATGTTACAATATAGATGATTAGGTCTCTGTCAGAAATTGGAGATGTCGATCCCAACTAGAAGCATAAAAAAGTATAAATGTTGATTTGTGCAAATTATGATCAAATGGAAAGTTTTACCAATTTAGAAGAAAAATTCTTAGTCTAGAGAGTGTAAACACTAAGCCCTATGTGCAAACGTTAAATATCGTAGACGCCAAAAGACAAGCATAAATACCAATCTAGAAAGTAGAATTATAGGTAAATTTTGAAGTTTTAATGATGTTTGATTGGTGAAAATGATTTTTTTTATGGCAAGAGCACACACCCCAAACACAATATTTGTTTGTTTGATCAAGCACATGCACAACCTAGGTTAAGGAAGGAGTATACTTGTTGAATCCCCTTGCAATTTAGAATATCACTTCCAATTGGATAGATAGATGCTTGGTAGCACTGACTCCCCTCACACAAAACTCACTTCTCGAGCATACCAAGCATCAAGTTTCAAGAGAAATTTTCTATCATAAATTGGGGGCTACATGAAGGGTTCTTTGAGGTGCACGTATTATAGTCCTTGTGCTAAAATATAAAAAGGATTTTGGCTACTAAAACAATTTAGTTTCTACTTAGGTCACCCATTCAAGTGGCTATACTTTTGATAGATCGGCCTCATAGAGGAGGCCTCCTAGCTTGTAGAAGTTGTGTTCTATAAATTTTTACATGCTACACAAGTATTGAGCGAGATATTCATCCCGACAGAGAAATCACCCATTGATTGTGCTTTTCATCACAACCACATTTCTTATATAGCTCGGATCGGAAGGGCTTGGGTTTAGCCCATTACCTCTTGGGTTGTTCCCTCTCACCTAGCCTTAAGGGATTATTAGGAGGCATGCCCTCTAAAAAATAGAACAAATTATTCTTATACCCAAGATCTATGAAGGCTAGGGGAGATGATACATTTGTTCTATATTGGGATATAACTAACAAAAATGTATCTAATGCATCAAATACCATAAACACTTGATTCTTTCACCCAAAGGAAGCCCTAATTAGGCTATGTGCAATTGGATTAATGAAGACACACAAAAAAATTACAAGAAATAAAAGGTCCCCACTTGTAAAACCCACCATTAGTAGTATGATTTTATGTCTTTGACAAATATATAATGACTAGAACAAGGGTTAGTGGTATGGAGAAACCAAACATATGAAGGTAAGGCAATGTGAAGTGGAAACACTAATTTATAGGCAAAAATGTTGATTAGCAGAAATGCTAATAAATGAAAACATAGATATGCAGAAATAGAAAATGATAGAAGCTAGAAACAATAGCCTAAATATTTTTTTTTCCTTAATATTTAAAATTTTAAGTTTTTCTCATAATATGAATAAGCCAAATGATAAAAAGACATGTGCAGAAATGACCATACACCTTGATTTTACCTACGTGTAAACGCTGATATGAATTGGAGGTGCTGAAGAATGTAGGAGTTAGAAAGAGGAAACACAGATGTACCCATGTGAAAAATAAGACCAAACCTACAAAATGGGTTATCTTCCAAAAAAAATGTGTTTCTAATAAAAATCCAATAGTGAAATATAACAAAATTATTAGAAATGAGAATTTGAGCCTATAATCCTACAAGAACACCCAAAAAGTTAGATTGAAGCACCATTAGTCTACAAAAAGTGATGATGTAAGTTTGGCTGCAGAGGTGCCAATTCGAGGTGGAGGTGTTGATTAATGGAAACACCTATGTGTATGACACAAGCACCGTTTCAGAAAGTAGACCCACAAATTGACAAAAATAGCTGAAAATAAGGTTAAATTATGAGGGATGTAGGTCACACTAGGCGTTCTAAGATGTATATGGTTAGATTTTTCAAGTTAACAAATGCAATAAAATCCAAATATAAACATAAAACTAACTAAACCTAATCATACCTCTAATTGAGTAGAATGGAGGCACCCTACTCTATGGATTTGCTCATTTGATGGTTTAATGTGGATGATGCTCTCCAAAAAACAACTCAATAGATCCCCTAAATGATTCCTATATGATTAATGGATTCATATGTGTTGTTAAGATGTAAGCTATATGAAAATCTAATGCAAAACTGATGGATTTCTATATGAAAACTAAGCTAAACATGCAATGAGATTATGCTAAATGGATATGAAACTATATAAAAAGATATGGCTTCAACCATTAACCCGCACAGTGGGGAGCAGAGGCTTGAGGTCATGGGTCACCCCCATGGTCTCGGGTTCAAAACTCCTCCCTGAGTTTTCCCGGTGAGATTAGAGTGCGATCTGACGGTCTCACTCAAGGGGATTAGTCTCACTTTAGCTCGCACATCTACCCAAGATAAGGGTTGTTGGGCGTTGGAATAGGTCACGGGGATACCTCCTCGTAGTTAAAAAAAACCTATATAAAAATATATGATAACAATATGCAATCAAAAGAGCTCTAACAATTTGGCATGATAATAATATAATTGATTTATAGATGAAATGCATAAGAAGGGGCTCCTATTTATAGGAATTGAAGGGAAATAAACGAACATAATTCAAGCTTGAAATGGGCGGCTAGGATTAGTTTTGATTGATGAGGTGGAGGCTATGTAGGCAAGGGTAGTTGGCCATGTAAGAGGGATGAGTTGCTCACATATGTGTGAGCAATCTTGAAAGAGATGGACAATAAATGCCAAGTGGAAGACAATGTAAGACTAGGGTGGCTCAATGTGGCAATGGGGCATAAATGTGTAAGAGGAGTGTTAGCTATTTGTGGAAGGTTGGTGGTTTTGAATTTGGGAATATGCTCACACATGTGCGAGTCAAACTAAAAATTGGGGGAAATGCCAATGAGTGTAGAAATTAGGAAATTAGCTTAATTAATCAAGGGTTAATTAATTAGTAGGCTTTAGGGTGTCACGATGGATTTTGGGTTAGGAGATTTAGGCTTGAGTTAAGTTTAATTAATTTAAAAATAATTAAACTACAGGATTAGAAAGAAATTATTCAAATAAATAAATTATTTGAATATTGGCTAAAAGGGGATAATATAGTTAATTAATCAAAATTAATTACATTATCAACCTAAGAAGGGAAATCATATAATTAATTGGTTAGATTAATTATATTGTAAGGCTTGAGGTAATTAATTAATTATAGGACACATGTTAGTATGAATTTAACACATTCATAAAAGAGCAATTTTGGATGTCTACATAACTACTTACTTGCGAAGCCTCCTACTTAAAAAAATAGGTTTTGAGTCCACATCAACATGTTTAAATATGATTCCACATCACCATGTTTAAAATTTATAAAAATAAATATTAACATAACATTTTTAATACTACATTAAAAAATATCCTAATTATTGATTATTTTTTAGATTTATTGAAATCTTTGTAAAAGTAAATATTAATATTACCCTTTTAATGCTCTACTAAAGAACATTCTAACTATTAGAGTGGGGTTTCATAGGGGCTTAAGCTTCTACTTTTTAGAAAGAGGAGGTAGAATTTTTATTTTGCTATAAGATAAGATAAGATAAGATAAGATAAGATCATTTTTAATTTCTGTGAGGCTAACATAGCCTATAGAAAAGCCCGCCAAAATTAAGCCAACTTTAATAACTCCTAAAAATGAAAGCTCAATCCATAACATAACCCTCCCTCCACACATACCATCAAAGCATTGAAAAGAAAGCCCTCCTTTTAATGGAAAAAAACAACAAAAAAACCCTCCCCTCTGCACATACCATAAAAGCATGGAAAAGAAAGCCCTCTTTAAGTGGGGAAAAAGCAACAAAAAGATAGGGGCTCCACGCACACTACTTGTTTATAAAACATCTAAGAGGCTGTACGGTTACTAAAATACTTGGAAATGAAATGAAGATTTTAATGACGTCCACGAGACCATGGGTCTAAGGGACCACTAATCAGAACCTAAACTAGCTCCATATGTCTTTCCAGATCACGTCTTCTGCTGTGATATTTTACAATCAAACTAGCCGTTTGCTCCATCTTATCCACCTCAAAAAGACTATGCATGTTTGTGCCAGCCTCCTTGAAAACCCCGTACTGTGTCTGAATGTCATCATAAGCTAAGCACTCAAAGAGAAAGTGCCACTCAGTCTCGACCACACCTTTTTCGCAGAACCTACATATTCTTTCCTCCCATTCTTCTTTGGGCCTTTTCCACCTACCCGTCTCACATCTAAGATGATGCGAACCGGTCCTCAGCTGAGCCACTAACACCCGAGCCTTACCTTTAATATTTGACCCAAGATAAGTCTGGTCCCAATGCCCATATGAGGGGTTGAACATCTCGATATAATGCATCTTTTTCTGATCCATGTTCCCGGACCACATGGCATTATGAAATTTTTCCATGACAAACTTTTTTATTTCCCTGTTGGTAGAAGGACAATCTTGCATCTTGATGTTCCACGTGTTCATCCATCTTACATTTTATTTCATCCACGTCTTTTTCCTGCGGGTCAGCTCCTCTTTCATTGCAATTTTGGGCCAGCATTGGTTATCCATGTTTTCAAGTTTTTTTTAGATAACTTATTAACCGAATTATCGCAACCGAACTTTTTTATTTCCCCGTTGAAAATCATATTATCTATTGAATTGTGAATGCCTGCCAAAACATTTCAGTGAAGCGTTATCTTCCTCAACTATTGCATGACGGACAAGAGAGGCCGTCAAAAACAAAACAAAAAACAAAAACCGGTGCTAATGATGACCACCTGCTGGAGGAGGCATCTATGCAGCTACGAAAATTGTGAACCATACGAAGGGGAAACACTTCATTTTTTTTCAGAAGTTTGTAAAATGCTATATAAACAAAAACAGAGTTCGTGGCTGAATAGCCAGTACCGCTGGAGGAGACTCCTTTCCTACTTTAACATAATGCTTCGGTTTAATCTTTGACCCAGATCGATCATTAAGTGCCTTTAGTCATAGGAAGTCTCTCCCAAATTTTTGTTCTTCTTAAAAGGCCATAATTTGTATATGATTTAATTAATTGGCACGGAGTTGTCATGATTCCAGCTGAAGACTATAAGTTAACTCTTAAGATTTTTTCGAAGTTTCCAAAAAGAACATTACATTGGTAGAGTTTACTGAATGGTTGAATGCATCGTTTTAGGCAATTTATGTATTTCCACACTCGACAGTGGTGGCTCTGTACCGTTATTTGTTATTGTAAAATAAATCGATTTGATAACTGCAACCATCTGTTTGAAATTCAACTGTCTACGTCTCAGGGCTGGTCTCTGATTAAGAGAACGCCCGTATTTTAAAAATGGGATTTATATTGGGTTGAATTCTGCTAGTGCGCGGTGGGATTTGCAGGTAATTGGATTTCAGGAAGCGGGTCTTTAAGCATTTGGGAGGCGTTATACCCAAGTTGAGCCTTAAAAGTTTGGTTCTTGCAGGTCTCTGATTACAGTTATATCCATACGTTTGGAGTGGGGTTCTTCATTGGATTGAATCCTTCAGGGTAGGCGGGTTTTGAGGGCAAGTGAATTTAAAATAGCGGGTCTTTTAGCATTTGGAAGGCATAGTACCAAGTTGAGTGTTGGGCCTTCCATCAGAAGTTTGATATTTGAACAGAGGATTGTCTATATGGATTTTCGGAAGCATTGGGTTCTGGGTATTAGGTTATATTTATAATTTGTAATTTGGCGACAGTTTGTTTTTGAATAATTGGACTTTTAAATTGACCAATATGATTTTAGGTACAATATCTTGTTTGCAAAATCCGATTTTTGGGGAGCCCTCCAAAGGAAGCTTGTATCGGCTTGAGAATTCTCCTTTCAGTCCAAGTCATGGGCTTGTTAGACAATTTCCACATATAATGTCCACTATTTGTTATTGTAGGATCCTAGGATCTGTTAGTCATACTGCACGCCATTTTAGGAATTCATTAAATCCTGAAAGAAGTGATGGTTTAACCAGAATTCCTCAGAAATTTCAGAGACACAATAGGATTCAGAAGGGGATTCCCTTATGTCGAGGATATAAATCCAGCAGTTTTGATTATGGTAAAAGAAACGCGGTTTCAGCTTCATTATCCTCGTTTGCAGAGCCTGATGGAGAAGATATTGAGAGGAATTACTTTGACAAGGAAGATAAGAAAGATTATAAAACGAGCAGTAGTAGTTCCAGGCTTGAAAAGGGTAAGGTTCAGAATCAAAAAGTGCAAGGAATGTCAGAAGCATTTAACATCTCTCCCCGAACAGCCTTTGGCATTTCAGGAAGCATTGCATTAGCAGCCCTCGTGCTTCCACTGTTGATGAAATCTCTGGGACACGGCCTGCCTATGAAAACAAAGAGTCTTTCTTATCTAACACTACTCTGTGGGTTCTATATGTCATGGAATATAGGTGCCAATGATGTCGCAAATGCAATGGGAACTTCAGTTGGCTCAGGTGCGCTAACATTAAGACAGGCTGTGTTGACAGCAGGATTCTTGGAGTTTTTAGGAGCTTTTCTGATGGGTTCACATGTCAGTAGCACCATGCAGAAAGGAATTTTGGTTGCTAATGTATTTAGTGGCAAGGATTCTCTGCTATTTGTAGGTATGCTGTCATCGTTAGTATCTGCAGGCACATGGTTGCAGGTACGTTTTTAAACATAGATTATATATTTCTTTAGCTGGAAATTTATTTGAGCAGCGCAAATTTCTTTTATCTCTTTTTTTATATATTCAGTGTTAAAATTAGTGTTTCTTAGTAAAAAACAGTCTCACAATTCCATTTTTGTCAACAATGACTTATGGGTATTGCATTTTTGGATATTGGAATGGATTAGGCTGTTAATTTTTGAGTGACCTTTTATCAATCAGTTCGCATGGCTCCAGTAAATATATCTGAGTGGCTCGTCATGTCTATGCGTGCTCTAGGCTTCAATTTGTTGCATTGTAATTCATAACCATCTGTCTCCTGATGTGAAGGGCTACTGATGAATGATGGCTTAGTACAAGAAAATATGGTGAAAGTCTTTTGACACTACTTAAAGCAGTTATTGATTTGGGTATAAGAAAATCTTCTATATAGAAATATTTTAGATGATTGATTGCTTTACAACAATTCGGTTGTCCATTATTACGCAACAGAGATTGGTTTATGACACAGATGCTTGAAAGGGAGTGTGTCTGGTGTTTTTTCTGGTTGTTTACTGAAATTGTATGATTTGTTATGTACAAGAGCATTATCACTGTTCAGAGGACTTTGTGGAGAATTACTGCTGTTGCTATATGAGAATTGGATCTTATATTTTAGAAAATAATAGCTCATTTTAGTGTCCTGTGTTTTATTTTGATCATTATGCAAACAAAATTACTTGACAATTGAAATGATCTGAAACTTTTCTAGTACAGTGCAAGGCGATAGAAAGCAATGCAGGAGATGACTACAACTGTGGAGAAGTAGGGAACTCATTCCCTTTCTTTGAAGCTGTCCGAGAATTGTTTGCAATTAGTTGTATTTGAATTTTGAAAAGATGAGGATGAAACTGAAGAAAGAAGGTGTTGTGGGCAGTTGGCAATTTAATTACGTTCTGGATGAAGCATGCTCATTTTAGTGTACTGTGTGTTATTTTGTCCATTATGCAAACAAAACTACTTGAAAATTGAAATGATCTGAGACTTCTGTAGTGCAGTGCAAGGTGATAGAAAACAATGCAGGAGATAACTACAATTGTGGAGTAGAAAACTCACTCCCTTGCTTAGAAGCTGGTTCAGAATCATTTGCAATTAGTTGTTTTTGGATTATGAAAATATGGAAACAAAACTGATGAAAGGTGTTGTTGGCAGTTGGCAATTTAATTGCGTGCTGGATGAACCATACTCATTTTAGTGTCCTGTGTTTTTTCTGTTCATTATTGATCTGAGACTTCTGTAGTACAGTGCATGGCGATAGAAAGCAATGCAGAAGATAACTGCAACTGTCAAATAGGAAACTCATACCCTTTCTTAAAAGCTAGCTGGGAATTGTTTGCAATTAGTTGTATTTGGATTTCGAAAAGATGGGGATGAAACTGATTAAAGGAGGTGTTGTTGGCAATTGGCAATTTAATTCTGGATGAAGCATCATGTTTCTTGTCTTTTTAGCATTTCCTTATAAACAAGAATAAATCATGTTACCCACTCAAGAGCCATATGACTATTTGAAAAATAAGCTTGACAAGGCAAAAGAAAACAATAAAAAGCTGAGTCTACAAAGGTTGTCACATATTGACATGCAAATGACTTTTTGAAAAATAAGCTTTAAGAGGCAAAAGAAGAATAACAAGAAACTAAGTCTCCAATCATGGAAAACAGTCCCAAGGAATTATTATCTAGTTTAAAAGAATTTTCTTCAACTTGACCTTCTTGTTGATGAGTATCTTAAATTTCAATCTTCCAAGTGTTGTTAAATAATGTCTTGATTGCAAATGGATTTTGGAATATTTTTGTTAACACCTGGCTGCTGAAGGTTTATGCCCTTTTTCTTGAAGGTCGTCAGATTCTTGAACATTTTCACTGGGAACGTTTTCCTCATCTTTCTTGTGACTAGCTCACTTTACTTTCATCTCAACATTATAAAGTAGTTTAAATTGCTTGGCTACAGAGGACTGTGTTTCACCTCAAAATCGTTTTGATGTTGAAGTTTCATACATTCTATGGTATTATTCAAGGCATTGCAGTGATATCATTTAAATTTGCTATTGTTTGGTCTATCTGTGAAATAGACTTATAATGCAAAATAAAAATAGTACATTGCACAACTGAATCTGTATATCTGATTGGAGATATTTAAAAGCAGCTACTTGGATAATGGGGCATCACTCAAAGCATTGAAGGGATATTGTTTATAATTGTGGCTGTTTGTCTCCCTGTGAAATAGACATAGCATGTGAAATGATAAACTGAATAACTTGAAGCAATATATTGAATAGGAGAGAAGCAAATGGAGTCATTTGTATAAGGGTCATGTCTGCTACACAGTCTTATGGTCATATGCCTTGCTATAATCTTCATACTTCCACAAATTATACAGGTCACAATATGGAAATTATAGAAGAATACCTCTAAACAAGAAGAAACATGGTGTTGAAGATAGAAACCACATGTATAAGTTATTGCAAAAGGAAAATGAAGTCATTCTAATATCCTTTTTGCCACAGGATTTTGTTTGTAGGGAAATGGCTAGGAAACCTAGGGCTAAATCGTTGTTAAAGTTAGATTAATGCTCGAAACAAATTTTAACACAAATTTCCTATTTGACGATTTAAAATTTTATCAAATAAGCCATTAACTGTTCCTGAATTACATGTAAGCATAGTACTTTATGCTTTGATTTTTGTGTCTCTTTTATAGGAAAAATAGAAAAGTGAAGGAAGAGATTGAAACATCCGTGTAACTTATTTGAGGCCCTATAAAATGGATTGTAGCACTTTGTATGTTGAATCACAAATGAATCACAATTAAGCATAAGAGTACGTTGAATGTGGGCAATAGTAATACTCTTTTAACCAATATGAAGGTGAAAAAGCGAATACTACTAGTTTACTACTATGCATGTAGTAAAGACGAAAATAGGCAGGCCAATTTAAAGTCAAAGTACATATTTCAGCTAATTAGGAAATGTTAGATTCTTGAAGACAAAACACGATCCAATGCGTACAAACAACATTCCTTCCCTTGGGAAGAAACAAAGCCAAGTATAGATATAGGAACGCTTCCCATTCCGGATAGGAATTTATAGGAAGAAGGATGAATTTGTATGATGATGTCTCTGAAATCTACTCATGTGTTGCCATGTCCATGGAAGATGATGCCACAATCAAATCAGGTGCATGCCCAATCAGCAAAGAAGGTCACAGACAAGGATCAAGTGGTAACTGATGATGAACAAGATCCAAAGACATTGATGCTTTGACAATAGTAGTGCAATGACTGTCACCAAAGAGGAGAGATAACCCCTCAAATGTTTTCTCCATATCTGCAATATGAGATTCACAAAACAAATCTGATAAACCTGTCAGATGCTCATCCCACAAAGTTGAATCTGAAAAACTAAGATGGTCTTGTTGAATAGGAATAATGGGAGCCTCAATCAGTGGCTCTATGTAAGGAATCAATGAAGGTGAAGAAGCAACAACTGTCTCTAAAGGAGCAGCAGCAGCCCAAGATTTGGATGTAGTATCAAGTTATGGATGAGATGCACACTCAAGCAAGTGCTGGATGACAATATACGAGATATGAGGACAATAATTCATTCCCATGTTGATTGCTCCCACGATATGTGCATTTGCAACTTTTATACATGATTTACTCTTCAAATGATATGATCTTCAAATCTACAAATACAACTCACAACCACAATTAGAAACCACCATATATGATGAATACTAAAAAATGAAGCCTTTCCCTAAATGACAAAGCTTCTCCAAGTGTTAGGATGTCCAAGTAATCAATCACTATGCAATATTTGTAAAAACCGAATAAATTGTACCTTGGGCTCCAAAAAAGGTAAAAACCGAATAAATTGTACCTTGGGCTCCAAAAAAGTGTATGGATAGATGAAAAGAGATTCTCAATACCTTTCCAATGTCACAGGAATACAAAGAACTGGATAAATAGGCAAAAAATTATGAGCTCGGAGGTCCAAATGGGAGATCAGACTTCAAACAACAATAAACTTCTCCTATAGAAAAATCTAATCACTAAATCTACACCAATGGAAAGTTCAGGGAACCAATTTTCCAGTGATGTCTAGTTTGCAAAAATCTAATAATTGAGTCAAAAGATATGGTGATTTGAAAAGAACCTTGTTAGGGCTTCAAGGGCAAAAAATAGGACCCCTAAGGGCTGGTGGGTAGTCACCCACATGACTTAGTGTTGGATGGATGGTGGCAACGGGGCTGCATGCCACTGATGGCTAGTTGTCAAATTTAAACCCGTCGTGCATAAAAAATAAAAAAATTAATAAATGTTGAATTTTCTATAGACTCCTTTACACTTGTGTACAATCTACCATATGGTACCTGACTGTATGGATTCATACAAAATTTACAAACTGTATGAACAAAGATGCTGCAAATTCCCTAAAATCTTAAGAAATGTCTCAAAGTTTTTTCATTGCCAAAATATGAAGTGTTATATATGAAAATATAGGGGTCTTTGGCCCGTTTAGACTCAATGCTGGGTTTTTTTGTGTTAAAATTCAGTCTAGAAAAGGTCAAGTGCAAATTACCCTCATATCTAAGGAGTTTGCAAGATCTAGAGCTTTCATACCGTTTATTAGTTGATAGTGAATTCCAAGTAGCTAATAGTGAACTCGTATAGCCCAAGATCACCTGCAAAACAAAAGGTAACCTTCCACAAGAGAGTTGAGGCAAAAGGACGAATTGCTTGAATGTGGAATCTGGATACAATAATGTAGGTGGTCACTAATGAATCAGTGATAGGACATTCCATATTATCATGATGTTACAAATCTACAAGAGGCCTTGCTAATACAGGCAAGGAGAGAGACAAGAATAGACAAGATCATGACAAGTGTCTTAATCCTATGACATAAGACAACTAAAATTAAATGGCCTAAGACACAAGAAGTGAATGACAAAAGATAAGCTCTCATGCCAACAAAGACTTCTAGAAAGATTCCTAGGACCTAAGTGAACTTAACATGTGAATAGAACCTACTAGGTGAACTAGCTGCGTAAAACACCTTATTTACACCAACACAATAGAGAATAAAGTCAGGAAAAACAAAGAGAGAAAATATAGTGAGAAAAATTTCAAGTCAACTAGATTTCATTCATGTACAAATCAGATATTACATCATATAGAATGGAGATACTTTATAATCTATCTCAAAACTACAATATCACTTATGCAACAAAGGAATGATGATTATAGTGCACTTGCAATGCCTTAGACGCTCACATACATATAGCAAACCCTTAGTCTATTGGTATTGACAAATGTGGTAAGAGAAATTACATAACTGCACTTGCAATATTCTCCTAAATCATAACAAATTACCATGGAGACATATCATGTAATGTCCGTAATTTTAATAAAGTGACTTAATTAAGTTTATTGATTAAGTGGTCCTAAAATTTAAAGAATATAAAATAAAATAATGTCGGCCTATGACCTATTGTAACTTTCTAGACACTTCTTGGAGCCCTTTATAAGGAGATGGTTGGGCATTGTAAATCATCATGGAATGTATTTGAACTCTTCTTTGTCTTGCTAGAAGTTGGATGCTGAAGGTGGTTTGGTTGTATGCAGTTTCAAAGGTGGAAGATCCTCCCTAGTCTGTATTTACAGTTTCGGTGAGAGTCATTCCTCACCTTATTTTGCCTGATGGTCCAAATTTGTGAAGCCTTCAATTGAAGACAAATTTGATGTAATCTGGTGTATATCTTTGTAAGCTGAAAATACAAATTCTTTGTTCTTGACAATTCATTTTGGTTGATTGTGTGTGCCTATGTGATAGTATTTGGCATCCATTGAATCATATCAATTAAATAGATATCAAGTAACTTGGCTTGAGCATTATAGCATACAACACTTGGAAACATTATACGCTTCATCGCATCATCATATTCCCTCCTTGTGCTTGAAGATACCTTGAGCGTTGTACGGGAAAAGACATACGAATGTGGGATTGCAGTACGGGGTGAAATTATAGTTGTGCGTAGAGTAGAGAGAGACCATGTCGTACGGGTTAGAGATGTGAAGCCGCACGGGTGCTAGGATCGTATGGTTATGAAGAGATGGTTGTTGTGAGAGCGTAGGAGAACCGTACGAGTGTGAGCGTCGTACAGATGTGAAAACAAATTTCATTGTTCGTCGTACAAGTGTAAAGTCCAAATTGTTGTGAATATGTTGTTTTTCTATCTATACGGGTATTAGGTGGAGATTATGGTACGAAGTGCGAGGTTGTCGTACAATAATGTGAATTGCTTGGTGTGAATATTGCTGTGTGGTGTAGAGTCTTCACTGTACGGTTGTGAGAGATAGAGTACCGTATGTGGGTGAGAGACTTAGTGTCGTACAAAGGATTTGGTGTACGGGTGTGAGTACTGTAATAAGCAAGGGTTTGGGTATATTCCAGTGTCCAGCCTATGAAGGGACATGACAGTGATATCAAAGCATTAAGATATTGTATGAGTGGCGAGAGAAAATTACAGGTCAATCTTGTTAACCGGTGTCAAGTTGGTGACGAGAAGATTACAAGTCAAAGAAGTGTGGAGGAGAAATTGCCGTACAGTGTGGAGAGGGTTGATTGTGTCGTAGGGAGTGAAGATTTCTACTTTTTCATATGAGTGTGTGGATACTTGTACTTTGAGCTTACTGTAAAGGTGTGACCCTTTGAGTGTCATACGAGTATATCTTTGGAGTGTCGTATGGTGTTTCTTGCCAGAGGGGTGGGAAGGAAGGGATTGCCATTTTCAGTTTTCCCTACAGGTGACATTTTCTGGCCAATTTTGTATTCGGTACTGTACAGTGGTATTCGAGCTATTGATCCGGTCGGCCTATTGTGAAAATCATGGCACCCAGTGATGAAATGGAAAATGCACATGTGGATATAACAACCCTTTTGAGGGAGTTAACAAGAGGTAAGCAAGAACTTAGTAAGACCCTAGCAAGAAGACATCAACAGATCGAGGAGATGCTCAATCATTTGTTAGAAGCAAGGACGAAGGGAGCTTCACAACGATTTAATACAAGGCCGATGATGTCGACCTTCCTTCGCAGGATTGTGTAACAAGAAATGCATGCGCCCACTTTGGTTGAGTCCTTGAAGCAATTCAAGAAGGACTGGGTTGATGGTGGATGAAAGATGGACATATCTCTCGAGGAAGACATGAGGATGAGGTATCCATCCTTCAAGGGTAATAGAATTTGCAGCAACAATCTGAGATGGGAGATCAATAATGAGCTACATAACACTATGCGCCCTAAGGAAGGTGAAGGTATGCTCACAACTTTGCTTCAGCCACAAGAGGATATGGACAACCTAGAATCATCAATTGTCCCTTCACACAGAGAACAACCAAATCATCAAGACAACCACTAGGGTAAGGGAGATGCTTACACAAAGTTTGCCAAGCCAATAGTGGTCAATGAGCTTCATGGAGATGTGGAATCTACCAATAATCCTTTGAATGAGCAAGCTCTACAGTTGGTTGAAGCAAAGAACGCATTGGGAATGCAGATTGTGAATGGTATGGCATTCATTGTAATGTCCCCAATTTTAATTAAGTGGTCCTAAAATTTAAATAATATCATAAGGACTTAATTAATTTAATTATTAAATAAAGGGGCCAAAATAATAAAATAATGTCGGCTTATGACCTATTGTAACTTTCTAGACACTTCTTGGATCCCTTTATAAGGAGATGGCCGAGCATTGTAAATCATCATGGAATGTATTGAACTCTTCTTTGTATTGCCGGAAGCTGGATGCTGAAGGTGGTTTGGTTGTATGCAATTTTGGAGGTGGAAGACCCTCCCTAGTCTGTATTCACAGTTTCGGTGGGAGTCATTCCTCACACTATTCTACCTGTTGGTCCAAATAAGTGAAGTCTTCAATTGAAGATAAATTTGATGTAATCTGGGGTGTATCTTTGTAAGCTTAAAATACAAATTCTTTGTTCTTGGCAATTCATTCTAGTTGATGGTGTGTGCCTTGTGCGATAATATTTGGCATCCGTTGAATGGCTATTTGTATTGCCGGAAGCTGGAGGTTGAAGGTGGTTTGGTTGTATGCAGTTTCGGATGTGGAATACCCTCCCTAGTCTGTATTTGTAGTTTCGGTGGGAGTCATTCCCCACCCTAGTTTGTCAGTGGAAATATCATCTCAGATATTTCACCTTGTGCTTGAATGTCAAATTTGTGAGGTCTTCACTCGACAGTGGATGAAAACCCCCGTACGATGGTGTCATGCACTCGTATGAAAAAGCTTAGCTCAACCCTATGGTACTAGCCTTTCCCATACAACGCTTGGGCCTCACCTCACCCGTATGTTGGCAATGGAATTGGTTAATCACCAAAAGATTTCCGATGGAGACTCGATGACATATATTCATGATCTTACTTCCAATGACTCCATGATGTATGACACAAACCCCATGCAACCAAAACAGTCCCATACGGCTTTGTATGCTTCTTTGGCACTTCACTTGTATGACCAGTTAAGCTTCTCGACACTCCTAGTTCATTGCATGTGAAGAGTTTTGATGATGCTTAGATAGACCCCGTCAAGTATTATTATTCCCTTAGAAGCAACACAAGGATATAGATAAGAATCAATTGATATCACAGATGCCAAATATATTATCGTAGATGAATAGAGCTTTTAACACTGGGCACACACCATCAATTGGAATGAATTGCTAGGAAGAGAATTTGTGTTTCTAAATTATAAAGATATATCTCAAGTTACATCAAATTTGTCTTCAATTGAAGACTTTGCAAATTTGTGCCAACGAGAAAACTACAAGTAGACTAGGGTGACTGCTAACCACCGAAACTGCAATTATAGACTAGGGAGGATCTTGCACCTTCGAAATTGTAAACAAGAACTCAATTCCAATTGGAAGCACAAATACACAAGGAAAGATAACTCCACGATGATTGCCTACGACGACAACCACCCTTATAAAAGTCTCCAAGAAGTATTTGGAAGGTTATAATGGGCTGACATAATTTTATTTTTTATTTTATTACTTTATTTTATAATTAAATTAATTAATTAAAATAGTTCATTACTATTGTAGAGTAGTAATGAAAAGATCAAAGTAATCAAAATATGTGAATTGTGAAGTGCAGAATCCTCAAGTATATACAGGTCATCTCCAGAACAAGAATGCTATCAAGAAGTGAGATAAACAACAGGAAATTGGGAAAACCTTCAGAACTCGAAGAATGGGCCGCAACCTACACAAAATGAGTTTGAAACCCTCGAGGGCAGAATACAGAAAGGGTATAGTCTTAGAACGATGAAATCATGCCTTTCATAAAAGCCGTAGCCTTCAAATTCATATTCAAAAGAATATAAATACATAGGTTTTGTCTTGCTTACAACCGACACTATTAAGGGAACTTCGGGTTAAAAGAAAAGAGGAAACCCTTGTGAATCTTTTCAAAGAATAAATTTATATCAAGGGTTTCAACATATGCACATATATTGTTTTGTTTCACAGAACCAAGAAGACTTGGGTTTCCTTTGCACACGGTAAACATTAAATGCAAATACCAAATATGTTCAGATATACGTAGCCTCAAGATGCATCGAGAAAAGGAAGATTTCATTGATGTTTTCTTTCATATACAGAGCTCAAGGTTCAAAAAGAATGAAGCCTTACTAGTAAAAGCTCCAAGAATCTGTAGTTGAGCTTCAGGAAAACTTCTTCAAACCCTTGCATGGTGCCCACACCCAAAGTGAAAAGAGCAAAGTGAACAAATGAAAATGAAAAGAACTGTTGAGTTTTCAGGGTTTCTTGCCGTAGGTCCACCGACAGCTAAAAGGTTTTTTGCCTTATTTTAACAAGTAGGTATCTCGCGGGTTTGAGAAGGAATAAAGGCTTATGCCTTATGTAATAAAATAAATATGATATATTTTGTATTAATATTTATTGAGTTAATAAATATTTGATATAAAATATATATCATTATTTTTTCTATTGTTTCTGCATTATAAATAAATTGTAATTAATGTTATTATATGATGAATTATAAATTATATAATAAACTTCAAACTTTAAATGCAAAAAAGATAGAAAAACATGAGAGGGATTTCTTGTGGTTTGCATGCTTTTTGGGGGGAGATTTTTGTTTCAGTTTGCATGTTGGAGAGGCAGGAGATTTTCTTTCTGCATAAGTACTGGGGAGTTTTGGAGGCAATTTGATTGCAGTTTTCAATCCTTAATGAGTTGCACATTAGTTGAGATGGCTTTTGGAGTAGTGGACTATGAGTATCTTGTAGTTTTATCCCTATTTTGGTGGGATTCTCATCCACTTTCGATCCTTGCAGTTTCCTTTGCTTTGAGGGAGTTTTCTCGAGTCTAGAGGCAGTTTAAGGGTCCATGTGGATAGAGCATACTTATTGGAGAGTTTTGAGGTTGTTAACTGCATGTTATTGTGATGCAGGAGCATCTCGAGTCCTTGGCAATCCTGTGTCACCAAAAAGATTTTTGAAGTTTGTCTGTGTTGCTCGGTTCCCGCTTTGACCGAGTTGGTCGATTTCCTTTGGTTACTGAGTATGGTCGGTTATCTCCTGGGCGGTCGGTTGTTTCATTGGTGCTCGGCGATGCTTGTCTGTTGCTCGGTCATCTTTGCTTACCGAGTAGTTTATTTTGAGTTTCTATTGAGGCCGACTTGTGCATTGATTATGGGTCGCGGATTTAATGTTGGTATCCATCATTGGGAAGCGTGTGTCCCAGATCTGATTGTTCCTTCTATTGATTGTGGATCTGAAGGCCGACTCAGTTCGGTAGCCTCTTGTATAAGTATAGTTGTTTGGTTAGAGTTTAGGGAGTCAGTTTTGATAGAAGATAGGAGATAGTAGAAAGAAGATTGTTGGCAGATCCTTGCATGTTTGAGGACTTCTGTAATTCATTGTAATATCTGGCCGTAACCGGGAAGGCCTTATAGCCCGGCATGTATGAATCAATTTGAATGAAGATAATATATCATTGATCCTGCTTTCTCCCTCTCACTGTGTTGTTGTTGCTTCCACGAGTTGTTGAGCAAGGCTGGATCTGTAGGGTGTGCCATCGATTGGCCCCTAAGGTCCTTGTCCTTTGCGTCAGGTGGTATCAGAGCGAGGTGAGATCTGGATCTAGGTCTGCAGATCTAGGTTTGTAGGTTCCTTCTTGCGAAGCCCTAGTTGAATTATTGTGGGGTGGCAGATTGCGATCTGACTTGCAATTGCAGAGGGTTCTCAAGATGGTTCGTGGAAGGTGAGAAGCGGATCCAGGATTGGCAGGCATGTTGAGACAACTTGCTGCTAGATTAGAAGCTGTTGAAACAGCCCAGAGAAGAGGCAGACATCTTGAAGATGTTAGTGATGATGAAGTTGAAGTGGAACAAGGTGAAGCAAAACCTGCACCTGTGATGGATCAGGGAGGAAAGATTCTTGAAGGCATTGACAAGTTTGAAGTCAACACCACATTTCAATCCTCTTGAATATAGTGGGAAATTGGATTTTGATGAATTGATAGACCGGATCACTGAGATGGAAAAGTATTTTGAGTATGAAAATGTATCTGAGGAAAAGAAGGTGAAAATTGCAGGCACAAAGTTGAAAGGTCACACATCCTTGTGGTGGGAGCATCTGCAATTGGATCGGAAGAAGAAAGGCAAAGACAAAATCAAGGTATGGAATAAAATGGTGAATAAGTTGAAAGGAAAGTTCTTACCTTGTGATTATCAGATTAACCTAGTTAGGCGAATGCAAAGTCTAAAGCAGAAAGATAGCTCAGTAAAAGAGTATACTGAGGAATTCTATAGATTAGATATCAGATCTGGACATGACGTGGAAAGAATTGCTAGATATCTGAATGGTTTGAGAGTTTCCATCCAAGAGGAAATCAGTTTGGTCAAGTTGGAGAACATTGAAGAGGCTTATCAATTTGCATTGAAAGCCGAGGAGAAATTGAATAAGAGACATGAACAGAGACAAAGAGGTCAAGGTGGTAGATTCCCTAGAGGAAGAGGTAGATCTTATGGTGAAAATAGTAGATCTCAACCTGAAAAGACAAATCTGGACAAAGGCAAGACCGAGTGGAAAGGTGAAAATTCATCTAGAGGCAGAGGCAGTAACTACCGAGGTGGTTATAGCAGAGGTAATTTCCGAAGAACTTGTTACAATTGTGGAGGACATAGATCTTTTGAATGTACACATGCTAGTAAGAAGGCTGGTAGCAGTAGAAATGCTTTGGTGCAAGAAGAATCACCGAATGAACCTGAGAAGGAGAATAACTTGATGGTGAGATGAGCACTGTGGAATGAAAGTAAAAAGAAAGATCCGATAAGGAAAAGTTTGTTCAAGACTAGATGTAGAGTTTCTGATAGAGTTTGGAAGGTAATCATTGATAGTGGTAGCTCGGAGAATCTGGCATCTGAAGAGATGGTCACAAAATTGCAGTTGGAAAGGTTGGAACATCTAAAGCCCTATTAGATTTCATGGATCAAAGATGAGCATACACTCTTGGTAAGTGAACAATGTTATGTGAATTTGAAAATTGGAAAGTACTATGATAAAGTGTTGTGTGATATCACGCCTATGGACTGTTGTCATATTTTGTTGGGTAGACCTTGGCAATATGATAGGCATGCTATATATGATGGAAGATTGCATAAGTATACTATTGTGGCTGATGGAAGAAAACAAATCTTGTTACCTTTGATGGAAGAACCTGTTAGTAATGTTTGCATATTTGTGAAAGTTTGTTTGATGGAAGGAAGAAAATTTGTTAAGGATATGAAGAAGAATGATGTATGTTTTGCTGTGATTCCTAACAAACCGAGTAAGAAAACAAAGGACAATGTCCCTGAGGAGATTGATAAGTTACTCACCGAGTACAATGATATCATTTCTGATAATGTACCTGATGGTTTGCCACCGAAGAGAAGTATTGATCATTGCATGGACCTGATCCCTGGAGCAAGTTTACCGAATAAGGCACCTCATTGGTTGACACCTACTGAGAATCAGGAATTGAACCGACAGATTCAAGAGTTGCTGGAGAAAGGTTTGATCAAAGAAAGCTTGAGTCCTTGCGTAGTACCTGCGGTATTGGCACCTAAGAAGAATGGAGAATGGCGAATCTGTACTGATTCCAGAGCAATCAATAAGATAACAGTGAAGTATAGGTTTCCTATACCGAGAATGGATGACATAATGGACAGTTTGATTGGAGCAAAGTATTTCACAAAGATTGATTTGAAAAGTGGGTATCATCAGATCAGAATCAGAGAAGGTGATGAATGGAAGACTGCTTTCAAGACAAAAGAAGGTTTGTATGAGTGGTTGGTTATGCCTTTTGGTTTAACTAATGCACCGAGTACTTTTATGAGGCTGATGAATGAAGTTTTGAAGAAATTCTTGGGTAAGTTTGTGATTGTATATTTTGATGATATTCTGATATTCAGTAAGACCAGAGAAGAACATTTGTTGCATGTTAGACAAGTTTTGCAGAGATTGAAAGAAGAAAAAAAGTTGATAAATTTGAAAAAACTGTTCATTCATGAAAGAGGAGATTGTGTATTTGGGATTTGTAATTCTAGTTGATGGTTTGAAGATGGATCCTGAAAAGGTTGAAGCTATATTCTGAATTGGCCTACACCTGTGAATGCTAGTGAGGTAAGATCATTTCATGGTTTGGCAAGTTTTTACCGAAAGTTCATAAGGAATTTTAGTTCAACTTGTAATGCTATGACTGAGACTATGAGAGGAGATAAAAGAGAATTTAAGTGGACACATGGAGCTGATAAAAGTTTTGAGACTCTGAAGCAGAAGGTTGTTGAATTGCCTGTTTTAGCATTGCCTGATTTCAATAAGGTATTTCAAGTGGAATGTGATGCAAGTGGTAGTGCAATTGGAGCTGTGTTGAGTCAAAAAGGTAAACCTGTTGCTTTCTTTAGTGAAAAGTTGAATGATGCTAGAAGGAAATATTCTGTGTATGATCAAGAATTCTATGCTATTGTTCAAGCACTGAAGAAATGGAGACATTATTTGATGCCGAGTGAATTTGTGTTGTATACTGATCATAAGGCTTTACAATACTTGGGTAGTCAGAATAAGTTGAATCAGAGACATATGAAATGGGTTGAGTACTTGCAGAGTTATACATTTGTGATAAAACATAAAAGTGGAGTCACTAACCGAGTTGCTGATGCATCAAGTAGAAGATCTTTGATGACCGAGATGAAAATTGAAGTTCTTGGTTTTGATGAGATGAGAGATTTGTATGAAATTGATCCTGATTTTTCTGAGCCGTGGAGAAAGTGCAGAGTACCTATTCAAGATCAACAAAGTACAAAATGGGAAGAATATTTCATTCAAGAAGGCATGTTGTTTAAAGGTATTCAGTTGTGTATATCGAGAGGACAAATGAGAACTAATTTGATGAAGGAGAAACATAGTAGTGGTTTGGCTAAACATTTTGGTATTGATAAAACTTTGAATTTTCTTAAGGAGAAATACTTTTGGCCACAGTTGTATAAAGATGTTCAGAAATTTGTGAAAAGTTGTGGAATTTGTCAAGTAGCAAAAGGAGTAAGTCAGAATACTGGATTGTATACACCGATTGTTGTACATGAGGAACCTTGGACTGACATCAGTATGGAATTTGTTTTTGACTTACTGAAGACAGTAAGAGGTAATGATTCTATATTTGTTGTGGTAGATAGATTTTCAAAGATGGCACATTTTATACCTTGTAGAAAGACATTAGATGCAGTACATGTAGCAGATCTTTTCTTTAAGGAAATTGTCAGATTGCATGGATTACCGAGGAGTATTATCTCTGACTGAGACAGTAAATTTGTTGGATACTTATGGAACTCTTTGGAGAAAGTTTGGCACTGAGTTGAAATATAGTTCTACATTTCACCCACAAACCGATGGACAGACAGAAGTTGTAAACAGAAGTTTGAGAAATCTTTTGAGATGTTTAGTTGGAGACACACCTAGTAATTGGGATTCTGTGTTGGCACAAGTAGAGTTTGCATACAATAATTCAGTGAATAGGAGTACTGGAAAAACACCCTTTGAGATTGTGAATGGCATACAGCTGAGAGGTATATCTGATTTGAGAGAAATTGCTGATGAAAGTAAGAGGAGTGTTGAAGGAGTGAAATTTGCTGAGTACATGAAGACATTGCATGAAGATGTGAAAATCAAGCTGGAAGAGAGTAATCAGAAATACAAAGACAGAGCTGATAGATCAAGGAGACATAAAACTTTTGATATTGGTGATGAAGTGATGGTTCATTTGAAGAAAGGTCGATTTTCTGTTGGAACATACGGGAAGTTGAAGATGAAGAAGTTTGGACCTTGCAAGATTTTGAAGAAATTTGACAGTGGAAATGCATATGAGATTGAGTTACCTGATGACATGGACATATCACCGATTTTCAACATTGCTGATTTGTATGAGTATCATGAACTTGATGAAGACATGACAGTACTGATGGAATATCCTAAGAAGCAAAATGAAAAGGTTGAACAGATTTTGGAACAAAGAATTGGCAAGAGTACAAGAGGTAAACAGTATATGGAATATCTGGTAAAGTGGAAGAATAGACCGATTGAAGACAGTTCATGGATTTCACAGTCTGAGTTGGATGTAGCTCGGACCAGACTTGCTGAATGATTCGGAGAATCATTTCTAAATAACCCCAGGTGTCTGATGCAGGAGCATATCGGGTCCTTGGCAATCCTTTGTCACCAAAAAGATTTTTGAAGTTTATCTGTGTTGCTCGGTTCCTGCTTTGACCGAGTTGGTCGGTTTCCTTTGGTTACTGAGTATGGTCGGTTATCTCCTGAGCGGTCGGTTGTTTCACTGGCGCTCGGCGATGCTTGTCTATTGCTCGGTCATCTTTGCTTACTAAGTAGTTTATTTTGAGTTTCTGTTGAGGCCGACTTGTGCATTGATTATGGGTCGCGGATTTAATGTTGGTATCCATCATTGGGAAGCGTGTGGTCCCAGATCTGACCGTTCCTTCCGTTGATTGTGGATCTAAAGGCCGACTCAGTTCGGTAGCCTTTTGTATAAGTATAGTTGTTTGGTTAGAGTTTAGGGAGTCAGTTTTGATAGAAGATAGGAGATAGTAGAAAGAAGATTGTTGGCAGATCCTCGCATGTTTGAGGACTTCTGTAATTCATTGTAATATCTGGCCGTAACCGGGAAGGCCTTATAGCCCGGCATGTATGAATCAATTTGAATGAAGATAATATATCATTGATCCTGCTTTCTCCCTCTCACTGTGTTGTTGTTGCTTCCGTGAGTTGTTGAGCAAGGCTGGATTTGTAGGGTGTGCTATCGATTGGCCCCTAAGGTCCCTGTCCTTTGCATCATATTGGCAGTTGCACCTCACTTTTCACTGCACTTTCATTTCTGCTCGACCCTTGCAGAGTTTACATCTATAGGTGGTACTCTTTTATCATTTTCCTGTAGTTCTTTCTTTCTGCTTGATTATTGCATCCTACAAATGCAAGCATATTGTATTGGGGCTCATTGATTTTCAGGAGTTGTAGCAGCATTGTTCCTTTGGACTTGGATTAAAGATCAAAGTTTTCCTTCTCAATTGTGTTAATAGGTTTATGAGTTGTGTTTTATGATTTCAGTATTTTAACTTGTGGAAAATATCTTTCACTTTTTATAATTATTGAGATCTTGGGCCTTCTTAAAATCTGGTTATTGCATGTGGATTGTGAGAGCTAAACTTTATTCAGAATTTATTATGAATGCAAATTGTTGTTAAGTTCATGGGAATTTGAAATATTTTGGTGGATCACCTTTTAGCTTACAGTTTTGATTTCAGTTCAAGTATCTTTCTTATTCCTTTTCCTGACAAGAAATAGTTTTAGGTGATCTTAAGGGGAAGCTGACCCATAATTCGGATATTGATCTTCACCAATAGGCATACTCACAGGCTTGAAGATCTTTCCATGTTTCACAAGATTTCTGAGTTTACAAACTTGGCATAGCAGGTGCAATCTTTCGTGACAACAATACCATACAATTCTGCAAAGTCTCTCATATAGCTTGGTGAACAAATCTGGAAAGAAAATTAGGTTTTATGGTTTCCAATGTCTGAGTGTTTTTCCTTTGCCACTCTAGGAAGAAACCCTTATTGCTCCAATCTTATCACTTCTACCTTCTAATATTTTTCTATCTGAAGCCAATAGCCCAATATATCACACTTCCCAATATACCCAAACATGTGTGGAAGACTAATGGTATGGAATAGAAATCCTCTCAGTATACCAAATGACAGTAAATAGATGTCTCAATATACATAGTTTTTCAACATAATAAAAATTTTCAGGGAAAAACTTAGTGTCATTGGCCAGAAACAAGAAATCACAATTTATTGTGAGTTTTTAAAGATTATACTTTTGTGGTTTACAAGCTCCCCTTACCTTTGGATTCTTGTTAGCCTCTCTTGATAATTTTGGGTGACAAAAGTTCAAGTATCCTCAAATACTAGGCATTTTACCATGCAAAAGTCCTTACAGCAAGTTTAGGATCTCTTTTGTTGTTCTCTTTACTGTTAGTCTACTACCTTTTAATCAGGAATTATTTTGTATCTGCTTCAATTAGTCCCTTCTTGATACTGGGAGTTGATTTCCATGGAGTTCATTAGTGGGTTTTCTGTGGTTTTGTGCTTGCATTATTGCATATTTGTTGCTGTGTGTTGGTCTTCCAGAATGACTGTTTATGCCATGCACAAAATATTCATGCTCTATGGTCTATAAAGTTCTTCAAGCATGCAAATAACATTGTTGGGGCTGTCACTCACCATATATTCGAATCACAATTTGTGCATTATCACACGTTTTTCAATTATAATGGAAGCAACTTTATTCCATCAGTAGAGCATGGCCACGATGAGACATCAATTTTACCTCAGCCCATACTCTGCAAATATCATTAATAAAATAAGAAGTTGCTTCACTAATTACATTTTTTCACCACAACTACAACATGGATGCACATTTATCTGTGGCATTTAATTGTTGAGGCTTCTTATGGCTTCTAATCTTTGGTGCCTTATAAGATTCTGGTTGCTTTTCCATCTCTAGATGTCTCTCCAAGAGGCACAGGGCTTCCTCCTTTGTGCAATTTGACTAAGCTTCACACCAAATACATTAAACTTAGGTCAAATCTAAGGATTTCATTCCTCAATTGGGTTGTCTCACTCATTGAAATCTGGTGATCACACATGGATTCATTTGAATGAATAGACATTTCAGAACAACCATCACAAATTGAAATCTATAAAACATATGTTGTATGTTATCATCCTACAAGCTGGGCCTAATATCTTTTATATGAATCTTCTGGGGCAGCTTGCAATTCATTATGTCACTAATGTGAGCCAGCTCAGGCTATCTGATCAATGTTTCTTGGAGGAAGTTTCTTTCACTCATCATGAGGCTACTGTCAGCCATTCTGTATCTTAATACCTTTAACCAATGTTCATACCCACTCCACATGTTAGAAGTAAAATACTACCTATATGGTTCAGTTCAAAGATGCTTTGCTTGCAGGGACCAAGTGTTTGTCCTAAACCACTTTTGAAGGAATTATTGCCATTTACAATTTATTACATATGTTGAAGCAAACCACTAACTCAGTGGTTGGATTTAAAAATGCTTTGCTTGCATGGACCAAGTGGTTCTCCTAAAAAATTTTTGTGGAAAAACTTCCCCATTTTCAGTTGAAATCAAAGTAAACCACTACCTTTCTGGTTGGATTCAATGTTACTTTGCATGGTTGGGTCAAGTGGCTCTCCTAAACCACTTTTGAGGAAAATTTCCCCATTTACAACACTGGGCACAATATTGGTTGTATCACAAAGGGCATCTCCAAGGTCTTCAAGGCTGGTGGAGATGACAAATCATGGGGTTAAGAGTTGATTTCTCACTTGTAACTTGTAAATATCTATTGCCAATATTGTCTCCCACCATGTCTCATACTGGATTTATGGTATTTTAGTTTTTACTCGAACACAATTCTGGGGTAGCTTTCATTTTGCTTATCCTTCCAACACAAAGATATGTTTCAATCACCACAATTATGGTTTCTTCTATGTGTACTAGGATAATATTAATTGGTCTATGCTTAGGAGTCAGGACAATCACTATTATCATTTATTCAGTGTTAATTGAGACAAGAATTGTCTGATGACCCGATCAACTTGACAAAAGGATTTGTATGTATCATGTTCCCCTTGGTGGGTCAAGGGATAGTAGACACAATCGAGACGTTGATTTTAGCATTACCAACAACTAGCAGCATCTGCATTCTCATACTGACCTCCAATACAAATATACCATTTCCTCCATGTTAGTGTGAATTCAATGGCATCATGATAAGTTGATGCAAATGGTCACAATGGCAAATTGAAATCAAGAATTCGAAATGGGGCAATCTTCATAAACAAACTTTTCCATCTTCTCTGACCTATTTAGCTTCTATGTTCCCTTACCTATTAAAAATGTGTTGTATGCCTAAGAGAAAATGTTCTGTAGTGGAATACAATTGCACATGCTCTTCATTTTCTCTTCCATCTCTTCTCAGATCTTTGCCATTTGACATGCGCATAAATTTCAGATTAATGCAATTCCAATTTCAGTTTCTATTGTGAAGATTGTTCTGTGTGAATTATTCCAGGTTTTCTTCTTGAACGTGATTGGTTATCAATAAAGCATAGTTTTGCTTCTGCTATAATGCACCAAGTTCTGTAATTTGTGTTCCCCTGGATTACCCTTGAAATCCATATCAATCATGGATGCCTGATTTGTATTTTTTGTACATACAATTAGGAATTCTGCTTTTATTTGGGAGGTCATGTTCAAAGCAGGGTTACATGGGGATGCGTACCATCTCCCCAAACCCCCGGTCCTCGTCCCCTTGGTGTTTCCATGATGGCGATACACAAAGGGGACGTCCTCCTACCATTCCCCATTAACAGAAATTGGCCGAAACGGCAGGAAATGTCTTATGCCATTTGGGGACAGCTAGCTGTCCCCAAATGGCAGGGGACCTTTCTGCCTTTAAAAACTTAAAAAAAGTTTTTTAAAATTTTGTTTGCTTCTATAACTCCATATAGGAATGAAAACAATGTATTCAAATTTCAAATGTATGAGAATCAAATATATGAGAACCAAAACAGCCATCTAATTACAAATGTATGAGAATCAAATATATTCAATAAAATATACACTAAAAGTGATAGTTGTTTAATTTCCAAGGCATGCCAAGTCTGAGTCTCAGTACTATACTTGAAAAATTTCAATACTATTTTATTTTTTTGTATGATTTTTCTTTATTTGCTCTGAAAATGTTTACCATTCGGCACTGACCATAGTGGCTACCATTGGATGATCCACTTCTACAAGAGTGTGATAGTGACTTAGATAGTTCTGAGTATTTGGATAGTGATAGCCCGAATGAGGATTAGTTTTATAGACTATTATATTTTGATGTTTGAGACTGCTGTTATAATGCTTTATTAAAATTTATTATGCTGTTATACTACTGCTCTCATGATTTATTTACATATTGATATTGTTGTTGACAGTTATTGGCATATTTCTCACTCTTTACCTACACACACACACACACACACACACACACTGCTGTCCCCTATTTTTGGCCCTCTAGGAAACATCCTGGAAATGTGTCCCCTGCTGTCCCCCGGTCCCCCTCCCCAAAACACCATGAAAAATAGATTCTTGGCTTAGCACTTGTATTAAAATTTTCAAGGCTTTTTCCACTTTGTTGATTTAGTCTTCTGATACCTTGTCTTGGTTTACAATACACCCGACTGTTGCATCATCTTTTGCTTACTTAGAATTTCTTCATGATCATTTGCATCTTTGATTTTTCTTTATAAAATATTAATACACATGAAGGGGTATCTATTTTTCCCATAGCTTACCCTGCAGATTTAGAAAAATGTTTTTTTTGGACAGTTGATGAGGAGGCTCCCTATGGGGCATGCGCTTGCCCTGAGCCCCTGATGAAGGGACAAAGTATGAAGCACGCTGAGCCTCATGAGAGGGCTGGATGAGAGGAGCAGGGGTAGGCACTATAAATTTGAAGTCAGTTCCCCGGCCTTATACTTTTGATAGGTGAGGAACGACGCATCCTGTCGGGGATTTGAATTCTTTTGCAGCCACTATAAGGGATGTAGCAATCAATCAATATATGGATATCGTACATTTTATTCAATGGAAAATGATGGGAAATATTTTGAAAGTAACTTAAGCTGTTAAGGTGCAACAGTAAGGTCGTGGATAAGATGTACAACATGAGAATTTAACAGCATAAGACACTGGGATTGAACTCAAACAATGAGACAAACTGATAAATAAATTAGAGAAGCCTCTTACCAATGGGCCGAAGAAGCAGTGGTTTATGGAGGGGTCTACTTCCTAAATAGTTCATTTGCAATAGGAAGTGAAATTGTTTCTGCTGCTTTCTTTTCAATATTTACATCTTTCACATTATATCTTTTCTTTGAGCTGCAACTGAAGTGGATTATATTGTCATCGTGCGATTTATTATTATTTTTGTCAGTATATTGCTCTTGGACTTGGTTTAAAAAGGCAAAGCCATGCCAATTTTTTCTTTGGATAGCAGCAGAAACAATTTCACTTCCTATTGCAAATAAACTATTTAGGAAGTAGACCCCTCCATAAATCACTGCTTCTTGGGCCCATTGGTAAGAGGCTTCTCTAACTTATTTATCAGTTTGTCTCATTGTTTGAGTTCAATCCCAGTGTCTTATGCTGTTAAATTCTCATGTTGTACATCTTATCCACGACCTCACCATTGCACCTTAACAGCTTAAAGTTACTTTCAAAATATTTCCCAACATTTTCCATTGAATAAATTATACAATATCCGTATATTGATTGATTGCTACATCCCTTATAGTGTCTGCAAAGGAATTCAATTGTTACACTTCATCTTTGCCTATTTTCTCTTCATACTGCCTCAAAACCTTTGAGCCATCTCCTTGAATTTACCATTATCTTCTTTTTAAACTTCTTATAAAGACAGGTAGTAGGTACCCTTTTTTGCTTCTAGATTGAGTCCTAGGTTTGATCAAACATTCTGTTTATGCTCTGGCTTGTCCAACAACCTTGTATCTTTCCTCTGGCAGACTAGTCTAGTAGGTGCTCCTATTTGAACCATACTGTAAGCACCAAGCGCTGATTTCAACACTTAATCATGTCTCAAGGGGTTTGTACCTGGGCCTCTGCTTTGAAAACTGATACATTCTTACCGCTTGAATTTATTCCATTCAACATATTCTTGGTTCCTTGTTTGAAAGAGTTGTGAAATTGAAATCTCTTGCAAGTCTGTCTTTCCCAGGTTTGATTTTGTTTGATCGTAAACTGATCATTATGATAATCAATCTGCATTATTGAGTGGAAAGGTAGCAACCTAGCTGTTCAATACACCAAATAAAATCTCGATGACATAACATGCATCATAAAAATAGTCAAAGGCAAATCTTGAGACTCAACATGCTAGAAAAAGACATGTCTGGTTATTTTGGTTTATAGTTTAGAGTCAAAGATTATTGATTGTCTTTATTGAAAAAATTCCATGGCTGATGTTCCAATCTTGGTGGTTTTAATAAAAAAACACTAGTTTTTGCCATCCAATCGCATATTGTGAATTTTATTGGATATATGGTTTGATATAAGAAAAATAACTATATCCATCTATTTTCCATGGTGTTTTTGGGATGGGGATGACAGGAAATGGCAGGTCGAATATCAAGTACAGCAGTCTAGGTGGCTATACTTATCCATAGGGCTGATGTTTGTCTCTTGTCCTCCATGAACAAGTTCACCTTTGATATTTTTCGTCCATGAGAGAGGTATGCAATCTATGTACTCGTGGGGAGCATATGAGTATCCAATTGTGCTTTTCTATTGAATTTGTTTTTTGAATTATAGAGAATGTGCCAAATATTCTTAGATAGCGTGGGCATAAAAGAATTTGGCAACCTCATCAGCAATGCTCTTTTTCTTTTATATTCAACAGCCCTACAACTGTATCTTCTCCATCACTAGTGGTCTTCTTCACTTCTACTAGAAGCCTATTTCCTCACGAATCACAACCTTTACAGTAGCAGTAGATGACACAGTGGAATGCTCTGTCATAGATTGTAGAAGTATACCACTAGCTTTTGCCACTCACCCTAACCAACCTGACCAACTCTGTCCTGTCATCTAAAATTGTTTTTCCACAAACCCTAATCCATCTCCAGTAACACCTAATAAACTCAAGTAATCCTATATATGTATTTATTCATTGGAATTAATAGTCTAATACTAACTTTAAATTTTTGTATGCTTTGATAAGGATAGTCACATGCAAAGTAATCCTATACAACCTATTTGTTTATAAAAATTTTTGGCCTAGCTTCTGTCAAATTTTATATACTGAATTTGTTTATTGAATTCTTGGCTATGCTCCACGGGGACATGTCCCCCGTGCTTTTATCCCCATTCCCGAACCAAGGATGGTATAGGGACGACATTTTGAAGTACCCTGCCCATTCCCAATTTGTGCAAAATTTCGGAAACAATTTTGGGATGGCTCTGAGAGTGGTCAAGGACGGCTAGAAGTCCCTAGGACAGGTAGGGGACTCCTAGGTGTCCCATGGCTGTTCTGGGGACTTATGGCCATCCCCTATGGGCCCAGCCACTTTTGGTAGGTCAGTTGAGAAAGAAAACACATTTTTTAATTTGAAAAAAAGGTTGGCCGTGCCCACAAGGACACCCAAACCATGTTAAACAATATTAAAGCCTAATCTAAGCATAAAATAACCAAAAAGAAGAAAAAATTCATTTTCACATTGTAAAGAAGGAGAAGAGTAGCGAGAGAAGGAGCAACTGGTCAAGGCGTGAACATAAGTTGAAAGAGGAGGTTAGGGCATCAAATCTATTTGATTTAGACTCCTAGACCTACCATCTGTTTATTATGGACAATGATATAATATATATTTTTGTACTTCTATGTTTATTGTTTACAATTTATTATTTATGTCATTTCATGGTTTAAACTTGGAGCCTTTGGGCATTTTTGTTATAATTTGAATATATGTTTGCACATTAACACAAAAGTTTCTACAATGATGAATCACCTTTCCAAATCCTTCTAAATATATTAAGCTTCTACGATATCCATGATGAATGCTTTATCATTGTTATGATATGCATTTTTGAAATTTCTGTATATTTTTAAAAATTACCTACTTTTTAACAGCTGCCCCTTGCTATCCCCTAAAAAATGGCCCAAAAGTATCCCCGTACCAAAAACATGTCCTGTCGTCCCCTGCTGTCCCCGTCCTGGAAACTCAGTGGAAGATAGCTAATAAGTAGTGACCAACCCTACTATAACTCACTGGAAATCAGTTCTGCATATATGACAACCAATGTTTGCTCCTTGAACATATGGACTTACCTTTGCCCAAAGTGATGATGTACTGCAACAAGGATTTTGTGTGGTCAAAAGGGGCTTTTGCATCTTCTCTAACAATGGTTGAAGGGCATTCAAAAGGTTTTCCGCACTTGTATTCTCATAAGATTCCTTGACACTTGCTTCTTTTAGAATCACATTCACCTTCTTGGTCTTCATTTCGTACTCATCACTAGAAGAACCAAAAAGTAGCATGAGGAATTTTGAACATCTTTAACAAAAATGAACAATTAAAAATAAGTACCTGTTTTAGCCAGTGTTTATAGCTTACTTAGCAATAAATGATCACATGCTCAATGGTAACAAATGCTGGCAATGACTGACATTCCTTCTTCTTAAAGTTCATAGCTGCAAGTGCAAAAATGATTGTGGTAATTGTGAGTGGTAATGTAAATGGGTGAATATAAAGTATGTTTAGGGTTTCATAAGGGGTATTAGAGGGCTTGTGGGCCCTTACACCCTTTTTGTCCTCTTTTTTTTTCTTTTTTCTAATTATTTTTAAAACATCCTTTTCTTCCATCCGAAAATGGTAGACTCCTAGCCATCCCTAGGATGGTTGGGGAAAGTCACAGACATACTTGGCTGCCTCGGGAACTGCCAGACATCCATGGGATTCCAGCCGCATCACCTGGCATCCTGGGACATGTCCCCGAATCCCTGAGTATAGGGGATTGTCCCTGCCATTCCTGTGTCTCAGGGATGGAGTTGGTAATGGGGACACAAGATCTTGTAGTGGCAATGTGTCCCCATGTAATATGCATATGGAGGGTCCATTATGCTTGTTAATATGGATACATTTGTTAGAATGGCACTTAAAGTAATAGAGAAAAGGTCAGAATTGCCTGTTGTGTGAAGTCTTTGGACAATTCTTTTAATGCTTTTATTGAGATTACTTGGCTGGCTTATGATAAAGCATGGATTCTGTTCACCTATTGACATTGGAATGTGATTGTTCAAGCTATTGTGTTTGGTATATTCTCCAAACAGATAACTAACTAAAAGCTAGTGTACATTCAAAAGAGAAAAATAAAATGGTTATTTATATGCTGACAAGTCAATTTTTATTTATTATTAGTTTATTAGAAGTGCATCTTATGAGACTTCAAGGATTATAGTTACAATATTAAATTGACTTGCAAAGTTAGTTTGTGTTGCGTGCATTTTGAATAGTTATCAGGATTGACGTGTTTCTCAATGTAGGTTGCATCATATTATGGATGGCCAGTCTCCACTACTCATTGTATCATTGGAGCAATGGTGGGTTTTGGGCTGGTGTATGGAGGAGTTGGAGCTATCTTTTGGAGATCATTAGCCAGAGTTGTTTCATCATGGGTTATATCCCCATTGATGGGCGCTGCTGTTTCATTCCTGGTTTACAAGTGCATTCGTACGGTATGGCCCAAAACATTTTAAGATTTTTAAATCACTCATCTTATTGAAATAGTATTAAGCTATCTGTCTCTGGCTCCACTGAGGTTGTATATTTTTTGAATTCATATGTTAGCACAGATTATTATGAAATAATAATTTCTTTTTCTTCGAGCTTTAGTAACAATATTCATTGACTTGATTTCCAACAGTTTGTCTACAGTGCTCCAAATCCAGGGCAAGCTGCAGCAGCCGCTGCACCAATTGCAGTATTTTTAGGAATTGCAGGTCTTTCATTTATAGCATTTCCCTTGAGCACAGTTCCATTGATTGCAGCAGCACAAGCCCTTGGATGTGGTATTTTAGGAGCTGTTCTTATAACCAAAGTCATTCAACAACAGCTTGGAAATCTGCTTGAGTCATCAAAAGATCCTCAATCAAATGAAAGAGGAATTCCTAGGCGGATCAATCTATTATCAGAAATCACTGGTCCAAAAGGTGATGAGCTGACAATAGTTTATAGCATCTTTGGATATTTACAAGTGCTTTCTGCTTGCTTCATGTCATTTGCACATGGGGCAAATGATGTTGCAAATGCCATTGGCCCCATTACTACAGCTTTATGTATTCTCCAAGGAACACATCTAAATGGAAACATATCTGTCCCTATTGATGTTCTTGCATGGGGTGGATTTGGAATTGTTGCTGGCTTGATGGTATGGGGCTATAAGGTTATGGCAACCATAGGAAAGAAAATTACAGAACTAACCCCAACAAGAGGTTTTGCGGCTGAATTTGCAGCTGCCAGTGTTGTGGTTATTGCGTCGAAACTTGGGCTTCCTATTTCTGCTACACATACCTTAGTAGGAGCAGTGATGGGAGTTGGATTTGCTAGAGGCCTTAACAATGTCCGGGTTGAAACCGTGCGCGAGATAGTTGCTTCTTGGGTTGTGACAATTCCAATTGGAGCTGTCTTATCTGTTATGTATTCATGGATTCTGATAAAGTTTATTCCATCACTGAATTAATGTAGTAGTGTAATGTCCCCTTATTTACTCTCTTAGGGTTTAGGACTACTTTCTTAGATTTTTCATTGCAAGAGACTTCTTTCTATCAACTTATGCTAAAAAAGCCAGTGCTAAATGTAAATCTTGATGGTTCCTGGTTGTGGGTGTTTGGGTTGGAGTTTTCTTTGGTCCTTTTTTCTGATTTTCGGCTGCTTGCTGACTTTTATGGGCAGCTTTTATTTCAGGTTGTGGGAGCCTGTTTTGCTAAAACCCATGTTGTGGTCTTGCTCCATTCTTTCTTGTTTTGGTGGGCTTCTATGGTATATCTTATGTATTTCTTTTGTAAAGGGTTTTGGGTCCCTTCAAAACCTGTTTCAGCCTTGATAAAAAACTTATACTCAAAAAAAAATTGGAGAGTGGCAAATGTAATTTCAAAGATTAGATTATCCAACAATACTTGTATAAAGATGATGATTTCTATGATCAACCGATGACAATTGTATAATCCGTCACTGGTGGAAACTGATCCAGATATTGGATCTGATGTATGTTGAATGTGATTGTAATGAATCGTGGATATACAAGATAGATCCAAATATGCTGATGTATATTGAATGCACTCTAATTGCAATGGATTTCTGATATACAAGATGTATATGCTTATGACATCCTATCTCTATGAATCTTGTATTATGCAATATGAAAGGATTATATCAATACCAATATATTGATCAAATATACGGTCAATGTATATTTAAATGATATCTTGTAATATGAGTGCGATATTTAGATCTGCAGTATATAAGCCTTGTCAATTTGATGTTATGAGGTTTGTCTTGCAAACTCTCGAACAATATAAGGATGTTGCTGTTCAAGACATCACAATATGAGTATGCAGATGATCTCCTTCTGACCACTTATCAAATATAATATTGTGAAATGGAAATGGGACAATGATTGCTATTTCTGATAAAGCTTTATAAGTATGCAATGATGCTGTTGTTTGGTCGGATAATACCTCCCACTTAATGTCATCACTTGTATGATGTAAATGGCAATTTCCCTTGGCATTGTTTTTGATCTTTATCACTAAATATATGCATCCTATAACGCCCTGCTAAGGTACCCAAGAGGACAACAACAAAACTAACCAAAATAACAGTGCAATTCTTTTTTTTAAGTACAACGACAACTTCATCTAAACATTATGATCAATTCACATTCTAAGATTACATAATTAAAGTTACAAAACGCATAGCATAGATGTTTATTAAACAAGAATAGAAAATGATTCATTATTTTATCCTGTGTCATATATGGGTTCCCTAATGTCACTATTAAAGCAACACACTTAAATGTTTATGTCTAACCAACTAGATACATAAAAGAATTACATAACAAGAAACATAAACATCATTTACTTTATTTCTAGGTTCATTTTAAGTGCAAAATCCAAGTATTCCTAGATTCCTTTCCATCATAGAAATAATATCATATAACCACATGGTAATCAACATTTACGCAATCTATCCAACTTAACTATCATTTTAGAATTCATTATTACATAGCATATCTTACATAAAAAAGCTATTACAATGTCATCTACCCTAATCTGCAATTGTGTTGTATATCGTTACAATCACATCATCATGATTACAAGTACATCATTTTCCTCTTGGACTATACAATATCATATACAAGAATACAATATTATATGAGATAATTTAATGTACAACATGAAGACAGTCACTAGAAATAGTATCCATCCACGCAACACGAACAATCCACTGAACCTCAATGGAGGAAGATCACCACCACTCGAGCATGTGAAACCTTGAGACCCATCCCAACGTGCTAAAGAGATAGACACAAGGCCCCACACTCAGTAGGGAAAAAAACAAGGATGTGACCAAAACTCCAAGGACACATTGGAAATGCAAGAACTCACAAAATAAGACAATGAATACCAAAGGCAAATCACAAATCCAATGGAAAGGGACTTTAGGATAATTTTAGGAAGAGTGTCATCACATAGCCCTCCCTCTTGGGTTACCTTGGTAGCTTCTCCACACCTCAGCCCCCAAATGAGAACTCATGTGGAACAACCAATTCTTTCGTGAAGACAAGAAAGTTTGATCATACCAGTCTCCATAGGCATCTTCTCTCACTCCCATCCTTATCCTATACTAGTACTCAAGGCATGGACAAGACATCATAATTATCTTTTTTATTGTCTCCCCCCCTAGTTTATTTATTAGGTTATCACTTGATAAATAAACTCATCAATGGGTTACCTTGATAGTCACTTAGGGCCTTGATCTCCATTGGGAGCCACTCAACCTACAATGCATCCAAGTTACCCAACCTTGATGCTCAAAACAATAAAACAAGAGCATAACCATATCATATAAACATGAATAACATAATCATGAATCCATAACAACATATAAGATCACTTAAAACTGATAAAGAAACTTTCATAAAGCATTTCCACATAGGCAAGTCCTCAATCCAATATGGGATGCACAACCAAATCAATCTCTACACCACAATCAGATAAAGCTTATGTATGTTTAAAACCATCATCTATTAAATCTTTCAAACTGAAATGACTAACAAAATAAAGAATTAATAGGTTCCATAGACTTTGGTACACATTTGGACACCCTAAAGGTCAAAACCCTAGTTCGAGAGTCAAACTATGTAACTAGTTGAGCAAAGAATGCAATTGATTAAGCAAACAATGCATTTGACAAGCATTCAACACATTTGCATGGTAATTTATAGGCTATACAATGCAATTGACTATCTAGATAAGAATGTACAAATTGGGCATTAATTGAGCCTTGAAAACAAAATCAAGAAGAGACCCATTTTGAGATCTCCTTGTTTTCCTTCCAAAAACCCAACCAATTTGACATAAAGATGCATAAAAAGAAAACCAATAATGATTTTCCAAAAATAGTCCGATTAAAAACTAGGAAGGAAATAGAGCAGAATGAGCAAATAGAAAACATTACTTTCACGATCCAATCACCATTCTAAATAGAGATTCAACACAATAATTAAATATCAAATACATTTCCAAGCAATATATAATGAACAACCAAGAGGGTTTCAAGCCCTACCTCAGGTCTTGCAAATAAAACATGAGAGAAGAAAGAAGATGATTGGTTGAACGTGTAAATCCCAAACTCTATTGGTAAAAACAAATCCAACAACAATCCTTGAGTGATTTATATGTCTATACACATCATTCCAAATGCCAAAACTTGTCTTCAAACCAATACAAAGAAAACCCCAATTCAATCTTCCAAAAAAATCAATTATAAATTTCACAATGCAATTCAAAATGAATCCTCCCTAAAGACTCCAATTTTCCTCTCAAAAAATGAAAATAGAAATGATACAAATAGACCTCCCAAGAGTTGTATGGGAAAATAAACCAATTCCAAACCACTTCACAACTAATAGGAATTAATAAAATCATTCTCATAATAATTTATCGATTGCTAAACGGAGCCTTATTAAGTAGGAAATTGTGTGCAGACCTAAGAATGAGGGTGACCTTGGCTTACGATTTGCTATTTTAAATAGGCAAGTTCTTGCTACTAAGTTATATTGGCACTAGTGTACTAGCCAAAATCAGCTTTGGGCCCGTATTATCACCCATAAGTATCTGCCATATGTGAACGTGTTTGATGTACCCTGCTTTAGTTTGGTGGGAAGAGATTTTATGATCTAAAATACTTTGAAACTAGGGGCTCTATTGATAAAGAATTGTCTCTTTTGGATTTGCATATGAGATCTCAAACTCTTTTTTGGCTAGATTCTTGGGACGGTCATCATTCTATCATTTCTACTCATCCTCACCTCCAACCCCTTTTTGATTCATTTACCGCTGCTAGCTAGGATACTATTGATTATTATAAGATTGCCCATAATTGTGGGTTGGTAGTTTGTTTTTGCTGGAAACATCCTTCTGATTGACCTCCAAGAGGATTTGAGGAAGATAGGTAGGAGATGGCTCAGATTCTAGAGTCTTGAGAGTGCACTACCTTGGCTACGAATGATGTTTTGGCTTGAGCAAGCAATGACTTGTTTGGAAAGTTTTTACTTCTGTAGGTTATGTTGAGTTGGTGCGGAAAACTTTTGGGGACATTTAGGTTCCTTGGTGGAAACAAGTTTGGTACAAGTTCTCATGGCCCAAGTGAAAAATTTTCATGTGGTTGGTGGTCCACAACCAGTGTCTTACTTGGGATAATTTATGTAAGCGTGGTTTTTACTAGGGCCCCTTAATGTGTGTGTCATGTTGTAATAGTGGAGAAAGAGTCTCTCATCTCTTTTTCCAATGCTCCTTCCCTATACATATTTGACACTTTTGGTGGGATGTGTGGAATCAAGCTTGCTAACATATCTTTTCTTTAGATGTGTTTTTTGATCGATGGGGCAAGGCCCCTGTCAAAACTTCTTTTCTTCAAGTTTCTTGGACTCTTGGCCCTTCTTTTATTATTTGGCATATCTTGTTGAAGAGGAATTGTCGGATCTTTCAGAATGTGCTATTTGGGGTCCACCACTTATGGTGGAAAATTATCCACTCTTTGGGAGAAACTATTTTAGAAAAATGTGACTTGACAGAGGTTGTGGATCCTGATGATGTTATTTTCTATAACAGTCTCCATCTTCCTCCTCCACAAGGCCAACTCATGAAAAATAGATGCAGGAGCCCTCTTTGGAAGATAAACAAGATGGGGAGGTGGAGCCCTCCTCCATAGGGCATTCTAAAAATCAACACAGACAAATCTTCTCAGGGAAACCTAGTCCTGTTGGTATTGGTGGAGTTGGTAGAGATAGCTCGAGGATTGTTTAGTTTATTTTTTTGTTAATAAAGGTCATCATGCCAACAATTTGATGGAGGCTATTACTATTTTGTATGTTGTGGAGTGTGCTTGCGCTCTTGGATGGAGCAAGCTTATTTGTGAATCAAATTTGCATGTGGTGGTGCATCTGTTGACTTGACAAAATTATGAAGATGTTAGTTGGCAGCTAGCTTTGGTTGTTAACTTGGTTCTTAATTTGTGTGCTTCTTTGGATTCTATTAAGTACTTTCACTCATATCCCTAGGGAGTGGAATGCATCAGTGGATTGTTTGGCCAAATGAGCTTTTGATCAAATACAAAATTGAAATATTGTGGATAAGGGTCAATTACCTTTGGGTTTGGCTCAACAGTTAGATCATTCAATGGATCTTGATAGGGTTGTTTGATGCATGTGCTCTGTATTTCTTCTTGCTTAAATAAAATTTAACCCCTTTTTAATTTTCATAATGACATTTACCACTCAATCAAATAATATTAATTTAATAGGTACAATTATGCACACTTACATACTTATGTGCATGTGTGTGTAGGGGAACCCACACGAGGCATATGTTTGCAAGTGAGTAGTGCTTGAAGGTGTGCATATTGTCATTGTTGGCAACACATACCTCTTTGATGATCTCCTAAAGTGAAAGTAAGTTTCTAGTAGTCAGTTAAGTGAAAAAAGCCTAAGTACAAAGACCATTTCCGGAATAAAGTCATGTTATTTTGGTCAGCGAGCATGTGATACTTATCTTTATGGTTTGCAAACATAAATATATGTTATATGAGATATAATAGAGCTTTTTTTATGATCGCTTGAGTTTTGTCTTCGTCTAGACATAGTTACTTGCTTCTGAAGTTGTACAAACACAACATGCAGAGAAAACAAGGCACCTGAGTAGACACGACGATTGAGATAATAACATAAGTTATTTTTGTGATATGACTTATGACTTATGATAGGTCCTAACCTATCTTAGCATGTGTATGGTCACATGATATTCTTTAGTTGCGAACAAAGTGCAAAGACACATTTTTGTGAAGAATTAGTGAGCCGACAAGGAAAATAAGATGATCATATGTATATGTATATGTATATGTATATGTATATGCATGTGTGTGTGTGTGTGTGTGTATGAAGGCTTTGAGTTGCGAAGTTGTGTGAAGATGGACGATGATTTTGTGATGACTGAGTAAAGTAGAGATTCTGTGATCATTGTTGTGCACTTCAATTGGAACTACTTTGGCATAGAAGATGGTGTTTTAGTTCATTTTTGTTGTTACAAGACACTTTTGTAATACTGGACAGTGAGTCCTTTGTAAGAGCAGTAAGTTCCATTTTTTATTCACCCCTAACAGGGTTATACTCCTAACAGGGTTTATCCTCTAATAAGGACTTGTACTAATGTAATATTCTGCTCCTAACAGTGCAAGGTCTCCTAACATGGACACAATACTTTTGGTGCTTCATTTGTAGGTACCATCCCCACCATTGTTTTCCCTTGGCTAGGGTTTCCTCGAGAACAAATCATGGTGTTATGGGTTATTTAAGTTATGTGTGTGTTCTTCTTATTTCAGTTATTGTGTGGTTAAGTTTGAATTGGTTTAAAAGGAATAAAAGTGATGCAATACTGATTCACCCCCCCTCTTAGTATTGCTTGATCCTAACAACATGTACAAGACTATTAAAGGATTTTAATAAAATAGGACTAAACCATAAGAGAGAAATTAAACTAAAATAACAATAATAAAATGATATCTCCTAAAGCACAAATAGATCGATATAAATTAGTCTAAATATGAAGGTGTCATCAAAGACCATAGAGAAAATAAAATCAATGCTCTAAATCCAAATCAAACACACGCCAGGTAGTTAGGTGAGTTAGGATTTGTCACCATGACAATCCGACAAGATATCTCAATATCATGATCATTCCTTAATCATAATGATGGCAAGATTAGGCCCAAATGGGCCTTAATGTTATCTCCCTTGAACCACTATCGAGGATTATAAAGGCATGCATATATTTGTTAAATCAAGTGGAGTCGATGTCTAGTACCTACATATTCATCCACATGACAAGAACCATACATGCATATACATATATAATATGTCAAATAACACAATCATTGAAGAGAGACTCGAAATATCGTATGAGTCTTAGAAATGCGTAATACAACATCCTCCCTCTTCATAAAAACACATCATGGAAAGAATCATATCTTATAATATAAAACATATCAATATCTTGACCACAAAATCACTTAAATCATGGGTTAGTCCATAGTAATATATCATAAGCATAAATATAATCATAATAATAAAGATAAATATAAGTCATGGTCCTAACTATATTAATATATCCGCCACATGCATAAATCATCAAATCACATCATCATCAAGTACTAAATATCAAAGTAGTATAAGTAGTTCATCACACACATCAAAGTTGTAAGAGATTCTCAAGACATAAGTAGAGATGGAAACACATAAAAGGGTATCACTAACCATAAACAATATACCTAACAACATCAATATGCCTATAAGATACAAGCCATCAATAGCATCATCAACTATTGAGATATAAAGTCATCACGAATAGTTCACCATAATAGATTAGGTAACTCTACACACACACTTTATACAATATCACACCCACATAAGTAGAACTTAGGGAAACATAGAAGAGTCTTACAAAATTAACCCAATATCATCTAAGTGTAAGCTTAGGGTCATATTATCTACTTGGTTGTGTTAGGGTTTAAAAAATGTTACACATCCTAGTCTTGCAAAAATGTTACACATTCTAGTATTTTATGATTGCTTCTCAAACTTGAGTAATCTAAAACTAGATATAAAATAAAAAATATATGCTCTACATCTTCCTTTTGGAGTAGTTGACTATCCCTTAGTATGAATTTAGGAGGCATGATGTGATAAGTTAAATCTCAACAATTGTGACTTAAACTAAATCACACCTCTTATTAAATTAATTATAAATCGGTTAGCATTATCGACAATTAGTATTAATCATTTCTTTCTTATTGTATTTAAGAACCACAATGATAATGATCACTTCAAATGCTGAAGTTGGCAGTCCATGATGAATCACTACTCTTGGTTATGAGACACCTTCCACATAATGAATATTTTTGATGCCAAAATAATCTTGAAATAATTACACTCTAATGAGGGTTGCACCATTTGGGAAGTCATCTTTAAGATGGTTCAAAAATATCTCTTTTAGGATGCGCGTCCTTCAATTTCCTTTGTTGAGATAGAATAGAATAGAAGAATTTCAACATCTACAAGGTCAAAAAAAAAATAGTGTATGGAATAGAAGTTTGTCTATTTAGTTCTCAGGAAAATTTGAAAATAATAGGATTGTCCCCTTTTCTCTCAAATAGAAGTGTCTATGTAGCAAACTAAAAAGACTTTTATACCAAAGAGACACTTTATTTTTTGATGACTTCTTATATAAAATGCTTTTTAGTTGGTTGCATAGCCACTTGTAATTTTTGTTGTTTTTTTCTAAATCATTGACCCATCGTATAAATGCATTTATATTGGTGTACATCAAAGGGAGGTGGAGGGGGATCCGAGTCATTTGGCTTACCCCATAAATCAATGAGGATTGGATTGAGGTTAGGAAATGACCTCTTCTTATAAACAATAGCTTCACCCTCTTCATTGACTTTATCCACGTTACATGGAGAGATTTCCAGAGCCAATATAGGGAACCATTTAGAAGAGTCTAGCTAATGACTACTGTAGACACTTAAAATATTCCCACTACTTGTGAATAACATTTTTACTAATATTCATCTTAAAAATTAAACGATCTTTACTATTTAATTAGTTTGTGTCTTTCTTTTAAATTCAAATTCAACATCAACATTTCCCTCCATTTTTTTATAGATAAATAATTTTAATTATTTAATTATTTAATATTACTCAGCCATTAATTATTTGATTTTTAAGTGTTTAATTAATTCATTTTCTCAATTTTAATTATATTAAATAAATTTTTTCTATTCTTCTTAGCACATTCAAATTTATTTTAATTATTTAATTTACTAATGAATCCTACAATTAAATGAATGTTTAACATATATAATTATTCCACTTTACCAAAGGCAACTAGGTCTTCTAAAAAAATAAAAAAATATTTATTTTATTTATTCCCCCTCATGCATATTTTTTTGAAAAAAAGGGTAAAAATTTATTCAATCAAAGTCGTGATACAAAACAGAGGTCTCAGGCCCACCCAGAAAGGAACATAACTAAACGCCCAAAACACGCCACCGACCAACCAACTACATATTCCTATCCCCTCCAACAGAAGTTCATTAAAGATTTCAAGCTGATTTGGAGGTAAACCATCCCTTCCTCCAATATCCCATCCCTCCACATTCTCAAAGGCCCACTTCGCCAAGTAGTCAACAACTCTATTCCACTCTCCAAGAATATGACAAAAGGAGACAAAATCGAAAGAACTACACAGATGAAGAATCTATCTAACCATAGAGGCTAACTACCAACTAACATCCCCCAAACTCTTTTTTTTCAACATATCCATGACAATCTAAGAATCCAATTCAGAGATAATCCTCCTCCATCCTAAGGAATAACCACACTCAACAACAACCTTGATAGCGAGAGCCTAGTCTCCATCGAATTATTAGTGTTAAACATTATAAATAGAGAAGAAAAAACAAACACAACCATCATCACCTCTCTCTATATCTCCATTACCTGCATGCCCATGATTCCCACATGAAAATCCATCTGTGTTAATTTTCAAGACCCCCAAAGGAGGAGGTACCCACCTTCCATCTTGTTGGCTAAAAATTTTGTAAGCCGCTAAGACTACACCTTACAAAATTGTAACTTTAGGCAACGTCTCATGAGATTTCTCTCTCCTCTCAACAATAGGGGAGGCTCCCTTCTTACCGTAGGTGGCTTCAATAGGAACTTAACTGAAATTACAAAAAGGGTGGTTCTCTCAATCAATTCCTCTTTTTTCAAGAATGATTTGCGTACAACTATTACTTTCTAACTTAACAAAAAGTGCCTTATTGCTACGATAATACTGGTGACCCTGGAATTGACATAAGAACAATAGCAGGGGCAATAGCTTTGTTTTTATATTTTGTGAAACAAAAATAGGAACCCAAAGTCTCTCGTGCTTGTCTCATGCGGATTCAAGAAGAATAACCAGTAAGGCATCAAAGTCTCTTACTGGATACTCTCAAATTTAATAAAAACACTTACAACTGAAGCCCAAAGTCTTCAGCTCTAAGTAATTGCAGCCACTACTATCTATCACAATTTGTCCTTTTGCAACACAAAATCTGCACAATTGAATCCAAATCCCTCTTGAATCAAAGCATTACAACTCACAATCAACTCAAGAAAATTTCGTCACATAACAGTTTGAATTGGCACAAAGTCTCAAAACAATCTGCCTCTTTTATTGAAAGCAATCTGATTTACATCAAAGCACAAAGTCTTAGAGTGCATAATACAAATTGGTAGAATTTTCTTGCCTTGCCAAAAGATGATTATTTACAATGATCTCCCTCCTTTATATAGAAAAAGAGTGGAGAGAAAGGTGGAGAAAGAAGGGGAAAACCCTTAAGCACCTTGACTTAATCCCTAACTAACTAACTAATTTTGGCTTTTTCAAAGTTGCATGCCTTATGCACTTGCAACTTGATTACATGTTAGAACTTTGCACGTGATACTATCACATGCAATTACATATGTCAAATACAAATTACAAAGACATGATAAAAATATTCTAAGTGCCTGACAAGACACGACACCTATTACATCATCCTTCATTTGTCTTCATGCTGCTACAAGATGCGTGATGGTTGATATGCTCTAGTTTGGTGAAAGCATCTTGATCTGGAATAGGAACTTGCATCCTTGGTTGTCTTGTATCATAATGGTCATTTCCTTGGAAAGTATCTCTTCCTGAAAGTATTCAATGCCCGCATCATTCTAGTCTTCAACTCTTTGCACTTAGCATGGGAAGATTTCTCTCTTGTAAATGGGGTTTTAAAATCCCATTACATGCCATTTTGGAGAGCACTTGTCATCCACAAACGGGGTTTAGAGGTCCATTTGCATCTTTTGGGAAAGCGAGAAAACTATATGTGAATGCTTGGAGGTGAGCTTTTAGCTTGCATTTACTTGATGACGAGGAACCTTCTTCTTGGGTAAAACTCACATTGTTTTTGGAAACAATACAATCACAAATTTTTGAAGCCCAAAAATCTTTCTTTATATCTCCAATCATGTAGCATGTGACATGAAAATTTTACAAGGTGAGAATATCTTCATGAGATAGATCCATTGCGTGCTTTTTGATGCAAAGGAGTGAACCTGGAGTATTGTGAGCATATGAAGATAGCTGAAAATTTGTTGGACAATGAATGGATGCAAATGCTTGAGCTAAAAAAAAAACATTTTTATGGTGAAAAACCCAAAAATGGGTTTTTGGAATGTGAAAGCATGTGCAGACAACAAGGATATTATATGGAAAGTGCATGGAATTGAATGGAGAGACATCCACTTATAATGAGATATTGTGTTTTCATTATAAGTAAATGAGAAAGCATATGCAAGCAACCACCATCATGAGTTTTTATGTCAGATTACAGCGATATAACAAGTGTGGATGGAGTGCATGTAAGCACGAAAGTGGACTTTTTGCATGCAAAAGCATGTTGCAAAGTGAGCTTGCTTTCTTTGACGGTTTCTTTCAAGAACAGGGTTTTTAGTCCCGATTGCATATACAAGCAAGATGAAGCACTTGCATATGCAACTTGGAGAATGTAGATGGAAGAAGAAGGATCATTAAAACAAACATAACATGTAAATCTGAAATAGAAATGAAAACTTACATGTTAATAAAAAACCAAAACATGAACTTGGAAAGAATTGTGTAAAAACTTAAGGAAGAAATTACCTTAATCCTCAAGAAGAAATCTTGGGCAAAATTTGAAATGAATCAATGGATTTTTGGATTTAGAAAAGATTGGATTTAAAAACTATATATAAATCTCTTTCCTAGTCTTTTTCCTTCAATTTTGGAGAGTCAACATGCATTCACAACCAAGTGGAAAGAAAAGAGAGATTAAATGCAAGGAAATTACAACCATTTTGACCATTTCCAATGCACATGTAATGACAACAAAAAATGACATCTAGAGCATCCAAAATAGCTTAGAAATGATGATAAACAAGCTGCAAATGAAAGGTAATGCCCAAGCACTCATCTTAGAAGAAAAAGATTTGATTTTGATGAAGAAAAATGACCAAAAATGGGCCATTTTTGGGCAAAAATGCCAAAAAATGTGCCCTAAATGGGCTGTTTTTGGAGTAAAATACCTTCTAAAATGCAATTTTGATGATTCAAGAATAATCCTTGGGCAATTTAGTGCAAAAACGACCCTATGGGGAGCAAAAATGATTGAGTTTTGACTATGAATCTTGTGATTTTTGGCTTCAAAATCCCATTTTTCTCAAAAACCTCCAAAATAAGTAGGTTTTTTTGAAGTAAAAAACACATGTTTTCTTCTAAAAAATCACCACTTCTTGCTTCTTAATACCAAAGGCAAGTTAAAACAAGTCAAAATGCACTTTTTGAAGGGAAAAACATGTATTTTTAGCTTCAATAGTTTTAAAACATTTTTTTTATATGCATTTGCATATGAAAATAACACTTTATAACTAAAGTGATTAAATACGCACTTTTTGAGTGCAAATACATATTTCAAAAGACATGTATTTGGCTTGGAAAAAGCCACTTTTCTACTTAAGTTATAAAACAAGATTTTTAATATCAATTGCATATGCAATTGATCTTAAAAAAGCCACCTTTTCACTTAAGTTGTGCACACGTTCTTTTAGACATCAATTGCACATGTAATTAGGCTTGAAAAAGCCACCTTTTTCACTTAAGTTGTAAAACATAACATTGAAATGCATTATTTTAAACTCAAGTATATGCAATTGCATATGAAAAGCCCACCTTTATGCATTTAATATTTAGATTTTATTGGAAGTGGATTTTAAAAGATGACTTGCATGTGGATGATATGCAATGAATGATAAAAACCCCACTTTTATGCACTTAAGTGACTAAATTTAATTAAATTTAATATATAACTATAGGTTTTAATAAAGTAACATGAAAATAGACTAGAAAAATTCAATTTTCATAAAATCATTAAAAACTATGGTCAAATCAACTCAGAATGAGTTGAAATTTAAAAATGGATGTCAAAATCTATTTTAGATATTAAAAATAATTTTATTTTGTGCAATTGACAATAAAAAGTCCACTTTTGGAGGTTTTTTTTTTAATAAAATGTGCAGTTAGCCTGAAAAACCCCACCTTTTGCATCATTACTTGAATTATACAACTATATTTAATGTTTAAGATAGCTCGAAACAAGCGTATGTCAAAGGGCTATTGACTCAAGGGAAAAACAAGATTACAAACTACTATCAAGAAAGGGAAAAACAAAGAAAAGGACATGAAGAGTGCCAAAAATCAAGCGCTTGTAGTCAAAGAAGAAAAATTCATCCTAACAAGTGATACAATGATTAACTTGACAGGAACCATCATAAAGGATGCATGAAATATGCAAAATAAAGAACATTTCAGGGATGACGATGTGTCCTTATAACACATTATCCAGAACACTGAAAACGTAGAGGATACACCTACAAATTCATTATAAAATTGTGTAGGGTTGCCACAATTTTGTGATGTCAAAATTGAGGACAACACATCTCTACTAATTCACTACTTGGCATGTCGGGATCTATTGCCAACATCACAACCAACTTTATTGTTTCTGAATTGTAGGTTTCGTACAAAAACATAATCACCAGGATCCACATTTTTGGACATACCACACTTTGCAAAGATAGTCTCCTGGAGCCTGTGAACTATCTTATGCCACAATTGAAAGTTCCCAAGGTGTGAATCACAAAAGACCCTATGGTTCCTTTCTAGCCATAGGTTCCAAATAATAAGGGCACACCCAATAGCCCAAGCCACCTAAAGACAATATGTCTTCGATGGAGGTCTACCCAAGCTCCCCCAAAACTCAATTAAGGAAGTAGCATGAATGCAAGCTTGTTTCCAAGCCTCCCACCACCTGTGTCAGATCTCTCTAGAGAAAGGGCATCGAAAAAAAAGTGGGAGCAACATTCCTCACTATGCAAACAAAGAGAACAAATAGAGGGGCCCAGGAAAAATCTATTACAAATTTTCTCTCATGTGAGACATTTCTCCTGAGCCACCAGCCATGAGAAACTGTTGCATACCTTCTTCCACCAGGAAACATCTATCAAACCATGCAATTGTCTTTTCGAATTAGCATAGCCTTCCGTAAAATTAGATTTCCCTTTTGGGTTGGGACCCCAAGAAAAAATATCCCTCTTTAAGGGAATTGCATAGCCTACCCTCCAAGATTGAATCCAACATAGCATAGTCCTCCTTAGAGCCACCCAAGGGCCACTCAAAAGTATCCTTCCAATAACTGATCTCCACTTGACCCATGTGTCTAACTATTTTAAAATTTTATACCTTAATCTATCCAGCTTCAGTGAAAATGTTACAAAGAGATTGAAGTTGTGGATAGCTAGAAAGGATAGGAGGGTGACCATCCTAGTCCAATCCTACAAAAATAGAGCTTCAAAACCTCTATTACAAATCCCAAAAAGGTTATCTTTAACAAGATAAGATCCCTTTTTAAGAGTCCCATATACAAGATCTCCTGCCCAAAAAACCAAAACGTGGCACCTCCTGACAGTCAGCTCCAAGGAAGTACTTGTGAGTTAAAATCTTGGCCAAATCCTAATCCTGGTTGTTACACCACCTCCAATATAGCTTGGCCACCAAGTCTTGGCGAACCTGAGAAAAATAACAAAGACCAAGGCCCCCAACATGCTCTAGTGTACAAAAGGGCTCCCACTTAACTAAACTTGAGTTAGAAGAGAGAAAACTATCAAACAAGAGAAATTGGAGAGAAATAGCATCAAACTCTCTCACAAAGTTGGAGGGGGGACCTGCAAAAAAATCTATAAATGGGAAGAGTTTGCACCATCATCTTCAGAAGTAGCACTCTTCCAATAGAGGATATAACCACCTGTAAGTCTAATGACTAATTCTGTAATGAAATTTGTCCAAAATTTATTTCCTATAAATCTCTACATTGAGCCCTCAAAATCAAAGGAATCCCAAGATACATAAGAGGAAGAGTGCCAATCTGAAACCTGAGGATCCCGACAATCCTATTTTGAATAAGATGAGGAGTATTAAACAAATATATAGATGATTTTTCTTCATTTATTTTCTTACCAGAATCTCTCAAGTAGATGTCCAAGGCTCTTATGAAATTTACTACCTCATTGACTCTAGCCCTATCCATCAAGCCTGTATCATCCATAAACTAAAGATGAGAATAGGGAGGTAGAGCATTGCTCCAACTCCACCCTTGAATCAAACCCCGTCTCACCTGGGAAGTGATAAATCTACCCAGTCCCTCAACCATGATAATGAACAAATAGGGGGATAAGGGGCCCCATTTCTGAAGTCTCTAAGAAATGTTGAACAAATCCAAGGGCTCTCCATTAATAAGAACTGAGGAGGTAGAAGTTACATAGCTAAGAACCCAATTCACCCACTCTTTTGCAAAACCAAAGTCTAATAAGATTTTTTGTAAGAAGTCCCAGTTCACCTTGTCATAAGATTTGGCCATATCAATCTTGATAAACATAGCTTTCTCCTTGGAGAATGCCATTGAATGAATAGCCTCCATTGCTATTACAACACCATCTAGAATCTGTCTTCCATTAACAAAACCACCTTGCTCCTTAGAGATTAGAGTAACAAGGAAAGGTTTATGTCCTTCAAAAATCAATTTAGTGATAATCTTATAGACCATATTACATAATGCAATAGGCCTAAATTGATCCAAACTATTTTCCCCCTCCTTAGGAATGAGAGACAACATTAGTACATTTTGCACCATTTTTTGATGCACTATTGGTCGAAGTTTCTACCCAATGCGATCGAATGGTCGACCAACTGGTTTGTCACTATTATTTGCATTGATATATCGACCCATTGCCGCAACAATCGAATGATCGACAGAAATATTGGTTGAAAATGAGGGCAATCTAGGCCAAAAATAACATTGGCAAGTGTTGGTGTATTGGTCGATCTTTCGACCAATATAAATTAATATTGGTCGAAAACTTTGGTCGCTCCGACTAGGATGCCAAACTCATGACGGTGATATTTCGACCACGTTTGGTCAAAATATTTAGCGGCTCCGACCAGGATGCCAAACCTGCAACGACACATTTTGACACAGAATGGTCAATTTTAGACTAGACTTTCGACGAATGTGGGTCAAAATTTTGATGAAACGCGGAGTGTTTAAAAAAAATTGAAGATAAATATCCAAAATAATCACCAATGGCATCCTGATCAGTGATTATTCTAGATATTTATCTTCAGGTGTCGACACTCATTCTTCTGCTTGTTGCCAGTAGGTCCTTGCTCGTTCTATTTTCCAGACTGCTTTGGGCTCTAGCAATCCACCTGCTTTGCTCTGTGTGAAACTGTGGGTTTTTTCATTTTGTTTGAACTATTTGAGAGATAGGCTCTGACTGGTGATCCATGAATTGGTAGAGCTTCCTCGTAGATGCCGACAACACTTCAAATCTATTGGTGTGAAGCCCCCAAATGGTATTCTACTCTATGGCCTCCTAGTTCTGGGAAAACCTTAATTGCTAGGGCAGTGGAAAATGAAACCAGTGCCTTCTTTTTCTATATCAATGGACCTAAGATCATGTCAAATTTGGCTAGAGAAAGTGAAAGCAATCTCCAGAAGGCTTTTGAGGAGGCTGAGAAGAATGCCCCGTCCATTATATTTATTGATGAAATTGATTCTATGGCTCCCAAGAGGGAAAAAACCCACGGTGAAGTTGAGAGGAGATTTTTTTCTCAACTTCTTACGCTTATGGATGGACTTAAATTGCATGCCCATGTTATTGTTATGGGAGAAACTAACCGACCAAATAGTATTGATCCAGCAGTCAGAAGGCTTGGAAGGTTCGACAGGGAGATTGATATTGGGGTTCCGGATGAAGTGGACAGGTTGGAAGTGCTTCACATCCGTACAAAGAATATGAAGCTCTTTGATGATGTACGTATATTGGGGCCTTATTTTTTTTACTTCTATATCTAATGTTAAATAGTTCTTGGATTTTGAAAGCATTTATTAATCTTTGTTTCTTGATGGGATATCTATTTATCTTTAGTTTTCTTGTTACAGGTTGACCTTGAAAAGATCGCTAAGGATACCCATGGATATTTTGGAGCAGATCTTGCTGCTTTGTGTACTGAGGCTGCACTTCGATGCATTAGGGAAAAGATGGATGTTATAGACTTAGAAGATGAGACAATAGATGTTGAGATTCTAAACTCCATGGCCGTTAGTAATGAGCACTTCCAGACTACTTTGGGCTCTAACAATCCATCTACTAAAGCCATTGCTAACAAATTTCAGACCAATTTCATCAGTGTGAAGGGCCCTGAATTGTTAACAATGTGGTTTGGAGAGAGCGAGGCTAATGTGAGGGAAATTTTTGATAAAGCTAGAGGATCAACTCCTTGCATCCTATTTTTTGACAAGCTTGATTCTATTGCTACACAGGTGTGTTGATTTTTTATGAGTGAAGTTCAAGTTGAGGATGGTGAATATATTTGAGTAGGAATTTTGTTTGAACTATTTGAGATAGGCTCTCTGACTGGTGATGCATAACTGGTTTGCATGTTTGCAGCGTGGAAGTAGTGTTGGGGATGCTGGCAGTGCCGCAGATAGAGTCCTTAACCAGTTGTTGACGGAGATGGATGGTATGACAACCAAGAATTTTTTTTTCATTATTGGTGCTACAAATAGATCTGATATCATCGATCTTGCATTGCTAAGGCTTGGCTAACTTCAAAAATAGATGCAAATTCACAAATTAATTTTCTAGATTCAGGATTTCATCATATAAGAAGAACTGCCAATATCAATATAGTATCTCCCAATGTATATTACATACAACTTTTAAAATTATAAATATACAAATCTATAAAATATACATATATAACATAAAAGGAAGTGTTGATGCATACTGACAAATAAAATAAGGAAAGCTTCTACTCTCTTGATTTGTAAAATTTTCTCTGCCTCTGCTTTTTCTTGTGTTGCCACCCTCATTCTTGCAGCTGATATAAAACAATGAAATGAATGATGGTGAAATTGAGAGAAATTTTGGGTAAATAAACTAAACAAATATAGAACAAAAATATGAACAAAGTTGAGGATAATGAGTTGGGTTTTCTTAAATAAATGAATACCATCAACCCATTTACAAAATGCAAAAGTATATGCTAGCAATATCTAACAATATCATGGTAAAAAGGACATTTAGTATTGGATGTAAAAGTCTTGCCTGCATTTATTTTATTCATTGCTTTCTTGACATGCACATCAGCCTCTATATCCACAATAAGTGTTTGAACTATCTCATATCCATAGTTTGACATAGCTTGTAAGCATAGAAATGAACGATTGAATCATATTGCATTCAAATTTCATCTTGTTTGATATTTAAGAGATATTTTAAAGTAATCAATTGACAATACACATCAATAAATAAATGAAACTGATATGAATATATCAACCTTTTCAAGTTCTTCAACAACTTTAGCAACCTCGTTCTTTTGCTCAAAGATATCATCCAGATTCATCTTCAAAACACTAGAACGAATAACTGTAAATCATACATGGAAACAAGGTAGTTTATAAGAGTAGAGGTATTATATGATAATACAATCACATTAATCTAAAAGACTACTACACCATTTTGAAAATCATATCAATCAAATTAATTTGAATCCTCACAAGGCAAACATAACATTCAAGCATCCAAAAATAATGGATGCAAATTCACAAACTAATTTTCTAAAATCAGCATTTCATCATATAAGAGGAACTGCCAATATTAATATATTATCTCACAAATAGATGCAAATTCACAAATTAATTTTCTAGATTCAGCATATCATCATATAAGAAGAACTGCCGCAGACCTTTTGTGAGGGTATCAAGCACGCCGCTTGACTCCAAATATTTCCTGAAAGCTTCCTTCTTGGATTCATTTGCCTGCCATATAAGGATGACAAGCATTATCATAGAGCTTAAATGTTCAGTTCTTGTCATTGAATTCATGCATACAATCATCTATAATTGCAACACTAAAACAACTAATTTTTGAGCACATAAGGACCATTTGCTTAAGTAAATCCTAAGGGGACAACAAGTAGATTTATTCACGTGGGTGTATTAGGCTATTAGCTATAGAATATTTATGCTACTTATAGATCCAACTGATATCTGATTTAACACTTCACCTACTCAAAAACACAAACCAATGAAACAATCCACATTAGGCCAAGAGAGGTTGACGCAGTCAATATGAGAATACTTACACAAAATGAAGCCGAATCATGCCAAACAATGACAATGAGAAGTTGACTATTGGCCCTTCTAGTTTTTTATTTGATAGTTGCCTAAAAATGACACATTCAAAATGCACTTATGAGCAAAGACCTAGAATGAATGAAATTGATTAAATAATCAAGGTGTGTTAGTTTGAGCTTCACTTGGTTTTGAGAATACTTTAATATTCTCTACTTAACAAGGCCAACCACATGAAGGTGGAAGCTCATCTGGCCTCACCCCCCCCCCCCCTAACATCAATCTAAATTCCCCATTAACATCTAATTACACACTTCATTCATCCATTTATGAACTATAACATTCAATCAATACAATCACATAACATTCATTAATATGATATAACATTCATTAATACACAACACTAATCAAGAATCCATTAACACATAACAATATTCATTAACATGACATATAATTCAATATTAATACACAAAATTCATAGATAATTACTTAAAACAACATTCTTTCATCATCCAACAAAGTTAATCAAAGAAGTTTTATCAAAGAGCATTTTTAAGAAATCATTTCTTTTTTGGGTTTTTCTTAGATTTCTTATTTAGGTAAAGGCTGACAGAACCATCAATATTATCTTCCTCCTCTTGTGGTTATGATCTCAACTTATGATGCTTCCTCATGTCTCGAGGTGGAAGACGCTGCTGTACTAAAGGGGGGTTTGCTGCAATAACAAGTAAACAAAGTTAATCAAAGAAGTTTTATCAAAGAGCATTTTTAAGAAATCATTTCTTTTTTGGGTTTTTCTTAGATTTCTTATTTAGGTAAAGGCTAATAGGACCATCAATATTATCTTCCTCCTCTTGTGGTTATGATCTCAACTTATGATGCTTCCTCATGTCTCGAGGGGGAAGACGTTGCTGCACTAAAGGGGGGTATGCTGCAATAACAAGTAAATGGGTTAAATTCACATACTTTTTTTACTGTTACATGTATTTCATTAACCAATAGAACATAACATGCATTTTTCTTTACCTGAAAATGCCACATCATCATGTACAATAACATTTTGATCTACCGCCACCTCAACATCCTCAACATGCTCTAAAATATTCAAAAAAAGGTTACACGGCCAATTGCAATTAAAGATGTTAAATTATATTAATAATTACGTAATTTATTTCCAATACCAAATTAATACCTCCAACAATGTGATGCACATCATGGCCTTCGTCACGCCTAGGTTCTGTGGTAGGATTTGAAGGGTGTAGTGAAATGTCATACACATTGTTATCATGAAATAGTCAATTTATGTTCGAAATTAACTATTCAATTTGATTTACTTTTCATTTGACCAATTTACTTGTGTCTCATCTGGTGCAGCAGATTCTTTGTTATGGCTTTGGTATTCTTGGCGTAGGCATGCAACCGCAACTACATAGCCTTCCTTCAAGGCTATTCTCTTGTCTTCATCCGTGGGCTCTACATTGAATTCTGTGCCCTATATTTTTTATTTAATATCGTCACTTTTACATGTATGATTTGATTAAACAGAATTGTTTGCAACCTTATATATAAAAATTTGATATGAAATTCCAATGCTGCTACTTACAAGTCGAGAGTGAAGTTTCATATAGCCACCAGAGCCAAGTTTGTGTTGGCCAACCTTTGTTAATCTCACTTGTGTGGCTTTTGATGTGTTTTGCAGTCTATGAAAAGTTTGAAACATGTTAGATTATATATTTACAAAGATCACTAATTAGTGAATGATTACATTCTACTTAATACTATCACGACATACCTTCTTTTGTCGTCTTCTGGTTGAATTCCACTACCCTTTAGCCTTTTCTCTTTTGCATCTTCCATTATTTCATTCCACTCCATCAGTGGAATGATAGGAGGACATTCGTACTTTGGGTTATCCTTTAGAGCCCTTCTATATTGGTCCCTCACAGTCTTTATATGTTTGGCTACTTTTTTAAGAATCATGGCTGTGTCAAAAGTTTTAATTCCAAAGAGGTCCTCTAAAGATTTAATGAGCTGATTTTTTAAGTTAGCAACCTGTTCATTCCACCTTTTTTGAAAAAAAAAAATTGTTAGATATCATAACTTTAATATAGTACAATAAATGGAAGATAAGAAAAATATTGTACCAATATTATGAAGCTACATACCTTTTACGTATGGTGGGCCCAAATAGCTTCAATGTCATTTCAAAAAGATGATCATAAAAAACATCATTTCCTACAAAAATACCATGGGATTATCAGTCCAAAATGAGTTATGTATAAGTAAACTATAATTGCACTGTAAATAATAACAATTTTAAAGCACTTGGAAGCTTTGGTACTTTTAACAGAACCATATTGTTCTTGTTCATCAACAATGTCCCCACAAATGAACCAGTACTAGTAACATAGGCTGATCCAGGAAATGGTTGATCTTCACTAGTACTGGTCTGATCTGTTCTTGTACCAGGTGTAGGTGTATCTATTAGTGCACAAAATAGGTCCATACAGTGTTTAAAATTCTTACAAGAAAAATAATCAATGCATGATCAGAACATAACAAAATATAGAAAAATAAGGTTTTACCAGTTGTAGATGGTACATAGGAAGATTTCTGCAAGCACCTTGTTGCGGACAATGTAGCCGTCGAATGCAGAATGTTAACTGAAGGAGGCATCTGCACTTCATCATGAGCTAAAGAATACTTTGTTAGCAAAGACATTTGTAATGGATAAAGATTAAATGGGGTACTAGAAGCATCCCAAACATACATTGAGTCAATAATGCATAAAAGGTTAAATCAATGGTTAAAGGTTTAAGGATTATTTACTTGAAGGCTGTGCGATGCTATAACCCTCACCATGTTGACGATGTTTCACACATGTCAAAAAATTCTGTAAGAAGAACACATCATATTTTAGATCATGATCCATAAGATAGTATAAAATATAAACATCTATTGAACTTTAATTATTGCTTAAGATTAATTACTGCTTACATCAATAGAATTGACTCTAGGTGTCAATTCTTCTTCGAGTTCCTTTGACTCCTCAGTTTCATTTTCTTCCATTAGAAGGTTAAGAATTTCATTATCATATTTAGTTTTTATTTGAGTAGCCATGAATACATGGTTAGAGTTAGATTCTATGTCATCTCTAAATGCTGCCTCAACTTCAGATCACAATAGATCTGCTACCTCTTTTGCTTTTCTCTATCAATAAGTATCAAGTTGTGAAATCAATATTAGTAAAATTCTATCAAAATAACTCCAAAGCCATAAAGAAAAGAACATATTAATATGACATTTGTGTCTATATAATTTTTAGAATTACACTAATTAAGGTTTACCTTTGCTGAAGAAGGTGTAGTGTGAGGAACATCCCTGCCTGTATCTTGAGGTAGAATATCCATGTCGCCTTGTGACAAAGATTAGTAATTCTTAGCAATCAGAAGTGATTGTTGTCAATATTAATTGGAGGCAATTGGTTTAAATGTTATACTTACCAGTCCCATGATAGGGAATTTTTTTGTATCTACATGATTCAAATTGTAATCTATTAGAAGCTCTTCCCCTGCACTTATTGATTTTATTGCACATACAAATACACGATTTCCCTCGCGTGCCTCGAATATACAATTCAACCGCTTATTAGTTGACATGGGTCGAGAACTATTTATAAAACCTACAATATTCTCTGTTGCTTTTGGCCTTCCATCAATATACATAGCGAGGCTTTTAGTTTGATCATTTACTTTGCATTGTATATATTTTGCTGACAATGCATACCTACACATACTTTTTTTATATTGCACAATCCGCATCCAATTCTTGTAATTGCAACAAGGTCCTACATACTCCATCAATTCAACAACTTGATTATAACTAACCTTTATGCCATCCATAGAAAATAAGCCCAAACCATGTAATGAAGATGGAGCTATGCGATATATTCTTTCGTTAACATAAAAATCAGTATTAACTGGAGGTAGTTCCTTGGGTACCCATTCTTTATGAAGATGTGTGTACCTTAAGGGAACCTTCATGTTGCCTTTGGTCTCATTATCATAAGAACATGACCCCCCCTCAGCAAGGAAAAATTGTATTCATTTATCAAATTTTCTTTTAATCTTTTGACCTCTAGTTGATCTCCCTATTTTAGACCTACTAAATGTCTCACTTTTGTCTTCTATTCCTGCATTTTCCTCACTTGAGGAAGAAAGATCAGACAAATACCTATTTGGTGATACCCACAATCCATTAAATGAGAGACATAGTAGGATCTATATATTTTTCTGACTAAAGAGAAGGAAACCAAATAATAAATTATACTTGTCGATCCATGTCAAAGGCATTAAATTTCTTGCATATGTAAATCATTTATCTTAAGTTAGCCAAAAATTACATGATATGTAAGCTACAAATTACATAGAAGACAAAATTTACATGATGAAAAATATACTCCATGACTATAGAGTTCAACACATAATAACTTAATTCAAATTTATATGAATAAATCAATACCTCATACGTGGCATTGATCATACCTTGACATACATTTCATTGATCATGTTATTCATCATCCTCCTCATCCATGTCATCATCATGACTATCATCATCATCATCATCACCATCATCATGACTATCATCATCATGACCATCATCATCATGACAATCATCAGCATCACCAGAATCATCATCATTTTCTTCTTCTTCATTGTGTAACAATCATCCATGATCATCATTTACTTCGTGTTCTGATTCTTCAGTATCTTCTTCTTCCATCACATTATACTGTATCGGCCTTCCTCTTGGATCATGTCTAACAAAAAATGACCAACCTATTTTATGTGGAACGAAAAAGTAAAACACTTGCTCACATTGGCTTGGAAGAACATAGGGCTCATCTTCAACTACCTCAAATGACGTTGTATTAATCATTGTAAATCTGCTATCATGTTCAATAACAGTCCTATCAAGATCATTTTGATTCAGCCATAGCCTATACCATTTGACGACAAATAGAACTAATTTGAATGAATTAAAGTCGCACTCAAGTATATCATCCAAAATTCCATAGTATCAATTTTTAGATTATTGAGGATGTATGTCATTTCTAGATGAAATATTAGTGACCTCGAAGACTGCACTTATCCCAGAATCACAAGTTTTCTTCGTGTTGTCTAACTTTTTAATGTAAAATTTACGGCCATGGTAGTACATAGCTTTGTGGTGTTTGATATGCAATTATTCAAACATATCAAGATTATTTGCATCGATCTGTGAGTTGATATTAAACTTATGGGTCATGGTTAGTAAACTTATACGTACCTTTCTACCTCTTAAACCATATGCTAGATCAAGTACCATTGGCATAACATTGGGATCTCCATTACGATGAGCTTCTTTAACCAATGATGCAACACCATCCCATGTTAATGAGTGACCATTTTTTTGAGATTGTTGAATCCATACCGTCATCCAATCAAGATTGTTTGCAATATACAAATGTAGTACATCCCACTCATGACCAACTATAAAGAAAACAAATAGACCGCTTAGAAACAACTTATATTGAAGATCTATAAGAATTAATAAACTACAATAACATCGTATAATTACCTCTTAGTTTCCTCAATCTACCTTTCCCCATCAAGTACTCCCCTTCAAATTTGTTAATAGAGTTGGGATCCCAAATGTGATCTACATGGATATTTGCTGCAAACTTGGGAAGATATTCACTAATATACACCATGGTCTAGTATACCATATATCCCTCTACCGTAGAACCCTCAGGACATGCCCTTTGTCAAACCAAGCCCTTCATAAATTTCAAGTGCCTCTCAACCATCCACATTAACCTAGTTTGTACATGTCCACACAATTCAATCTCCTCAACTAGATGTATGAAGTAGTGTTCTTGAGCATTGAAAAAAGTTGGAGGTAGACACTTTTGCATTTCACACATAAGGTGGGAAATTTTTCTCTTCCAATATTTTATATCTTTTTTATCAATTTCTTTGAATGATAACCACCTAAAAGAGATTCAACTCGCAATAACATATAAACAAAAATTTAGATAAAAATATATAATAAATTACATAAAAAGTAAAGCAAGTCATAAATATAATAACACTTCTAACCTCATGAATTCTCCAAGATCGTATATAACTTGTTTAACACTATTGTCAAACTGGTCTAGGAGGGATAGAGGTAGGACGTACTGCAATGATTAAAAAATTATCTTTTCAATATATTGTAAAATAATATAATAAAAAGTACATGCAATTTTACAAATATATTGTAAATAGAGAACATGACTTACCTTGATGAAGGTATGCCAATCATGTGTTTTCAACCCTGGCCCAAAATCACCTTTCTTTGATACAAGACTGCTTATATTTGCAGCAAATCCTGTTGGAATTTTTTTTTTTTTTTTTTATGACTTCTTTTAATGCATCACTTTTCTACTCAGTTAATAACCAAGGAAGGGCACTCGTATTTATGTGGTCTCCATTGCTATTTGATTCAATGAAAATTTTCAGTGCAGGATTGGATTCATGAATGTCATTACAAATTTTGGCCATTTTTTCTTTGTCATGCCTCCATCCAATATTTTCCATAGTGTCTCTGTTATATTCTTTCCAATATGCATAGCATCAAACAAATGCACGATTGGGAGATCCTTGTAGTACGACAACCTACTAAATTGACTAGAATAACTTTTTATTCCTCTAGGAAGTTGGTCATTGATGCCTTGATGACCTTCACGAGAATCAATAACATCATTAGTAAATAAAAGACAATATCAAAATCTAAATTTCAAATAAAAATCATAAGATGAAATGACATTACCTCGGCGATTTAGTCTATTGTATTCCAACTTCCATAGATGATGTGTCATTCTTCATGGCCTTGATGTCGTCTCTTCTTTCCCATTAAAAATGTTTTTTGATAGTTCGATACTTATGATTATTGTGGAGAAAGTGCCTAAACTCATTGAACACCTGCTTTCCTAAACTTCTTGAATGATGAGATTTCATCTTTGGACCACAAACCGGACATGCGAATTTACCCTTTATCTGAAGACCTAAAAGATATCGTACAATTGGATCATGTACAATTATCATGCACAACTTAAACATACAACAATAATGTGTAAGCACTATAACATACCAAAAATACATGACCTTAACATGGATATATAACATATTGAAAAAATGAGTTAGCCCAGGGGCATCATGTATTGTCCATACAAGCATTGCATGGAATTAAAATTTTCTTTGTCCTATTGGTCTAGAGATGTCATACATAGTGATCCCATTCCATAAAATCAACAACTCATCAATAAGGGGCTCAATATACATGTTCATATCTTTAACTTGGTACTTACCTAGTTGAATGAACAAAAACATTACATAATTATTATGACCATCTTGATGCAGTGTTTATAAATTAATTTACATAACTATTAAATGAAAAAATACTTGGTACAATCATTGACAACATTATGTGCTCCCTCTTTATGGACATCCAAGGAGGAATGTTATTGTTAATAACAAAAATAGGCCACACTGAGTAAGTAGATCTCATATCTCCAAATGGATTGACACCATACACTGCCACTAAAATCTTGAGATTACAAGGTTCTTCTTTAAAGTGTGGCCATGTTGTTTCTATGTCTTTAAATGCAGAACCATCCACAGGCATTCATATAATGTCATCTTGATTTCTATTGCATGCATGGTAATCCATAAATTGTGCCAAGCTAGTGCACCTGAATAATCATTGAAGACGTGGAATAAGGGGAATGCACCGAAGACTCTTGTGAGGAACATTTTTTGTTATTTGATCTAATTGATATCTACTAGTATGACAAACAGGGCATTTTGTTGCAAATTCATGTTGTTTATGATATAGAATGTGATCATTGGGACATGGATGTATTGTTCGATATTGCATTCCAATTTGATTCATAATGGTAGATAATTCTCGGTATGAATGAGGCAAAATGTTTGAAGGTGGTAAGAAAAAATCACCTATCAACCTACAACAACAAATATGAATTGTTAATATAATGAATCATAATGGTATGCTAACATTGAAGATGACAAAAATGACATACCTTAGCATACGTGACATTGCTACATTGGATAAACCATTCATAACCTTGAAGTTCACCAACAACACTATAGTGGAGAGAAGAGTTTTTTGGGAGCCTTGGTATAGGGGCTCATATGCATTCTCAATTATAGCTATATCAAGACCATATTCATCATCATTATCAGATGCGCTAGTACCATCATCATGATCATCTTGATTAGCTATGCCAATACTATCTTCTTCAATCATGTCCTCTGGCACATTATCAGCTGCACCAATACCATCATCTTCAATTGTGTTCTCTGCCATAGGATCATCTTCTTCCATGGGAGTGTTATCGTCGGCTTGAATATTCACACCTCCATGTTCCTCCAATTGGAAATCCACATTCACCAATCGACGAAAATCGTGCCCCCCTTCAATGTGACCATATTGCCTACAATGAATTTGGACTGTTTTGATTAGAATTCTTTGATTCTTTAAGCCCTTACACTTTTTGCAAGGACAATTACATTTTTCAACGTCTTTTCTTTGGAACTGAGACCACAATCTAGCAAGTGTCTCGTTATTTTGTTCTGGGTTCATATTGTCAGGTGTGGACTTTCTTCACAGGCTATAAATATACAAAATGTAAATATACAAACATTAGTAGTATCATTGGAGATATGTTAAAGGTTAAGTATAATAGTAGAGCACAACCATGATACAATTAATGAAAGTGCCATAAAACACCATGATATTTATAATCAATCATAGAGAAAAGAGACAGTGTAGCAAATGTTTACATATTCTACTTAGTTTGTTCAAGATTATAGTTTGTTCAACCTCTTCCCATAAAAACTGCATGTATACTTTAGTTAAAATAGTTTAGTTTTACAACATGAACAATAACTGATTTCTGATTTGCCAATAATTTTTTTTATTAATAACAAGTTAACAACAATGCATTGCCTTTAGTTCTACTTCAAAATTTAATATGTGAAAGTTTGTCAAAAATTTAATAGTATGTAAAGTACATCATATTCTTGCACGAATTGAATTGAGAATACAAATCCACTTAACAATGCTTATACTTGTATTGATATTATTGATTTTTAAATTAAATTTACATAACATCAAAATAAATACACTCTAGAAACTATAAATTAAAAACTTCATTGTTCCAGATTATAGAGATCATAACAATGAATGTAAACTAAGTTAATGAATGTAACATTGAATAACAATGAATAGTTTTGTGCATGTTTGGAAGGTGTTTTGGGTCCTCAAAACGTGACTGTCCCTGTATAGTCAGGGAATGTAACAGTCATGATAAATTGATGCAATGATTGGATTTAAGATTGTTTCTTTTTCATGCATAGTGAGTATGTTGGAATGTCTTCATGAGTAACATGATAGTACACATGGTAATAATATTATACTATTTAGGTAATAAAAATTGTCACACTAACTTTTAAAATTTTATTTTTGATAAGGTAAATATATATTATGTTAGAGTTTTGTATATATGTAATAGGTGTGACCTCTAATAATATCATGCACTAATCATCCTCAATACACTTAAAAATATACAATATTATGATCATTCAAGGAACTATATGCACATGAAAATCATACCTCATTCATTGCATAAGGAATGCTATTCTCCAAATGTTGTGGTTGCAACTACCTTGGTGGACATGTACACCAAAAGTGGAAGCACAGACAAGGCATGTGAACTGTTTGACAAAATGCCTCAAACAAATGAGGTCTCATGGAATGCCATGATTGCAGGATATATTCAAACTAGATTTGTTGAAAAGGCTTTTAAAACTTTTAAGCAAATGCAATTGGCAGATGTAAAGCCAAATTCCATAATCATTGCAGTCAACAAAACCAAAAAATAACGTAAAGAAATGTGGTTTCGTTGACTGCAATGATTGGAGGATATTCACAAAATGGATATGTTGAAAATGCTTTAGAAGCTTTCAAACAAATGCAGTTGGCAGGTGTAAAGCCAAATGCCACAATCCTTGCCAGCATCCTTCCAGTCTATGTCAAAATGGGAGCTTTGGAAAAGGGTATTATTAAGATTGTAGGGAGAACTAATTGTGGTGTTATTAAGATTTATAATAGAAGCCCTCCTAATAAAATGAGGATAATCAAGCCGCCAAGACAACCCAAAATGATTGGGGTTTTGTTTGAAGACTTTTCTGCACGGCTCATCAATTTTCAATGTCATGAGAAATGAAATATAACCCACCATTAGAAACATAAAATAAGTTCACAAATTATAAGAAGAAATGGAACCCTCATTGAAGCATGAAAAGAACAGGTAAAAGAATTAGGGGATTTAAGACTAACCATAACATTATATAATGGAACCCTCATCGAGCCATGAAAAGAACAGGTATAGGAGCATATTGACAAGTAGACAATATAAGACAATTTTATGCTATAGTAGCAACAAAGAGTAGATGGAAAACATTGGATTAGCAATTCATGAGAAGTTTCAATGGACAAAAGTATAATTGAAAGAACAACAATGACCTTCAATATCAAAATATTGTAATGTTATTATGCACATAAAAGTGAAAATAGAGTTATAGTCTTCTATCACACACACAAATTAATAGTTTGAACCTTCAAACCTGAATATAATGTGAATTATCATTTACTTGGTTCTATATGATTACAATCAAAAGGGAGTGTGTTGGAGTTAAAAATTATATACTTATATACATGTTAAAAGTACAAGGCAAATTCTCAAGTCTTCCATTTTTGAAATCTTCTGCATAAAACATTCAAGTAGAATGTTGGACATGTAATTATTGGATGAGGAGAAAATACTCTATATTTAGAGCTCCTATGTTTTAATTTAAATGCTCTGGAGTTAAATTTAGTCTATTATTACAATGAAAAATACTAAAAGTTTGAGTTACTAGTTGCCTGGATAAGATACCTATTCTCTCGACACCCATCAAGGACTACATCAACCAAATAAAAGACACAATCATCATTTTACACTATTATCCTAGCTTATCAAAAGCTTAAGAAGAAAGATTTATCATCAAATCGGAACAGAATGGGCTAATTTATTCTACATTGATTGAAACAAATTTGCACTCTTGTATACCTTAAACATTTTTAGAACATAAGTGTTGTTATGAGAACACAAAATTTTGACAGAATTTGAGTTTAATTGATAAAAAGAAAAAGATTCATTAACAAATAACCGCAACAATGAGACTTCTGCTCATGTTCAACAAAATATAAGTACCATACTCTTGCATCTACAAGTTAGAACAAATCAGATAACATAGCTAGAATTATTGCCTATGTCAAAGAAACAAATTTCACACTTATTATGCCACCTAGATTTCAGGGTTTTGTGTGGCATTTCCAGGACTGTTATGCTAGAGTATATAGTTTATTAAGAAAGCAATATAAGCCATGGGATTAAAACCTAGATGGTACAAATGATATATCATTATGATAGCTAGGCTCAAGCCCAAAAATAAGTGTAACAACATAATTATTTTAGCCCAAAGTACAATAACATAACATCTGAGAATGACATTTTTTTATCTCAAAAGGAATCAATGTGTAAATATTATTGGATAATGTAGGAGGATTGGCAAGGGGTGGCTACTCCCAAGCATGAAATCCTGATGGTATAAAACCATTTTAGATATAGAATAACATCAAATCCATAATTATTATATTTACGGGTCAAAAGGAAGATGAGAATAATTAAAGTAAAAGTGATTAGAATAACTTGGGCAAGAAGGCCGAGAATCCTTCCTAATAAGCTCTGTATTCATTCTTATAAATTTACTTCTTCCCCAGTTGTACTCACATTCATTGCAGCTTGATCAGTTTAACTTGGTTCAAATTGGTTAATAACTGAGTGCTAATCTTCAGTTTCTCAATTGTTAAGAGCCATCAAATTTTGAGAAGTTCATTCTAGTGTTTGAGAGTTCTTTAAGTTATAACTGTGTAGTCCACAATAATATTTGAGAGTGCTTCAGTTTCTTAGTTACTTAAAAATTCAATTATGGCATCTGTTGTGATTGATGTTGTTCTTGAAAAGCTTGGCGAGATGTTGTTAGAAGAGATAAACAAGGAGGTTTCACTTGTCTGTAACTTCACAAGTGATTTCAAATGGCTGAGAAAGAAGCTCACAAATTTAAGAGACTATCTCAGAGATGCAGATGCCTAGAGTGCACACATTATGTCCATGAAAAGTTGGCTGCTAGATGTTGAATACCCCTTATCCTATTTCTCATCCATACAAACTATCATAACACAAAACCCTATCCAAGAATAATACAAAATAGAGAATGTAGAAACCCTTGACCATAAAATTATATAATGGAACCCTCATCAAGCCATGAAAAGAATAGGTAAAAGAAATAAAAATGTGATATATTTTCTTGTGTTCTCCTTCAGAAGAACACAACCTAGGGAAAATCATGATGCATACCTAGGAATGAGCCCAGATTTCTAATTCACATTTGTAGAAAAACCCTGGAATGAAGCTGATGACGCTCAACCAGCCCAGATACCTAGCAACAAGCCCAGATTTGTACTAGTGGTAGAAAAACTAGGTCAAATGAACTTCATTCCATTGGTGATGCACTCTGCAATTCCCTTCAAATCTCAAAGATCTTCGAATTCGCATTTCATGTGCTAGCTACAATTACCTTGAAAAAAATTCACCGTGGTAATAATGACTGAGAAATGAAACCTTTTTTTTAAGTTATGCCCGTGTTAGTCAAAATTTTGACTAACATGGGCATAACTTAAAAAAAAAAAAAAGTTTTCCTACTATATTCTGACCAACCAAAACCTTTTGGCTTTATGGTCAAAAATTTTGGTAGAAAAACTAGGTCAAATGTACTAGTGCAAGAACATAGAGTTCATAGACTTAAGCATTTTCTTATTCTAATGAGATTCCTAAACCACATCTAGAATATCATATTTTATAATCTCCCAAAACTCCAGAAAGAACTCAATGTGAAATCCATCAGAGCCCAGAGCCTTACCTTTTTTCATATGAAACAAAACTTCCTCTAGTTCAGACATCAAAATGGGATGTTAGAGAGCATCATTCATTTCAGGAGAGACTAGAGAGGGAATACAAATCAAAATGGACTGCTCTTCCTCTATGGCTTCAAAATCTTCTTTGGTAAACAAATATTAAAAATAGGTAGTAGCCTCGTTGGAAATTTCCTCATTAGAGGAAAGATGAGCCCCATCAACAAATATGATAGAAGTAATAGAGTTACTATATCTTGAATCCTTGACAGAGTTATGGAAAAAAGTTGTGTTTCGGTCACCTTCCTAGAGCCTTTCGATTTGAGACTTCTGTTTCCAAAAAATATCCTCATACAAATCCTATTCTTCTAAATCCTTGAGGGAAAGGTAATTAGATAAACTAAAATCATAATTCATCCCTTGATTTCTGATCTAATGAGTGACATCATCCATCTTGGACTGAGCTTCCAACTTATGCACTTGTAGGTTCCCAAAACATTGTTTATTCCACTTCTTGAGCCTAGATTTTATATTTTGTAACCTCTTTCCAAAAGTATACAAATCCTATTCTTCTAAATCCTTGAGGGAAAGGTAATTAGATAAACTAAGATCATAAGTCATCCCTTGATTTCTAATCTAATGAGTGACATCATCCATCTTGGACTGAGCTTCCAACTTATGCACTTGTAGGTTCCCAAAACATTGTTTATTCCACTTCTTGAGCCTAGATTTTATATGTTGTAACCTCTTTCCAAAAGTATACATAGCCCATCCATGAGAAGGCATCCCTTCATACTACCAGTCAACCATAAGATCCTTTAAGGACTGATCACACAACCACATTAATTGAAATTTGAAAGAAGGATTTTTTGAGAGCCTAAAAGAAATGGCTCAAAACTTGATAGACCAATAATTAGAACCCCTCCAATTAGGAATCTCTGAGCTTGCGGACCACCTATTACTCACCCAATAACATGAGACCATAAATCTATCAAGCCTTTCAGACATGGCCTCATTCCTCCTATCATTCCATGTAAAGACACCATTAACTGGCTTCACATAAATGAGATTCAAGAAATCAATATTTCCCCTGAGTAGATTTGAAGAGGGGTCAAGCCTACATAACTGACCTCATTTTTTATCCAAGCTAGTAACAAAATTAAAATCACCAACCAAAATCCAAGGGAGGAAAGGATCAAGGGATGGGAACAAAATTGATATGCACCTAGAGATGAGACTTACCCAAAAGATCAGTAGGAGCATATATTATAAAAGAGGCATCTTTCTCTAGAATCAAAACTAGAAGCAACCATTGAAATAGAAGACCTCCTAGAACTCCACCACAAGTGGGAGATCTTCCTAGGGTTCTAGAACCAAGCAATCCCCCTGAACATCCATGAGAACCCACCCCTTTCCAATGTCCCTGGAGCTAGACATGAAGAGAATAATCAACTAATCCATCCATTGAAAGCTTAGTTTATGAATAAAAACAACATCAGGAGACTACGATTCAGTTAATCTTTGAACAAATTTTTTTCTATGGATGTTTTTCAACTCCCTTACATTCCATAATAACACAATCATTTAGAGGTTGAGAGAAGTGGGAATAAATGGGCTTCAATGACCCCAAATCAACAAAAGTATCACCAATAAGCTTCATCTTTTCTCGATCTATTTTTCATCCACTCCATAAGGGTTTTTCTAAAGACCCCTTTTTAAGGGACTTCTATTGTAATCCTAAAGAAAGTGGGGCTTTGTTACTCTTCACCAAATTTGAGGCCACATTAGTGGAAGGAGAATAAGGAGCCATAAAAAATGTATCCTTGAGAACTTGTGACCCACTGAGATCCTTTCTATGCTGAACTTGAGAAGCCAGGTCCATGACCATCTTCCCAACCTTGTTGATCCCCTAAAGAAGGATCCTGATCCTCATTCTTTGAAGCCTCCTCTTGATTCAAATACTAAGCTTGAGTACCTGAATAAATTTGGACTGGGATTCCTTCCTCTTGGATCAAGTTGTCAAGAGGATCAAACCTAATTAGAGTAACTTCATTCTGTCTATCCAACAAGGTTCTCTTCTTTTCTCCACCTCTATTCTAAAACTTAACAAGAATGAATCCTTCCATATTTTCAGGGCCATCAAGAATAGGGGCCTTCCCCTTAACCACTTTGAGACCAAATTAAGGAGGATCAGAAACTACCAATGGAGGAGTTTTATTTTTGGGACATCTCCATTTTAAATGGTCATGATCATGACAAATTCTACATCTAAATGGTAAGGTCTCATAGTCTAGTTGTTGTATTGACAAGAAGATGTTTCCCAAATTTTTTTCATAGAATCTAGTAAAAGGTTATTTAAATCAACTTCTAGAAAAATGCAAGCATAAGTAATTACCTTTCAGTCTTGAGTTTGTGTAGCTGAACCCATAGGTTTTCCAAGAAGAAACAAAATTGAGTAAAGAATGTCTTCCCTATAGAATTCCAATGGAAGCCTCCATAGCCTAACTCACACAGGAACTTGAGAGGGGAGATCCTCAGCTGAGTTAAAGCCACTATGCCAAGGTTTGATAAAAATCCCTACCCGGTTGAAGAAATAAGGGCTAGCCTCAAAATACCTAATCCTATCTGACATGCTGGAAATTATTACCAGAAAGTAGTTATTGGCTACTAGAAGTAACTCCATATCTCCTTTGAGGTTCTAGAATCAACATGCCCAAGACTCTCAAATATGTAAAGAGAGCTAAAGACCCATGAAATTGCATATAAGAGCATGATTACACCAGTATTCAACATCCTCCAAAACTTGCTTAGGTTGAATAACCAAAACTAGATGATCTTTGGACCTCTCCAAAAGTCCATTCACTTTTTTCATTCAAAAATCCTCTTTCAAAAAATAATCACCCTACCCTAGTTGGGGTTTTACCATATGATCCTTTCCACAGGCATGCATCGATGAAGATAGATCAACCATTTCTAAATCTCTAGAGATCATTAGAAGAGAGGGTTTTCCTCTATTCTCCATTGCTGAAAGATCAACTGAGCTGATAAATAAAAATGAGATGGGGTCGATGACCCAAACCCCAAACCTCAACACTCCCCTCATAGAAAAAATCCAAAACTCAACCATAACATAGAGCAAAAAGGTTCTTACGGTAGTAGAAATGCCCAAATGTAGGCTTGAGATAGTAAGAACACACCAAAATAAAAAACCCCTAATAATAAAACATACTCCCCCACGCACGGTCACAACAGTGTGGAAATTGGAACCAACAACAAGGTGGGCTAGGGCACGTATGCCCTAGCTTGCACCTAGAATTTGTGCAACGCCATCCCCCCTCATGAATAATTAAATGATTCTTTAATTATTTAATTCTAGTTTTATTCTTCTGGCTCCACCTCCACAACTCCCATTGAATAGAAGTTCAACTCTTCAATCAAATCAATCTTCTTCATGCAATCACTTAACTATTCAGCCTCCAGTCATGCAATTAGTTTTGTCAATTAGCCAAGTTAATTCAATAATCAACTTTTTCAAGAAAATAGTCAACTATTAATTAGTCATAGTAATGTCCAATAATTTTAATCTCAATTAATCATGGCCATCCATCATTAGTCAGTGCCTCTTAATCTGAACTGTGCATTGGAATCCTACAATTTGTGGCATTTTTTTTTCATTTAAAAAATTTTTCTAGCTAGTTTTCTATTTCATAGATTAGAAGTTTTTGGCTGGTTAACCTTCACCTTTAGCATCCGGTGTGAGTTTTGTGGAGAAGATAAAAGGAAAATTTCTAAAACACATGTGTTTTCCCATGACACTTCAATTTTTTAAGCGTTAATGAATCATTGTGTTTGAATTGTCTTGCACACATGTGCTTCATAGGGTGGACCCATTTACTTTTTTAGAAAAAAAGCCTTCCTTGTGGGAAAAACACTCACCCAAGGGAATGGCCCAAGCAATATTTATTTCAGTTCACTTTATAAATCATTATAATTTTGATGAAAATCATTACCATTGGGTGCTATTATTCTATATCGATGGCTTCCCTCAGTATCCATACACAAATAAAATTGTAAGTTTAATGCAATTCAAAATCCCTTTGGTGCTTGTGTGTGAGATGAGTAATAAACCTTGTTCTAAGGGTTGGGATATTAGTTAAATGTACCTATGGTGCAAGAGCACCTAAGCTATCCCTAAAGCCTTAAACAAATTTGGCTTGTAACTGACTCTAGCCAAGTTAGTATTTCTTTGCTTTGACCTTAGAAGGTCTTATTGTGTGTGTGACTAGATGGATTAGTAGTTAGTACTAAATCCAATCTAGTTTAGCTTAATTTGATTTAATGTTATTAGTCCTTAGATTAGGCCTAAAGTTGGGAAATATGGTCTAAATATGTCCTAGACTTGAGAAAAGTGTGGAAAGTGCCTAAAAAGGCCTTAATGAGGTTAGTTCATTGAGTTATATGGGATAGAGGTCCTAAAATTTAGCTGGCGTCATAAATGTAAAAGATGCTAAAAAGTTGTCATGACAACATTAGTAACTTTTGCAAATGTTGCATGCAACTCGATGACCTTGGATTCCCTTCATTTTAGGAGTGGGAAATAAATGCTAGAGGCATAAATTTGTGGGAGAGGCATCTTAAGATATTGTATGTCTCATTTCCCAAGGGAGAAGATTTAGTGTGTAAACTTTTGGATGTGAATATAAGAAGTATTATGGTTTTCTGTGTATAGTCAGCTTGTTTGAATGGTGATATCATGTTAATGGATTGAAAGGTTCAATAAAGTTTTGGATTCATGAAGTAGAAGTAGATATAAGAATTTTTCATTTGGTGATCAAATAGATTAGAGTTGATTTGTTAGGCTTTTGAAATTATTTAGGAACTAGAGTGTTTATTGGTCTAGTCTAGGTAGTTTTTGATTTCATGGCTCCCCCATAGACTCCAACCATGGAAAAATTAAGGGTTTGGATGAATATGGTAGGGGAGCCATTTTATAGTGTAAATATGAAGGGAAGAAGCTTGAAGAACCAGGTGGCCATTTATGAATTCATGCCCTAGGCGAGACTGGTGTACCCAACTAGGTGTGTGATAGAGAAGAAAGGGTGTGCATATGCAAGGGAAAGAATGGAAGCACGGATAAGGAATGGTTTCAGATAGACCATGAACATATTGATATGTGGTAAAGAGATTAAGCATTGGCCAATACTCTAACCTATATTTCTAGCAAGAAATTAGTAGTCAGCTTAAGAATATCCCTATTAGACCTATAATCTAGGAAGCTACTATACGGAGGCCCTAGAACCCTAAAACCTACAAAATCTATAAGGTCTCCCAAAAGGGTATCTAAATGTCAAATTATTTTTGGAGGTAATCTGGATGTTGTTGGCAAGAATTGAGAAAAGTACCTTGTTTAGGGCTACTAGAAATCACTAGGCATTACAAGCCTAAGACAAGCTAGTTTGTGAACCCGATGGAAAAGACCTTTGAGATCTACTCAAATGAGGTCAATGGGAACACAAAAGGATGTTTTGATGGAGAATGGACCCCCCTCTAGCATTTGTGATAAGTTGTGGTAAAAGAAGCACTTGGAGTCTTCCAAGGAGTTGTGAAGCATTGAGACAAAACTAATGATAGTTGTCCTTCAAGGTTAAACACAAGAAGACTAACTCTTGAAGAGGAGTTAGGGTAGTCTTAGGCTTGGATTCTTAAGGCTATTGAGATCCTATAAGAGAGATTAGGATCCTAGGTAGATTGGACAAGTGAAGTCCTTGATAACTTGTGTGAACACACCTTGGAGCACTTCTATCATATTGGTATCAGAGCCAAGTTTGATTTGGCTTGTGGTGAATTTTCCAACCAGAGGAGTTAGTAGGAAATCTAAAATGGTGACCAATGTTGAGTTGGCAAAGAAAGTGGAAGATCAAGAAGAGGAGAATAGAATACTCTAAGATAGGCTAGCTCATCTAGAACAAAAAGTGGATGAAGTAGATGAGAAGGTCAAAGAGGTGAAATGAAAGATAGATGGAAAGAAAAAAGAGATACTTTTGGAGGATGAGGTCCTTGAACCATACCCAATCTTAGTTGAAGAACCATTCTTGAAGGCATTGAAGGCCTTGAGTGGAAAGACACTAGAAGGTATTCTAATTTTCAATGGAAATATGGAACCAGAGACAGTCCTTGATTGGATTGAAGGACTAGAAAACCACTTTGAGTGTGATGGTGTCACAGAAGCTCAAAAGGTTAAAGTGGCTAAGGCTAGATTGAGAGGCCCTGCACTCACTTGGTGGAAATTTATCCAAGATGAGAGAGAGAAAGAAGGCAAGAAACCTATAGCTACATGGAAGGTAATGGTAGCTAAAATCATAGATGCTTATGTGCTAGAGGATTATGAAATTCAACCACATAAGAGAAGACAAAGTCTAAGACATAAAGACTTAGATGTGAAATCCTATACTAAAGAGTTCCAAAGACTTTGCATGAGATCTAAAGTTGTAGAGGATGAGAAGGTGAAGGTAGCAAGATACCTTAATGGACTTAAGTGGACCATACAAGATGAGATGAGTCTTTTGACTCCATACACCATTCAAAAGTGCCACCAAATTGTTGTCAAGGTAGAAGAGAAACTAAGGAAGAAGCAAGACTCTAGCACCACTAGAGGAAGAGGTAAAGGAAGAGATAAAAAAGGACAGAGAGGTGGTTATGGTGGAAGGAGTTATAAACCAAAGACTCAAGGAGAGGTCAAGTACAAAGACCAACAAGAAGGATTCTCTAACATAGGTAATAGAGGAAGGAACTCTAACAGTAGAGGAAGTAGTGGTCAAGGTAGAGGTAACTACTTTGTAAACATGAAATGTTACCACTGTAATAAGATGGGACACCCTGCATATAGGTGTCCAGAGAAAGGTAATACTTATCAAGGAAGTGACAAAAGAGTGAACTATGTTCAAGAAGAAACAAGTGGAGGAGTGAAACCACTTGAAGTACCTTTGGAATCAGAGGAAGGAGAAAACCTTATGAGAAGGAGAACTCTGATTAAGGAGCCAGTAAAAGAAGAATCCAGTCAAAGGAGCTCACCATTTAGAGTGAAATGCAATATGATGGGTAAGGTTTGTAGAGTCATAATAGACTCAGGGTCTACTAACAACATAGTGTCAGAGGAAGCAGTCAAAAAGTTGAAAATGAAGAGGATACCCCACACAAATCCATACAAAGTTACTTGGTTAAACAAGGGACAACATGTTCTTGTTAATGAACAAGCTTGGGTGGAGTTTTCAATTGGGAGATATAAGGAAAAGTAATATGTTATATCTTACCTATGGATGCTTGTCACTTGATCTTAGGTAGACCATGGAAATTTGACCAACAGGCCATGCATGATGGAGTGAAGAACTCATACTCTTTTAAGAAGGACAATGTGACATTTGAAATACGGTCAATGTTAGAAAATGTAGAGGTGAAGTCATATGGTCCCAATGTCCTCATGGAAAGTGAAAAGGAGTTCTTAGAAGTCCTAAAAGAAGGAGAAGGATTTGGCTTTGCACTGGTGTTAAGGCCAAAGGAGGTAAGTGGTGACAAGATAGTCAAGAAGCTAGAATTACCAAAGGAGATACAAGACATGTTGCAGAGATATGAAGGAATTGTCAATGATGGAAAACCATCAACGCTACCCCCTAAGATTGCTGTAAGTCATAGGATAGACTTCATACTTGGAGCTACTCTTCCTAATAAGACATCCTATAAGATGACCCCTCAACAAAATGAGGAAATAGCCAAGTAAATCCAAGAGCTCTTAAGCCAAGGTCTCATTAGGAAAAGTATCAGTCCTTGTGTCGTACCCACTATCTTAGCACCTAAAAAGAGAGGAACTTGGAGACTATGTATTGATTCAAGAGCCATAAATAGGATAAAAATTAGGTATAGGTTCCCTATCCCTAGGATAGAAGACCTAATGGACTGCCTAGGAGAAGCTAAGTACTTTACTAAGATTGACCTAAAGAGTGGTTACCACCAAATTAGAATCCATGAGGGAGATGAGTGGAATATAGCCTTTAAAACCATTGAGGGTTTGTATGAATGGCTTGTCATGCCATTTGGGCTCTCCAATGCCCCCTCCACATTCATGAGGCTCATGAATGAAGTCCTCAAAGACTACATTGGTAAATTTTTGGTAGTGTATCTAGATCATATACTAATTTATAGTAAAACCAAGGATGAACATCTCAAGCATTTGGATATTGTTTTCAAGCAGCTACATGAGGAGAAATTGACGATAAATTTGGAGAAATGTGAGTTCATGAGGCAAGAGTTAGTGTACCTTGGGTTATCTCAAGGCAATCTAAAAATGGACCCTAGCAAAGTGGAAGCCATTCTCAATTGGCCTACTCCAAAGACAACAACAAAGGTAAGAAGTTTTCATGGTTTGGCTCAGTATTATAGGAAGTTTATAAAGCAATTCAATGCTATTTTTGCTCCTATGCTAGACACCATTAAATGATGCATGAAGAATAAGTTTATATGGAATGAGAAAGATAACCATTTTTTTGAATTGCTAAAGAAGAAGATTGCTACTCAACCAATCTTAATCTTGCCAAGTTTCTGAGAGATTGTTCACAATTGAGTGTGATGCTAGTAATGTGGCCATAGGTGCTGTCTTGAGCTAAGAGGGAAGACCAGTGGCTTTCCATTCTAAGAAATTAAGTGATGATAAGAAGAAGTAATCTTCTTATGACTTAGAGATGTATGCTCTAGTCCAAGAACTAAGAAAGTGGAGGCACTACTTGCTTCCAAAGGAGTTTGTGGTCTTTTCTGACAACCAAGCACTAAGCTTCCTGAATTCACAAGATAAGCTTAGTCACAAGTATATGAAGTGGGTGGAATACCTATAGGCCTACACCTTCAACATCAAACACAAGAAGGGATTGCAAAACAAGGTGGAAGATGCCTTGAGTAGAAGATATCTAACTATTCAAGAGATACAATTGCAAAGCATGGGTGCAGACAACTTCAAAGACTTGTATGGAGAGATTTTTGCAAAAATATATAAGGTATGCCAAGAGTATTGAAATCATTTTCATAGTCAATTCTCTAAATATACCTTGTAGAGTGGTCTCTTGTTTAAGGGAGGTCAATTTTGTGTCCCTAGAGGTTCTATAAGAGAGAATCTAATCCAAGAGAAATACAATGGTGCACTTAGTGGCTATTTTGGTGTTAACAAGACCCAAGAACTAGTTCAAAGGTTCTATTTTTGGCCTAAGATGAATCTAGAAATCAAAAATTATGTAGAAGGATGTGTTGTGTGTCAAAAGGCCAAAGGTACATCTACTAATTTAGGTGTTTACTAACCCCTTCCCATTCATAGTAGACCATGGGATTGTTTAAGCATAGATTTTGTGGTAGGCTTACCCAAGACTAAACAAGGAATGTATAGCATTTATGTCATAGTGGATAGGTTTAGTAAGATGGAACACTTTGTACTATGCAAGACAACTCATCATGCCAGTCAAATAGCTTCCCTATTCTTCAAGGAGGTAGTTAGAATACATGGTTTACCATTGAGCATAGTGTCAGACAGAGACACTAAATTCATGAGTCATTTTTGGAAGACTCTATGGAAAAAGATAGGTACCAACTTATCTTTTGGATCTGCATACCATCCCCAGACTGATGGTCAAATAGAGGTAGTAAATAGGAGTCTTGGTAACCTCCTAAGGTGTTTAACTAAGGATTATGGTCAAGCTTGGGACCAACTCATTGGACAGGCAAAGTATGCCTATAATGACATAGTGAATAGGACTACTGGTAAGAGTCCTTTTGAAATTGTTTATGGCCTTTATCCTAGAGGCATATATGAGCTTAGACATCTCAAGGATGGAGCCAAGGAAAGTTCCTATGTAGAAGAATTTGCAAATGCTATGCAAGAGATAAATGAGACAGTGAAGAAAATAGTCATTGAAAATATAGAGAAACTCAAACATGAGGTGGATGAAAGAAAGAGGGATGTCCAATTCAAGGTGGCAGATCTACTAATGGTCCATCTCAGTAAGGAAAGACTATAGAAAGGAGTTCCTCATAAGATTCAAATGAGAAGAATTGGTCAATGTACCATTCTAGAAAAGTATGGCACCAATGCATACAAAGTGCAATTGCCGAAGGACAATGGTTTATCTCCTGTCTTTATTGTAGAAGACTTGGTCTTGTAAAAAGGACCAATACCAGATCTAGATCAGAGTTTGACTAAATTCATACAAGAGGTGGAGGAACTTAATTTTCCATTTGCACCAATCAAGAAGCCAGAACACATGCTAGATTCCATAAGTTACAAGAAGACCAGGAAGAAGGACTACAAAGAACACTTGGTAAAGTGGCATGGACAAATGGATGCAGATGAAACTTGGATTAAGGAGTCAAAGTTCAAAAAGTTGGGCATTGATCCCAACTTACTCAATCCAAGGATGGATTGAAATCTTTCTATTTGGGGAGGATGGTGCAAGAGCACCTAGATTATCCCTAAAGCCTTAAAGAATTTTGGCTTATGACTGACTCTATCCAAGTCAGTATTTATTTTCTTTGACCTTAGAAGGTCTTGTTGTGTGTGACTAGATGGATTAGTAGTTAGTACTAAATCCAATCTAGTTTAGCTTAATTTGATTTCATGTTATTAGTCCTTAGATTAGGCCTAAAGTTGGGAAATGTGGTCTAAATATGTCCTAGACTTGAGAAAAGTGTACAAGGTGCCTAAAAAGGCCTTAATGAGGTTAGTTCATTGAGTTATATGGGATAGAGGTCTTAAAATTTAGTTGGCATCATAAATGTAAAAGATGCTAAAAAGTTGTCATGACAACATTAGCAACTTTTGCAAATGTTGCATGCAACTCGACAACCTTGGATTCCCTTCATTCTAGGAGTGGGAAATCAATGCTAGAGGCATAAATTTGTGGGAGAGACATCTTAAGATACTATATGGATCATTTCTTGAGTGTGTAAACTTTTGGATGTGAATAGAAGAAGTATTTTGGTTTTCTGTGTATAGTCGGCTTGTTTGAATGGTAATAGCATGTTAATAGATTGAAAGGTTCAATAAAATGTTGGATTAATGAAGTAGAAGTAGATATAAGACTTTTTAATTTAGTGATCAAATAGATTAGAGTTGATTTGTTAGGATTTTGAAATTATTTAGGAACTAGAGTGTTTACTGGTCTAGTTTAGGTAGTTTTTGATTTCATGGATCCCTTATAGATTCCAACCATGGGAAACTTAAGGGTTTGGATGAATATGATAGTGGAGCCATTGTATAGTGTAAATATGAAGGGAAGAATCTTGAAGAACCAGGTGGCCAATTATGAAGTCATGCCCTAGGTGAGACTGGTGTACCTGACTAGGTGTATGACAGAGAAGAAAGGGTGTGCATATGCAGGGAAAAGAATGGAAGAATGGATAAGGCATGGTTTCAAATAGACCATGAAAATATTTATATGTGGTAAAGAGATTAAGAAATGACCAATCCTCTAACCTATATTTCTAGCAATAAATCAGTAGTCAACTTAAGAAGAGCCCTATTAGCCCTATTAGCCATATAATCTAGGAAGCTACTATACGGAGGCCCTAGAACCCTAAAACCTAAAAAATATATAAGGTCTCCGAAAAGGGTATCCAAATGTCAAATTATTTTTGGAGGTCATTTGGAAGTTTTTGGCAAGAATTGAGAAAAGTACCCTATTTAGGGCTACTAGAAATCACTAGGCATTACAAGCCTAAGACAAGCTAGTTTGTGAACCCGATGGAAAAGACCTTTGAGATCTACTCAAATGAGGTCAATGGGAACAAAAAAGGATGTTTTGATGGAGAATAGACCCCCTGCAACATTTGTGATAAGTTGTGGTAAAAGAAGCACTTGGAGTCTTCCAAGGAGTTGTGAAGCATTGAGACAAAACTAATGATAGTTGTCCTTCAAGGTTAAAAACAAGAAGACTAACTCTTAAAGAGGAGTTAGGGTAGTCTTAGGCTTGGAGTCTTAAGGATATTGAGATCCTAGAAGAGAGATTAGGATCCTAGGTAGATTGGACAAGTGAAGTCCTTGATAACTTGTGTGAACACACCTTGGAGCACTTCCATCAACCAGCCACCATGTTATATACACATGAGTACCTTGTAATTTCTCCCACTACTAACTAATGTTGTAGAGGCTAGAAAACTCTATACTTTCTAGTGTAGGAGGTCAAATTTCCAAAGTCACCCTATTATGTACTGTTCATTATTGAGACAGGAATACCTTAGTTCATAAGATCTCTGAATGTTCAGGGTATGAGGTCAAGTGATTCCCATTCCATGGAGGGGAGTGACTGATAGTCAATTCTCTATATGTCTTCTTTATCTTAGTATAATATGGATTTATCCAATTGGGGACTCAACAAGTAGCATCTACATTACAACCTAGGTAGTACAAGTTTTAAAGTGTTTTATTTATTGTTAATATGAGTACAAACTGGGATAATTGTGACCCTTATTTATTTACCTTGGATTTCCAAGGGTCAATACAACCATATTGTTTTGCATGGGTGCATGCCAATTCCATAGAAGTTCGTGGGCAAAAAGTTTTCTACTAGAAATGGACACCCATTTTTTAAGAAACGGACACCCACTAAGCTTCGGGTGCCCGACCCATAAAAATAAAATGGGCACACGTTTATAAAACCAACGCCCATTTAGGATCAGACCACCAAAGAAAATTGGGTGCCCAATTTTTACAAGTCGGGTGCCCGATTTAAAATATTTATTTATTTTTTATTCGATTTCCAAGTCATTTTTACTACTTGGAAAATGGGTAGACAATTTTATATGGATGCACAGGTGCCCAATTTGAGCTTCACCACTGACCCCCTCAACCATTTTTCCTCATTTTTAGGTACATACCTTTGGTTTTTAATATTTATATTTATTTTTTCTTAATTTTTTTAAAAAATAGTTTTAAAAAAAATTGTTAGACAATAATTTAAAGTTTTAAAGTTCCAAATTTGTTTTCTTAATAGTGTAATCTTTTTAAAAATTTTATGTTTACAATAGTTGTTTTTAATTTTAATTTACTTTGTAAAACATTGTACAAAACATGAAAAATATAAATAAGTTAAAACGTAAAACCCTAGGTAGAAAAAAATAAAATGTAAACCCAAACACAACTAAAACCTTTTAAATGTATACAAATTTAAAACACTACCAAAAAATATTTAACTCTAGACAAAAAATGAATAATAAACCCTATATAGAAAATAATCAATAAACCCTAGGTAGAAAATGAATAATAAACCCTAGATAGAAAATGAACAATAAACCACCTCTCTCTCTCTCTCTATGTGTGTGTGTGTGTGTGTGTGTGTGCACGAGTGTCTATCTCTATCTCTCTCTTTCCCACTCTCTTTTTCTCTCCTCTCTCCTTCCCCCCTCTCTCAATTCTTATTTTAGTTGTGTTAAAGTGTGAATGTTTAAATTTATATTTCTAAATGTTGTATTTAATTATAATTTTTTCTTTGTAAGGTAAAATTTAAATTAAATAATAATTATTTAATTATAAATTTTAATATTTGTATATATATATGCAAATTATATTCATGCATCACTTTAGCTTAGATGAGCTCTTAGGCCAACAACTACCTCCACCTCCACCCCCTCCATCTCCAGCCTCAACTCCACGTCCACCTACTCCTGAGAATTTGAGAGAAAAAATGAGGAGAAATGTCACTTCCATCATTAGAGATATTAATACAATTAGACATGATCCCTATCCATCTCCTCAACTATTGTGCCTTGCTGATATAATGCAACATTAGACTCGGAGTTGGATAGTTTTTGCTCGTGGAGGGAGTCCATGAATGCATATTATTTTGATGGCCTCTCCTATAAAGAGGTCAATGATTTGAGAATTACAAAAAATGATTTGAAACATTATTTTGTGTACCCTAAAATGGGTGACAAGATTCCTGACAAGAAGCCACACATTTCTATTAGATGGTGTTAGCACCTGCAAATAAATGCACATTTTTGGGAGTGTTGGTGGATGGTATTTGACCATCCACCACATTCTAATCATGAGGTGCCCATGAATTTTATGAAAAAATTATGGGCTGAATTTGAATGGGGAAGAAAACCTAATTACTTTGACATGAAATCATTTCAAGGGGTTGGTTGAGATATGTCACATGACAGGCCTAGGGCCAAATTGAGTGATAGAGTTAGAATCATGTGCGTAATGATCCTATTATTCCTTTTCCTACACTATTTGTTCCTGCACCCATCCATCATTGAGAAATGGACTCTTCTCTTGGTTTATTGAGTGCCCTTCCTAGCAATTTGTTAGACCAGTTGACCCATGTCAGGGCTACACCTAGTATAGCACATGTTTGCACAAGCTACGTGGATATATGTACGGGTCCCTAGAGTGATCATGTCGATGTTGATGTTGTCCATGGTGGACATGATGATCCTATCAGTGCTGATGCTTCCCATGGTGGATATGGTGATTCTGACGAGGGTGCACATGGTGGACATGATGATGAAATCTCATCATATGTTGATCTTCTGTGCGTGGATGATGATCATCCTATAGAGGTAAATTTATTTATAATTTATGGTGCAATATCAAATTCTATATATACACACATATAAACCATAACATGGACTAATTTATTTTAATAGAGGAGGGTTGACACTATGTCATCCAGGGACCATCATCAACTTACCTCAACACCTCGAGTTGTTGGCACCCCATTTATGGTATGCACTTTGATTTAGATACATTGAAGTACACCTGTATCCAATACCCAATTACAAGATGAACCTGAATTATCTTCTATTGTGTTTTGTTCTTCAACCTTTGCATCTAGTATGGTGTCCTCAATGTTCTCCTCTTCTGAAACAATTTTCGAACTTGAAGTTCCAACATTATTCAATTCTCTAATTCTTGTTCATCTTTCTCATTGACATTTTGCCTCCTCCCCATTTGTTGCAACCTCCACAACTGTTTGAAACCTCCTTTGCTTCTTTCTACATTTCTTTGATCACATGTTTACACCAAACTTTGAATTCAAATGCATCTCCTCGTGTCAAATCCATAACAAGACAAGAAGAGGGATTTTTTTATGAAATCATTCTTTCTACAGATTGGAACAGTCGAAAACTGATAGAATAATCATTTAATCATTGAGATATGTCCTTGTCGGCCTATTTTTTGTCCAATGGACCTTTTAGAAATGTGTGCCCATTATTTAAATGAAATGGGCACCCATTTCATAAAAATGGGCGCTTGTTTCGTGCTCAACTATACAAATCAAAATGAGTGCCCATTTGTTTAATTTTAAATAACGGACATCCCTTTCATAAAACATTGAGTGGGAAATGTACCTTCACTTCGACTCTCAGTTTGGGATAGGATTGGTGGAGCCAAGCCTATGCTTGGACCTCCAAAATAATGGGTAAGGCACTGGAATGCCAAATCTCTACCTTGCAATAATATTTTGAGGGCCTTCCTGATCATATTTTTTAATGAAATGTAAAACCGTTAGAGCTCTCACTTTCCTGATTTTAGAAATGTAAAGTTCATAATGATATGATTACTTTTACTATTTTTGCTTTATTTATTAATCAAAAGTGGTACCTAAAAGTAAAATAGTAAGGTTCACTAAAACTTTAATAACTTTTTTGTTTTTAGGTTTTTTGGAAAATAAATTATATGACATATATCTACATACAATTCTCTTGAAGATAAAAAATAATAATTTTGAAAAAATGTCAAATTTTCATCAATTTATGGTGGTTGTACACCAGAGGTTTCAAAAATATACTTTACAGTAAATTAAAAATTAATAAAAAATTTCAATAAAAAAACCAAAAATATGCTCATCAATCTTTGGTGTCTTAGGTATCTTTCCCCAGAAGGATTAAAAAAAATTCATTAATTTATGTCAAAATATGGTGGTCATATATGTGTGTGGTATGATCATGAAAGAAGCATTTTAAAAAAGTGGTTTTTAAACACGCCTACTAAAGAGAAATTTTTACCATGTGGGTATTGAAATAAATTACATGTTTGGAAAGTAGACTCTGAGTACTACATTTTCTATTATTGAAATCTTTTGAGATTCAATCTCTAAGTGCCTCAAATTCTAACATCATTAGACAATAAAATTGAAAAATAGGGAAAACAACTTCTTGCAATTGTATCCTCGAAAAATGGAAGCACTTCCATTTAGGGAAGGTTTAGTCCTCTGAGTAAGTGATCTGGGGTCATGTCAAGCACCTTTGAGTAGGTCTTTGACCGGATCTGGCATTTTCCCCCTATTTTGCTTCTGTCTCTACCTGTTTCCAACCTCTTTCTAGCACTCTATCATGAGAAACTGAGATCTTTGACTTCAAGGTCAAGGATGAACTTCTGGGTCAAGGTTGACCTCAACTTTGACCTAGGTCAAGGATGAACTTGACTTTAACCTAGGTCAAAGTCAACTTTGACCTTGACCCTAGGTCCAAATTTCAGATTCTGGAGGTTTCGGGATGTCGGGCTTCAGAAAAATTTATTTGTCGCTTCCGGGTCAGCTGTTTCGGATTTTGGAATGGTAAACTCTTAAATTGTATTTAATCTAGGTCCATTTCTAGGGGTTAAGGCTTAATTGGAATTTAATTCTCCTACGTTGGCCTCTCTAGAAGTTTGTGCCCTAGACTAGTATAAAAGGAAGCCTTCCTCTCTCATTTTCACATCCAAAAACATCCATCTTTTCATAATTTATCAAGTGCAATCAAGTGATCAAGAAATCATCAAGGAAGAAAGCATTCAAGCATTCAAGATCCAATTCATCGAGGAGATCCATTGATAGCCATTGAAGGATTCAATCTCTTTGGAGCCCTCTTGTTGAAGATTCCTCAATCCACATTCATCCAAGCTTCTCCCTATTCCAAGATCCACTCAAGATTGGTGTTGAAGATCTAATGCAATTGATTTGAGACATCCTACATTCAATTCTACATTCATTTGGAGCATTTATACTTGTGGATTCAAGGATTCGAATCCTCCACAAGGATTTCAACATAAGCAAGGTGAATAGTTCCATTTTCTTTGTTTATATATTGCAATTTCAATTACATTTCAAGGTTGATTCCAAACTGCGGTTTGACCAAGGCAAACCCCTCATCCAACAAACAAAACCCATTTTCTTGCAGATCCACATGCGGGACAACAAATATCAGTGCATATCTGAGTACCCTTTTCGATGAACTTCTGGGATTCGTGAATAGAATTTCTGTCATAATAGTGTAGGTCAAGGACAAATTTTTGGGGTAAGATTGTACCTCGGGGTAAGATCTTACCCCTGTCTTAGGTCAAGGATGACCTCACTTAGAAAAGAAAAAGGTTTTTGGGTTTTTTCTGTCTCTACATTTGTAGCCCATATCCGGTTGCAGAATTCCCCGAAATTGTACACAGGCATCAGAAAACAACATTTTCTAGATCTGTCTTACTTGAGGTTAGTATTTATAATTTTCAATTAAATTAAGATTTCAATACACACTTTCTATAACGGAATACAAGGTTATTCTCTTTCTTCACATTCTCCATTGTTTGATTCTTCTATGCATTGACCATCCTCTTGTGGTTAATCAATTTGGATCTTTCTTTGGGAATTTGAGGTTAAGAAGTATATCTTATATTCCCATTCTCATCATATTATCACACACAACATTTCAAATGTAATGTTACACAATTTGGTCATTTACATTTTGGGTGACCCTTTTTCAAACATTACAGCAACCACCCTCATGTGTTCTTTGTGTTTGTTACAAAAATTTCATTAAATTTGACAAATAAGAGTTCTCAGACAACACAACGCAGTTGACCTACTTTGAGCTCCAATTGAACAATTTTGAGCTGCATTTGATTTTTCCACGACCACGTAGTTGCCTATCTCAATTTATTCAACGTAATTGCATGCTATTTACCAGTCTAGAACCCTATCAGTCTTAGATCATTCACTGTGATTGGTATATTTTGAACCACATATGATAATTAAATGCTGCAATTTCTTGACAAAGTCAAGTGCTACAATTCAACCATTAGACAAAAATTAAGGTTTTCCTAAGATATGTCTTGAACATATTCACTTTAGTTAGCATTCTTAAATATATGCATATCTTCTTTATATATTTTTTTCCATCTCAGGGTTAAAATACATTATTCCTTTTTCATAGGTTAATGATTTTGTTTATCATTTATGTAATTTTGAGAATCACAAAACCATTAGGAGTAGAGATGTCATATTCAATGAAAAGGTCATGTACAAGGATCAATTATATAGAAAGAAGAAAGAAGAGGAACACACAAAAGACATGGTGCTTGATGAAATCCTAGTATATGTAGTCCCAAAAATGCTAGAAAATACTGAAAAGGGGTTAACTGCACCAAGATGGTGTGCAAAAAGGGAGGTATAAGAGGCCACTTTTTTTTGGAAATCGGGTAAACCTGAACTTCAAAGAGAAATTGGAGGGTATTGCACTCAAATTAGAAGATGTGTAAACAATAATAATTGTAGTACTCTAAATCTAGTTTCTAAACTGCTAATTTTTTTTAAAAACAGATAAGACGAAGAGGGTCAAACCTCCATGCACAAAAAAATTATTCCTAATTTTTTTAGAAAAAACATAACATAGTTATTTTTGTGCGCTCAACAAAAGATATAGCTAGATTTAGTATTTTGAAAAACTGTTTGGTAGGATGGTAGGTAAGAGTAAGATATAGAGGTTGTGTATTTCTTTTGTAATTTTTGGTTGAGTACTTTTTGAATGATTTTTCCAAGTGATCGCATCCTGAAAATATGGTACTTGTTCGTGCATTGGGCATAACTTGCATCAAAATAAAAAAAAATAAAATATTACTTTTTAAAAAGTGTTTAGATTCAAGTATAGAACAATAATATGTTATTTTTTTTGCAATTGGTCAAGTAGATCAAAAGTTATTAAAATATTGTAGATATATGTCTGTGAGGCTTGTCAAGACACTGGTGAAGAATATTAAATTCACTATGTTAATGTTGTCCAAAAATTGAAAAACTTATATAATTAGAAATATGAGAAGATGTGTGAGATTATGGTGGTAATTTTAGAGATATCTACTTGATCATTTGTAAACCTGATGAGGATGAAGTCGAGAATTCATGTCGAAAGATGAAAAAATGTGTAAAGGGACTAAAATGGAGGGACAATGAGCTTTCAAGCTTTAGGGTCGCTTCCCAAACCTTTTTCCAAGCCTAAAACACGTATGTGTTTTGGTGTCCATCATGAGGTTTTGAAAAGAAAAAAGTACATTTCAAGTCTTTCATAATGCGTATGTATTTTAGATATGTAAAGGTATGCCTCTTCTCTCTCTCTCTCTCTCTCTAGAAAACACCATTGTCAACAAGTAATTTAGGAGTTTTCCATTCCTCCTCTCTCCTTCAAACTTAGGTTTTTTAAAAACTGTTTATGACAGTCAAAATGCGATTGCATTTTGTAAAGCATTTTTTTGCTTTGCAAAATTTGATTGTGTTTTGTAGAACTTAATTTTTATTTTTATTTTTTGTGGCTTGGCAAAGGCTCAACTTTGCCAAGCCTAGTCTTTTCAAATTTTGAATAACCTAATTGTGTTATGAAAAGTTTTGGTTTTTTTTGGAGGTGGCCACTTTTTTGCACACCATCTTGGTGCACTTACCCACAACTAGAACCATAATAATTTCCTCAAACTCTAGTAAATAGATCTTCGAGGATAAGTAGACCTCTTGAACGATATTCTCCTTCATTAACTTATGTATTTTTTATTGATTCTGGTGAGCCATAAAGTTACGTAGAAGCAATGTAGGTTGAAAGTAGGAAAAAGTAGGAGAAAGGGATGAAAGAGGCGATGGATTCCTTGATACAAAATCAAATTTGGGAGTTAGTTGAATTATCTGATGGTAAAAGAGAATTGCCTAAAAAATGGATTTATAGGCTAAAGGAAGAACATGGAAGAAAGAAAAGATACAAGGCTAGACTTGTGGTCAAAGGTTTTGCATAGAAAAAAGATATTGATTTTGATGAAATATTTTCTCATGTTGTTAAAATGACTTCAATTTGCATTATTCTAAGCCTTGTGGCCACAAAAGATTTCCATCTGGAACAATTAGATATCAAGATAGCTTTTCTACTGGGAGATTTGTAAGAGGACATTTGTATGCAACAACCACAAGGATATGAAGTCAAAGGTAAGGAAAATTTAATTCACGTAGATTGAAGAAGAGAGTGTATGGGCCGAAACAGGCACCTTAACAATGATATTTAAAATTTGATAGTTTTACGGTTGAACAAGGTTACACCATATGCAATTCTGATCATTGTGTTTATTTCAAGAGATTGGATAATGGTACCTATATTATCCTATTACCATATGTTGATGATATGCTTTTTTTTGAGTCTAATAGGCAGCATATAAATGACCTTAAATAGAAATAAACATACAATTTTTTATAAAGGATTTGGGTGCAACAAAATAAATCCTTGATATGAGAATAACTAGGGATAGGAAAAATCACACATTGACATTATCTCAAAGCGATTACATAGAAAAGGTCTTGAAAATATTTCGGATGAAAGATGCAATACCAATTAGTACACCTTTGCCTATTCATTTTAAATTGTCCAAAGAGATGAGCCCCAAGACATAGGAGGAGATGGATTACATGTCTAAGGTTCTATACTCTTGAATAGTTGGCAACTTGATGTATGCCACGGTGTGTACAAGGCCTGATATTGCACATGTAGTGGGAGTTGTGAGCGGGTATAGGAAAAATACTAGAAGAGAGCATTGGAATGCAATAAAGTGGATTCTCAGGTATTTGAGAGGTACAAAAACCCATTTTTTATGTTTTGGAGGCCCCCATTCCACTTTAAAACCTACTATGTTGATATAGATTTAGCAAGAGATATTGATAACAAAAGGAGTACTACAAGGTATATTTTTACTGTAGGTAGAACACTGGTCAACTAGATTTATAGATTGCAAAATGTTGTAGTAATTTCCACCACAAAAGTCAAATATGTTGTTGCTATAGAGGCTAGTAAGGAGATGATATGGTTATAAAGGTTTATGGAGGAATTGAGCAAGACATAATAGAATAGTAGGTTGTACAGTGATAGCTAGAGTGCAATTCACCTTGCAAAGAACTCTACCCTTCACTCTAAGACCAAATACACCCATCTCTAGTATCATTTCATACGCTCATTTTTAGAGGATGGACAATTGAAGGTGGAGAAGGTACATACTAGAAAGAATCCCGCAGATATGTTGACAAAGGAAATAAATCGAGACAAACTAACTTCTCAATTTCTATTTGTCTTTAAGCTTGATTATAGTGGAAATAAAACATAGTCAAGTCTAGGTGCATCAATCTAGTGGGTGCTTCAGGGGTAGTTTTGTTGCTACAAGATCAGTCTCTAAGTGGGATATTGTTTAGTGTGAAGCATGAGGTTGTCTTGTACTCCCACTAAAGTACAGGCTACATGCAATGTCCTAACATTTATAATTAGATACTCATTTTAGCCTCATTTTAGTATGTGTGGTTCCCCACATTGATTTCACATTCTCCTAATGTTCATTGGGCCTTTAATTTAATATTATAAGATCTGTGCTAATTCAATTTCTTCAAAAAATCAAGGTGAGCTCATATTGCTAAGTGTGTTCCTTTATTATTTCTCCTCTTTAATCATTTATTGGTCTACATAGGCCTTATGTTGCCATTTTTGGCCTTTGTACCCCTTCTCAACCTAATAATCAATTGTACCTTCTTTTATAGCATCTACCCTATCTCCAAGTCTTTCCATTCCAATTTCATCACATTATCCTAGATACATAACATTTAAAATCGGTACATATTGTTTGATCTTTATGTACCCACCTAAAATGGCTCAGATTTAGCTCGAAGCCCCGTGTTGATGTATTGGTGGGAAAATAGATCATGTGGTCAACATTTCTCAGTTTTGAATCCCAAAATGTAATAAGAGGCATGTAAGGGGCCTATCTCTTCTCATTTTGACACTAAGAAACCATTATCAATCAAGTAATCTCAAGGTCTTCAAGAATCCAAGTCTTCAAAGAATTCTTCTTCAAGCATTGTGGAAAACTACAACATCCATTACACAAGGCCTAGATTTTTGATAATTTCCTTTTGGGGTTTTTGTGGAATTCAAGCTATTGCATTAAAAATTTTGATCACATCTAAAATAACATTGCACCATCAAGGTATAAGGAAAATTTATGATTAAGATCTAGCTTCTATTTCACATTAACAATCTTTCCTTCATGTAATTTCATTACAATTTCAAGGTTGATTCTTAAATAGGGGTTTGACTAAGGCAAACCCCTTTATCCAACTTTCTTCTCCATTTTTTGTGTGTAAGAGCACATTATAGAGCTACCATAACTTTTGTGATCTGATTAAAAATTGTTAGAGCATCCCTGCAAGTTTCATGCAAAAACCCAAGGAGAAAAACATTTCAAATGTTATGTTCTTAGGTAAAGAACATTTCAAACATTTTGTACCTCCCAAAACCAATTGAAATTTGACTTGCAGATAGGTTTCAACTTCAAGGTCTCAGATCAACAATTACAGACATTTCTAGGATTCCACTTATCAGAAATACAGATCTATAACAACATACTTCCTATTTTGTAATTAGAAAAGATGATATTTTCTTTTTAATAGAGATTTTTCTTACTTCATCATTAAAAAATAAAAAGAATAAAAAATAATTTTCAAAGAAAGTAGAAAAAAATTAAGAAAATATTTTCTCTTATTAATGGGTGGCTGCAAGTTGAGTCCCACTTTTGGGCAAAAAGTGGAAGTGTTTTCCTTGTTTTTCAAAATTTCTGTCAATTGATGTTGAAATTTGAGGCACTTAAAGATTGAATCTTGAAAAACTTCAGTAATATAAAATTTAGTGTTCAGAGTCTAGTTTTCAAATATGTAATTTATTTCAATACCCACATGGTATAAATTGAATTTTAGTATGCATGTTTAAAAACCACTTTTTCAAAATGCCTGTTTTAGGACCACACCTCACACATGTACGACCACCCTTTTTTGAAGTAAATGAATGTATTTTTGTGAATCGTTTTGGGAAAAGGTACCTAACACACTGAAGATTGATGAGAATATTTTATCTTATTTTTTTATTGAATATTTTTTTAATTAATTTTTAATTGACTATAAAGTACTTTTTCGAAACCTCTTGTGTATGACCACCATAATTTGATGATAACTTCACTTTTTTTCAATTTTTTTTAATTTGGAGGAAATTATATGTAGATCGATGTCATGTAACTCATTTTTCAAAAAATGTAAAATTAAAAAAGTTATTAAAGTTTTAGTTAACCTTACTATTTCAAGTTTAGATACCACGCTGGCTTAATAAATATTGTAAAAATATTAAAATTTATCATATCACCATAAAATTTATATTTTTATAATCTACATAATAAGAGCTAAAATGGGTTTTTATTTTATCAAAAAATTCATTTGGGAAGGTGTCGAAAAAATTATGGCAAGACATAAATTTTATACTAAAATGCCTTAGCCATATTTTTGTAGGGCCAAGCATAGGCTTGGTCCCACCAAGCCTGTCCCGAACCAAAAACCAAACTAGCGAGTACGGTTCCTGCTCATAGTTTTACAAAATGGGCGCCCATTTTTTAAAACTCAAAAAATGGGCACCCGTTTTGTGAAATTACAAAACAGGTGCCCATTTTGTGAAATTACAAAATGGGCGCCCGTTTCATAAAGAGTTGTTGCAATAAAAAAAATAGGACTGTGGGCCTAATCTCAATGATTGATGAATTTTCAATCATTTTTTTTACAATCCGTACCAGGCAAACAAAATATTTGGATCAACATTCTCTTCCTTTGTCTTATTTTGGATATGACATTCAAAAATAATTATTTGAACTTGAATCTTGGTGAAAAAATGGGATCAAACCAATGCAGAAAGAGGCTAAGGAAGGTTCTAACAGTTGAGGAGGTTGCAACAAATAGAGAAGAGGCAAAATGACAACGGAAAAGAAGAGATAGACTTTGTTTATTGAATAATGTTGGAGCATCGAGTTCAACAATTGTTTCAGAAGAGGAGGACCATGAAGACACCATAATGGATGCAGAGGTTGAAGAAAATAATTCAGGTGCATCTTCTAATCCAGTATTGGATACAGGTATGTCTTCACATCCAAATGTAACTTATTCTGATATTGAAGTTCATGAATTGCTAGTAGCAAGTTACAATTTAAATGATTTAAATTTTATTCCTAAAAATAGATTAACAAATTTAATTGCACATGAAATTCCACAAATTAGTAATGTTAATCATAGTGATAAAGCGACTGAAAGTCAAATCCTGAATGATACTGAAAATCAAACACCAATTGAAATTGAAATAAAAAATGTGGATGTAGACATAAAAACACCAATTGAGAAAGAAACTTATTTGAATGATAATGAAATAAATGAACAATTTCAAATAAAAAATGACGTGCTAGACAATCTACGTGGTTTGGTTTCATGGAGATAGATTAGGACACACACGAGCAGATTGTTTAGACAATTTTTTTATAATAAGAAATTTGGATTTAAATGTCAATTAATGTTACAATTAATTAAAATGTCTAAAATGTGAAAAGTGATTAAGAGGTTAGGCATTTATGTGAAATGCAAGAAGAAGGATGAGTCTTTAAAATAAGTTGTATCAACTGTTGCTAGTGCCTTTGACACAATTGGAAAGAAAAGTCATTCTAAAGATAGTAATGCGTCACAATGAGCAATAAAAATAGCTTTAGTAAATAAAACTATTACTGATAAAAGAATATCATCGTAAAAGTGGATATCTTAATATTCATCGTAAAACTTTAACAAGAGTTTTAAAGAGAAGAGTTAACTTTGAAGGTGATCCGACAAACCATTTATGGACCTTCAATGGAAGACTCTCGAGGTTTGACATGAAACTTACTGGTGAAGTTGAAACTTTGATTGAAAATTTTTGGCACAATAATACAAGAGTATCCCCTAATGCCAAAGATGTTCTTAAATAAGAGTTGGTTCAAAAGTTCATGATCCACATCCAAAACACCTTTTAGATATGACTCAAATAGAATTGTATAAAAAATTTGTGAATGATAAGGTGTTAACTATTAGAATTAGTCAAAGATCTTTTGAAAAATGTAAACCATGGTATGTAATGATTAACAAAAAAAGAATCACCTATTGTTGCAAAACTCATGTTCAATTTCGTTATCATTATGATGTTTTTCAATCTATACATTCTACTATGCATACTAATGAAATGTTGCAGGAATGCGGTATAAATATACCACCTCAAACTGTAAAGGATTTTATATCAAATTTGTTTTGTAACCCACCTAATGAGCAATTTTATCTTTTGAATGCATGTGTTTCTGGTTTATGTGATGTATGTGGCAATCTTACATTATTAGATGAATGTTTGCATGAAAATATTTCATTTGATTTTGGACAACAATTAGTTGATGTACAAAGATTTAAAACTGTTGAGTATTCATTAAAGGATGGAAAAGTTGGAAAACAATGTGACCTAATAACTGAAAAACTTAGTGTTAATACTTTTATGAATGAATTCAAGAGTAAGGTCGTACCTAAATATGTGAAACACTCTCAAATTCTAGATGGCTTGATGGATAATTTCGCATATGAAAGAATACATTTCCAATTGGTAGTATACTTTTAGTCATTGACTTTGCAGAGAACTACATGCTTGCACCACAAGATGAGATCCAACCACAATATTATGTTAATATGATATAGAACAACAGAGAGGGGGGGGGGGGGGGTGAATCAGTTGTTCTCAAGTCCTGATGTATAAAACAATCTCAAAAACTTTTCCTTAAATTAGATCCAATAACCAAAACAAACTCGGTCATCACTGATTCAATAATAGAAACATATAAAAATGCAATCCATTACCTAGTTGTAACTTAACTTGTAAAACACTGAAATGTTCAAACCAAAACATTCACACAAGTATTAACACTAGGATTTATAGTGGAAACCCAATTTGGGAAAAACCACTTTGTAACATGCTACTATTATTTTCACTCTTCTAAAGTGAGCTCGGTAAAAAGCCAACCCTGTCAAAGGTTACAATACACACTGTTAGGTGTGACCTGGTTAAAGGATTTCAATCACCCTGTTAAAAGTGAGCCTAGTCATAGGACTTACATACACTCCATTAGAATGCAACCTTGTTCAAAGGATTTAACATATGACTATTAGGTCAACCTCTGTTAAAAAGATTTTGACTGTTACAATGGTTAGAAAGTAGCAGCAATATTTATCTGAAAAATATACAACTCACTTTACAAATATCAGATTTGATTTTGTACACTAATGTTGGTTTACTAACTTTAAAACTTTTCCATCTCCATCTTTGATCTGCTTGGAAATTTTCTTCAAGCAACCATCACAATTCTCCTTCAACCTTTTCTGCTTATACAATCAATAAAACTTTATTGATCTTCTAGCATTCTCTGTTCACCCATGCACTTGCATATCCAAATGCTCAGGTTCCCTTTATACTTTCCTCAATTAGGTTAACTCATCTTATGCCGCTCAATCTCATTCGTAGATCTTAGGGTTAGGTCAGTTTCATTGAATCTACCCGCTTCATGTTCTTTGGCTCCTTTTCTAGAATCATCTCAAATCTCTTAAAGATTTACAATAAAACATTTTACAGTGCATTTAATGCTTTCAAACAATCAATAAATAAAGTCAACACATTTTACATAATCCAAAAATTCAACAATGTCGGCTCCAAAACTAAATTCTCTTCAAATATAAAATTGTTGATGCTCGGTCAATACTGTGATCAACTACTCGGTCTTCATGTAGAAAGCTCGGTCATTACTAAAAATGTTTCCTTGGCTTACACTGTCTTCCTCGGCAATTAACTATTGTTCGGTCGACACTAGAATTTTGCTTGGCATACACTAACTTAGACGACACTAACATTACTTAGTTTAAACAGGATTTTTCCATTCTTTTCTTGGTCAAGCCTACCAGTTTAGTCTTCAGTCTTACTAGTATAAAGAATACATTGTCTCATCATTGTGCAACATAGTCAAGTACACTTTGTAGTATCAAGATAACTCAACCTTTCCTTAGGTGCTATTGTTACCAACCTTGCCTATCCCCTTAACAACACTCAAATAGATATAGTACTTTCCTAAGTAGCAACAGTCTTACTAGTTAAGGTTTGACATTAATGGCAATACAACAATTGTTTCAATTGCAGTTTCCAACAATCTCCCTCTTTGGCATTGATGGCAATACCATATGATATCACCTAAATAACACATGGATTACCAACCAATCCAAAAACTTATCTATTCATCAGAGAATTATTTGTAATATCCTTAGCTTCATTCTGATTCAGAATCCTATAAGCCTCACTTTTGTGACTGTCAGAAGTATTCAGATCTCCCTCTATCCCGATCCTTCATTTAAGTTCATCACCCTTACTTTTCAGTGTCATGTTATCATATCAGTTCAACTCCCTCTTTGACAAAAATGCCAAAGCAGCAACTAAAACATACATCCATCAGATGTAGATAATATCTATGCAGCTCAGTGTCTTCTCCCTCTATCATCTTGCTTATGACTGATTCCTTATCTTTGCTCCTTTTCACAACTCTAGGCTAGCCCTAAAGTGTGACAATCTTCTACATCAATTTGTCAAATATTCTGCTGTAACATATTTGATGCAGTGCTCCTAGCTTGTCTAGGTAGCCTCAATTAGGGGAAGGACCCCTAATTGACTTCTCAAATACTCATGAGCTTCTCTGGGTAAAGCTTTAGTGAATATGTCTGCTAATTGTTCTTTTGTATTCACATATTCCATTCAGACTTCTTTATCTTGTACTAATTCTCTCAAGTAGTGATACTTGATTTCTATGTGCTTGGTCTTAGTGTGCATCACTGGATTCTTAGAAATATTGATAGGACTTATGTTTTCATAGAAAATAACAACAGGTTCAGTGATTTCTTCTTTCATGCCTATCAACAATTGTTTTATCCATACCAGATTTGAACAGTTTACTGCAACAACAACATACTCAGCCTCAGCAGTAGATTGGGAAATGCAATTTTTTTTCTTGCTCATCCAGAAGACTAATCTATGTCCAAGAAAGAAAGCTCTACCACTAATACTCTTTCTATCATCTACATTTCCTACCCAATCAGCATCTGTATAAACTTTGAGTTCAAATTTTTCATCCTTCTTATAATATAGACCATAGTCAGCAGTTCCTTTCAAGTATCTCATAATTCTTTTCATAGCCATCATGTGTGTTTCCTTAGGATTGGCAGAGAATCTTGCCACAATCCCAATAGCTAGTGCAATATCTGGTCTACTATGTACAACATATTGTAATTTTCCAATAACCATAGGAGTACTCACTGGTTTGGCATCTTCCATCCCAAAAGTTTTCAGTATTTCATTAACATACTTAGACTGTGTAATGAAAATTCCATTCTTCTTTTGATATACTTGTAAACCAACAAAGAATTTGATCTCACCAAACATACTCATTTCAAATTCAGTTTGCATTTCATTTGAAATTATTTTACACAATGCATCTTGTCGACAAAAAATAATGTCATCCACAAAATTTTTTGCCAACAAGATACCTTTACCTTCTTCATCTTTCATGTACAGATTGCTTGTGTCATTTGTTCTTGAAAATCCAATCTGTATCAAGTAGTTGTGTAACCTCTCATACCATGCTCTGGGAGCTTGTTTCAATCCATATAGTGCTTTGTTCAGTTTCCACACCATGTATCTTCTGTTTGGATCAATAAAACCTTCTGGCTGTTCTATGTAAACTTCTTCTTCTAGTATACCATTCAAAAATGCAAACTTGACATCCATTTGATATACCTTGAAATCTTTATAAGCAGCATATGCAAGTAGAGTTCTTACTCCTTCCAATCTAGCTACAGGGGCAAATATCTCCCCATAATCTATTCCTTCTTCTTGTGCGTAGCCTTTGCATACTAGCCTAGCTTTGTTCCTAGTGATTTCACCATTTTCATTCATCTTATTTTGAAATACCCACTTTGTTCCTATAACATTTTTGTTTTCAGGTCTTGGCACCAGAGTCCAAGTATCATTCTTCTCAATCTGGTCAATCTCTTCATTCATTGCTTGTATCCAGTCTTCATTTTCCAATGCCTCTCTAGTAAACTTGGGTTCAAATTCACATAGTAGGCATGTTGGATCCTTAATCTTACTTCTGGTCTAAATTCCAGTATTTTTGTCTCCAATTATCTGTTCAGGCTTGTGATGTCTTCTTACATATTTTGCCAAAATAGGTTCAGATCCTCTCTCCTCTATTTCATCATGTTTCCCAACAATATTGTCAGATTCAACTTTTGAATGCTCGACAACCTCTTCCTAATTCTTAGTAGCATTTTCTTGTAGCTCGACAGGTTCTTGTTCTCTTTTGGCATTATTTTCCTGATGCTCGGCAACATCTATCTGTTGCTCGACATTGCTTACCTGAGACTCGGCATCAGGTGCAAGTCTGTTACTTGCCTCTTCTTCTTCCTCAATGTACACAAAAGATCTATAATCTTCTAGTTCTCTTTTTCTGTCAACTTCATTTGTTTCTGCATACTCATCAATTTTGACATTCACACTTTCCACAATTTTGTTAGCATTAGAGTTCAAACACTTGTAAGCTTTAATTTTTGTGGAATACCCTAGGAATATGCCTTCATCACTCTTAGCATCAAACTTTCCATTCCTAGTGTCTTTTAATATATAACACTTACTTCCAAAGATTCTAAAGTATTTAACACTCGGTGCATGCCCATGCCATAATTCATAGGGTGTCAGATTTGTACCTTTCTTGATCTGTACCTAGTTAAGAGTGTAGACAACAGCACTTATAGTGTCTTTCTAGTATTTATGTGCCACATTCTTTTCAATCAACAATGTCCTTGCATAATTGAAGATAGATCTGTTTCTCCTTTTTGCTATACCATTCTGTGGAGGTGTTCTAGGTGCAGACATCTATCTTTTAATTCCTCTATCATTGCAAAACAAATTAAATTCATTTGATGTAAATTCTCCACCTCGGTCAGATCTAAGACATTTTAGGTTCTTATCTGTCTCCTTCTCAACCTTAGCCAAATACCACTTAAAGAATTGAAAAGCTTCAAATTTTTCTTTTAGAAACATTACATGAATCATCCTAGTATGATCATCAACAAATAAGATAAAGTATCTAGCACTACAGTAACTTTGTACACCCATAGGTCCATAAATGTTAGTATGAACCAAATCTAAAATGTTTTCAAAAGTAAAGGATTTTCTCTTAAAACTTGACTTTGTCATTTTTCCTAACTGGCATTCCTTGCACATCACATTCTCAAGTTTCTTCAATCTAGGTAGACCTCTTACCTTTTTCTTCTTACTTATCTCTACCAGATTGTCAAAGTTAACATGACATAGCCTTTTGTGCCATAACCAAATATCATCAAGTTGTGCAATTAAACATGTTTCTTCAGATAGGTCAAGATAGAACAAATTACCTCTAGTCTGATCTCCACTTCCAATTAGTTCTCCAATAGCATTAAATATTTTAGCTTGCTTGTGATGAAATTCCACTCGATAACTAGTTTTGTTAAGCTGAGCAACACTTAACAAATTGTAATTAAGACCTTCAACCCAATATGCATTTGCACAAGATATCTTATCAGTCAGTTTAATCAAACCATTTCCTCTAACAGGACATGGTGCATCATTACCAAATTTTACACTTTTACCTCTGTAATGATGTAGGGTCTCAAACTTATTTTTTTCACTAGTCATGTGATGTGAACAACCACTGTCAATAATCCATTTATCATTCTTGTTCACATAGGATATCAATGTAGTTTTCTCATCCTCATCAGATTCATCTTTCATTGCAATATAGACTACCTCAATTTCAAAATCATCACTATCAGTGTCAGTTTCTTTTTCAGCAATGTAACAAGATTTCTTACCTTTTCCTTTGTAGTCTTTGTTCCATCGGTAGCTTCTGTCATCTCTTCTATCTTTGTGTTTGCTTTTTCTTTCATCATCTTTTATCCTTCTTGTCAGGACATCTAGCAGCTATATGACCAACTTTATTACATGCAAAACATATAATAGGGAGTTTACCTTTATACTTTCCTTTTCCCCTTCTCAGTCTTCTAGCCATAAGAGCTTCTAGATCTTCCAATTCTTCATCAGAAGTGTCACTGTCACTTTCAATTTCACTATCACTTTCACTTTCATTGATGCATCTTTCTTTTTCTTTCTTTGGCTTGTTCAGAACTAGTTGTGACTTGAAAGTAGATTCAACATTTCCAATGCTTCCAACAGTGAAATTATCATAGTTAGAGAGTTCAAAAGCAATCAGCTTACCAGCCAAACTTTCCAAAGTAAGCACATTAGCAGACTTACATCTAGATTCCTGAATAGTTGAGATCTTAATATCATATATAGGATCTAGGGTTCTTAGTACTTTCCCAATTATAGTTTCATCATAAATAGCCCTATTTGCTCCTCTAATAGCATTCACAACTTCTTTTATTCTACCATAATATTGTGCAATGTTTTCACCTTCTTGCATTCTCATTTCATCAAACTTACCTCTAAGACTCTCAGCATTTTCTTTCAGTACATTCAAGTCACCACCATAGACCCTTGCAAGAGTGTCCTCAAATTTTGGATAGCTTAGGGTAGATGGAATTTCTAGCATTGCCTGATGATGTTCTTTCTTAGCTCTCATTTCTTCGACAGTCAAAGGTGTGATAGGTGAGACATAGTTGTTCTCAATGTAGTACTTTGTAGAGTCACCAATACCAGCCAGATGCAGCTTCATCAAGCTTTTCCACGCAGGGAAGTTTTCCTTATTCAGCTTCGGTACCTCCTTATACATCTTGATCATTTGCTTCAAGCCCCTTTAAATTTGATTTCTGTCAACACTAATAATAAGAAACAAAGCTCTGATACCAATTGTTAATATGATTTAGAATAATAGAGAGGGGGGGGGGGGGTGGTGAATCATTTGTTCTCAGGTCCTGATGTATAAAACAATCTCAAAAACTTTTCCTTAAATCAAATCCAATAACCAAAACAAACTTGGTCATCACTGATTCAATAATAGAAACATATAACAATGCAGTCCATTACCTAGCTATAACTTAACTTGTAAAACAAAGAAATGTTCAAACCAAAACATTCACACAAGTATTAACACCAGGATTTATAGTGGAAACCCAATTTAGGAAAAACCACTTTGTAACATGCTACTATTATTTTCACTCTTCTGAAGTGAGCTCGGTAAAAAGCCAACCCTGTCAAAGGTTACAATACACAATGTCGGGTGTGACCCGGTTAAAGGATTTCAATCACCTTGTTAAAAGTGAGCCTAGTCATAGGACTTACATACACTCCATTAGAATGCAACCTTGTTCAAAGGATTTAACATATGACTGTTAGGTCAACCTTTGTTAAAAGGATTTTGATTGTTACAATGGTTAGAAAGTAGCAACAATATTTATCTGAAAAATATACAACTCACTTTGTAAATATCAGATCTGATTTCATACACTAATGTTGGTTTACTGACTTTAAAACTTTTCCATCTCCATCTCTGATCTACTTGGAAAGTTTCTTCAAGCAACCATCACAATTCTTCTTTAGCCTTTTTTGCTTATATAGTCAATAAAAATTTACTGATCTTCCAACATTCTCTGTTCACCCATGCACTTGCATATCCAAATGCTCAAGTTCCCTTTATACTTTCCTCAATTAGGTTAACTCATCTTATGCCGCTCAATCTCATTCGTAGATCTTAGGGTTAGGTCAGATTCATTGAATCTACCCACTTCATGTTCTTCGGCTCCTTTTCTAGAATCATCTCAAATCTCTTAAAGATTTACAATAAAATGTTTTACAGTGCATTTAATGCTTTCAAACAATCAATAAATAAAGTCAATACATTTTACATAATCCAAGAATTCAACAATGTCAGCCCCAAAACTAAATTCTCTTCAAATATAAAATTGCTGATGCTCGGTCAATACTGTGATCAACTACTCGGTCTTCATGTAGAAAGCTCGGTCATTACTAAAAATGTTTCCTTGGCTTACACTGTCTTCCTCGGCAATTAACTATTGTTCGGTTGACACTAGAATTTTTCTCGGCATACATTGACTCGGTCGACACTAACATTACTCAGCTTAAACATGATTTTTCCATTCTTTTCTCGGTCAAGCCTACCAGTTTAATCTTCAGTCTTACTAGTATAAACAATAAATTGTCTCATCATTGTGCAACATAGTCAAGTACACTTTGTAGTATCAAGATAACTCAACCTTTCCTTAGGTGCTATTGTTACCAACCTTGCCTATCCCCTTAGCAACACTCAAATAGATATAGTACTTTCCTAAGTAGCAATAGTCTTACCAGTTAAGGTTTGACATCAATGAAAATACAACAATTTTTTCAATTGCAGTTTCCAACATATTATAATTCAATGCAAGTAACAATTTTTGTTCATATTGTCTATAGGGATGCACTTGATAGTACAAAAGAGGATCAAAAAATATTGAGAGAGTACTATTTCTATATGAGTGATAATAAGTTAAACTCATCAGAGTTTGTCCAGTATTGCTTTAAGACCTTTTATGAAAATTTAAGGGAGAGAGAAATTCATATAGCACAACATCTAATATGGTCAGATAATTGCACAGGGCAATTCAAGAATGCTAGAATGTTTTATTGGTTGAGTAGGACACAAGAAAATAAATATCCAACATATCTGGAGTTTTTTTGAGGCTGGACATGAGAAGGGAGAACATGATGGTGCCAGTGCATGTGTTACGAGAGCCCTTTGTAGAGAGAAACTCAAATTTGAGGAAAAATCAAAATTTAAAGATGGACGCGCAATTGTTGAATGGTGTAAAACAAGTTTGTCTAGAGGATCAAGTCAGAACTCTACAATTGGACATTTTTTTCTGGCTAGTTGAAGAGAAGAATATCCTTTCAAGATATGATTGTAATACAATTAGCGGATCAACTAAATGACATTCATTTAGGAGTTCTAATTCTAACACTTGGACTATATGGACTAGGGAGCTTGCATGTTTTATGTCAATTTTGTGTTGTAGGTGAATGTGAAGAATGCGAGAATATAGAATGGGTTGAAGAATGGAAACAAAAATCTTTAACACCTAGTGAGACACAAGATGAAGATGATACAATAAATGAAGACTTGGATCATGCCTTTTCATCAGAAGATTATGATCGTGTTTCAGACCTCATACAACCTAGTAATTTAATTCAATTTATTGTAAAAATTTAAATTATATTAGTTACATGTGTATGTCATATAATTTATGATTATATTTGAATTATAAACCTTTAAACAAGTTTTATTTGGGCATGTACTTAATTTTATTTTGCAGGACATGTGTATGTTGTTGTTGCACCTAAGGATAATGAAGAGTAGATAGAGTATTGGTTAGCTCGATGAGTAGAACCTAAGAAAAAGTTGATATGTCATCAAGTAGATGATGATGATTTCCAATATCCAATTGGGTCTGTTGTGGTAGTTGGTACATGGCTATGCAAATACCTAAAAAGAAGGAATGGTTTACCAACTTTTAAAGACTACCAATCATAAAAGAAGATTATGCACTATTCCTATTTGGTCATGGCAACAAATATTAAATTGGAAAGATACAAAGGGAGACCTACTAATAAAATATTATGGACACTTTCAATGGAAGAGCATGAGGAAATCATAGATGCATTGTAGAAAAGAGAGGATGTTGATGGTACATTAGGTTGAATCAAATTTATACATGTAAGTTTTTGTTCAATTTGTCATGTATTTTTATATATGTTTTTCTAAATATAAATATCTATGTCTTCTTTGAAGTGTCATAATTTATAATTTAGAGATATAGATTTGAAATAAATTAAAATTGACTTTAAATGAACTTGTATAAATTCTAACATTTCAACATTTATTTTTATGATGTAGGATGTCTAGAAGAACATAGACATGAACTATTTATGCAATACAATGCGCTCTTGTATTCGTCCAATTTTGGTTTTGTAATTTAAGTTCACATGAACTCACTTTTATGAGTGTATCCAATTTTGTTTTTAATATTTAAGTTAAATTCATAGTTACATATTTACCTAATTTTATTCTAAATATTAAACTATGCATATTAGTTAAATTATGTCCACTTAATAGATTATAATAGATTTATTTGTGCATCCATAAATTACTTGTAACATTGATATTGTTCTTGTCAATTACATGAAATAATCTAGATCTCATTGAACTATCCATTGATGGATTTTAATATAGTTAATTATCAAAGTCAATATTAAGTTTGTAACATCCATATTGTTCTTGTCAATTACATGTAAATTAATAGATCTCATTGAACTAGATAGATGCTTTTTTTTTTAATAGTTAATCAAAGAGTTCATATTCCTTGTAATGTATCTAGATATTGTTCTTCTCAATTACACATGAATTAATAGATCTCATTGTTAGATAGATTACATGTAAGATCATATATATCTACATTCAAACCACTATTTGAAAAAATCATGAAATAGGATTAAAAGTCCATGAATAAGATAAATAACATAATAAGTCCCGAAATAATTTACATGTATGATAATGTCCATCATACAACTCATGATATATATACAATCACAAAACAAAGCCCTACTCTAAAAACAAGTTCAAGTACAATATATGATAACAAGTGGACTAGTATGTAATGCAAGTCCTACTCTAACAACAAGTAAAAATAATATGACAAGAAGTCATCATAACATAATTCCAAATAATCATCATCATAACACAAGTCCAAATAGTCATCATAATCTAACTCTACTCATCTAGTTGATTTGCAGTCCTCTTCACTCCACGTGAAGAGGACTGTGATGCATCAACATGCTCTATCTAGTCCTGAGTACCCTCATCCTGCTGTGTCTGGTCATGAGTACCCTCAGTGGGACATGAAGGTCCTCCCTTAACTACATCAAAATTGGATGCAACCAAGTCCTATAAAAACATTTAAAGTACAAATTTTTAATAATTAGGTGTAAAAGATCTAGATACACAATGGACATTGAAAATTTACTTTTAATCATGACCTCAAAGGATAGTGTCAATGGATACATTTGGCTTAATCTTGTAGCCATGCCAAGACTCATGGTGGTGTTGACTTGAACACCATGTATATAAAGCATGAATCAAACTTATAGTACATAAACATATATGAGAAAGTATATATAACTTGACTATAAATTTATGGAATATAAAAACATGTACATTACCTGTGTGTGACACATAGCTAATGTCACCGATGAGTCAAGATGTAAATGTGAATGTGCAACATGAGACAATCCAAAAGCCTACAATTGCAAAAAAATAAGTGCGAATCAAAGTTGTACATAAATAAGTAAGATATAAACACTTAAAATTAATAGAAAGTTAAACATACTACAGGTATATGCAGCTGACTCTTGGTGACTGATGGGGCCAAGAATGAAGGACTGCCAATCTCACTGGTACATGAGAGACCCTACAAAATCACAAAAATATGTCAAACACATTATCAATTAGAGTTTATTTTGTTTAAAGTTTAAATGTATCAAGATCAAAGTGCATACCGTGAATGGAGCACCAAGATGTCGAGGTGTCGATGTCATATGATGATGAGTAATGAATGATGGAGGGTCAACCCTCCTTTGTTCACCAAAAAATCCACATGTTATGGTTCATAATTGTATAAATATAAAATTTAATATTGCACTATATAAATTATAATTAATTTTACCTATGCGGGATGATAAATGTCTTCATTGAGAAAATAACCATATGATGAGATATCATCTCTGACATCACCATGTGCACCACCATAATCATTAGCATATCCACTGTGTGCGCCACCACCATCATCATCATATCCACCATGGGCAGCATCGGGATCAGTCTGGGGACCCCTATATATACCCCCACAACTTGTGCAAACATGTGTTATGCTGGGGGTATCCCTCACCTGGGTCAAGTGTTGTAACAAATTGCCCGTAAGGGCACTCAAAGAAACAAGAGATGATTGTACTACTCGATGATGGATGGGTGTAGGAAATATAGGAGAAGGAAGAGGAACAAGAGGCTCATTGCGTACACAATTTCTACTTCTATCACTCAATTTGGCCCCTGGCCTATCATGTGGCATGCCCCGAACAACCCCCTGGAATGCTCTCATGTCAAAATAATTGGGTTTCTACTTAATTAAAATTCAGCCCATAATTTTTTCAAAAAATAAAGTGGGACCTCATGATTAGCATGTGGTGGATGGTCAAATACCATCCACCACTGCTCCCAAAAATGCTCTACTATACCGAGGTGTCTACACCATCTAATGGAAATATGTGGCTTCTTGCCAAGTATCTGCTCACCCGTTGTAGGGTTCAAAAAATAGCATGCCATATTAGTTTTTGTAATTTTTAAATTATTAACCTCTTTATAAGAGAGGTCGTCAGCATAATATACACGCATACTCTCTCTCCATGACTCGAAACTATTAATCTCAGAGTCTAATGTGTGTACATAATCTACTATGCCTTGCATGCTATCTGCAAGGTGTAGTAGCTGAGCCGATGGATAGGGATCATTCCTAATAATATTTATACCTCTCATTATTGCGTCTACATCTATCCTAATATTATCTCTTAACTCTGTAGGTGGAGGGGGAGGTGGAGGGGGAGGGGGAGGTGGAGAGAGAGAGAGAGAGAGAGAGAGAGAGACTTAAATAAAAATTTAATTATGTTGAATGTCATAATTTAAAAATTAACATATAAGTTATTTACAATTTACAGGTTACAAAGACAATCAAGACAAATGTTTAAATGTTTTTTTTAATAATGTACACCTACTTGGTTGAAAAAATATTCCACTTGGTTTTTGATGTTTTTAAAACTCTATATTTCGAAAGGTTTTGATTCAAGGAGCATGTTTTAACATTTTTTAGAGAGCTCAATAGGAGAGAGAGAGAGATAGGAGAGATAGAGAAAGAGGAGAGAGAGAGGAGAGAGAAAGGAGAGAGAAAGAGGAGAGAGAGGGGGAGAGAGAGAAAGAGAGGAGAGAGAAAAGAGAGAGAGAGAGAGTTTTGTTTTAAAATATTTTTTTTTCTACCGAGGGTTTGTTATTTTATTTACACATGTATAAATTTATGTTTTGGTTTTCTACTTCTAGGATTTCGCAATTTAATTTTGTCTAGGTTAACATTTTTGTTTTACTCTGTAGGGTTAAATTATAAGTTTTAACAGTTTTCTACTTTGGTATGCTAATTTACAAAATAAATTAAAATTAAAAGGAACTACTTGAAACATAAAATATAATTAAATTTAAACAATAATTTTGAAAAGAACATTAAACTATGTTTTTAAATTAAAAATAACTTGAAATTACAAATTTTAATGACAAAAATCATAAAAAATGATAAAAAGACAATAGTACATACTTGGAACATGAAAAAAATGGTAGAGGAGGTCGGTAGGAGAAGTTGAAATGGGTACCCGAGCTCTACTAAACATGATCCTGTTCTTGACAGTGAAAATGACAAACAAAACCGTTAAAAATAAAAAAATAAATAGATTTTCAAAACGGGCACCCAATTTTTACAAATCGGGTGCCCGTTTTGTAAAATTCAAGCGCACATTTTGGTTTGGGCTCCCAATCCGAAACGGGTGCCCGATTTTTGAATATGGATTAGGCTCTCGAACCTAAACAGGCATCCGATTTGTAAATATCGGTTACTTGTTTCTTATTGCAATTTTTTCCTTGAGCGGACTTCCACGAAATTAGTACCCAACTTCTTGTAGCAACCCATTAATGCAATGAGATTAGATAACTAGTATAACTATCAAAGCCTCCATAGAATGATATTTCTTGACATCTTTTAAACATCTATATTATGTGATTAGTCATAAAAATAGCATACCTATATTTTATAAATAAAATTCATGTAGAAGATATGGAAAGATATCAAATTTAAAATATATTTTCTTGTTCATTAAAAAATTTAAAAAACACATATAAAATATTTAAAAATTAAGAAAATCATTTAATTAACTATAATAATAGGTAGTCTATATATGAAATTTGAACTTGTGACATCTTTTTCAAGAGTACATATTCTCCACCAAAAGACTAGATGCAAACTGTAACAATTTGATTAAAGATTCTAACATTTAATTCTATCTTTCACACAACCTACATTAATTAGTATTTTTTAATATAATTATAAAATGATATAAATTGCCAATTAGAATATTTTACTTTATTTATCTATAATAAAATTTCATATTTATTGATAATCTATAGTCATATTTCAGAACAAAATATAGACTATATAAATTTTAAAATTATCATATACAATCTAAAATTAAAAAAACACATACCATCAATACCATCAAATTGAAGACTGATGATTTATTGTTAGAATTTCATTGTAAAGTGAGCTATCAAGTAAATGTAATCATTTAGAGATACAATGACAATTATTAGAGATAAGTCAAAATGTCCATGGAAGGTCAAAGTAGTCATTGGAATAGATTGCATCGCCTCAATAAACCACATAAACAAATTGAAATAAAGGTGAAGACAGGATGAAAATGCTATTAAACTAGCTTATATATACCTATATATATTTAATACACCGACAGTAATCCTTCTCGAGGCACCTATTTTCATCAATCCTAACTCACACACAAACCTTGCAATTTGATGAAAATAGGTGCATCGAGAAGGATTACTCTCCGTGTGTGTGTGTGTGTGTGTGTGTGTATATTTATAAGCTATTAGCAGACGCGACCCAACATGGAAGACATTATATGAATTTTAATATATAATTATATAAGTTATATTAGGGTTAGGGTTAGTATTAGGGTTATAATTACAGTTAAGGTGAGCATTATAATCAGGATCAAGGGTCTAATTAGAGTTAGGAGTAAAATTATGTTAATAGTTAGGGTTAGAGTTAGGGTTAGGGAAAGGGTTAGTGTTAGGGTTAGGGTAATATTAGGGTCGTGGTTATAGTTACGGTGTAGGGTTTAGAGTTAGGATTAATATCATAGTTAGTGTTACATTTAAGGTTAGGGTTAGGGTCACGAACATGGTTAGGGTATGATTAAAATCATGGTTAGTGTATGATTAAGGTTGTGGTCAGGGCTAGGATTATTGTTGGCTTAAAGGTTTACATCATAGTTAGTATTATTGTTGGAGTTAAGGTTTTTATTAGGGTCAGAAGTTAGGATTACTATTGGGATAATGAAATTTTTCATAGTGAGGAAGGTATACATGAAACCTTATATATATATGTTTAATTTCTATCAATATTATTAGAAAAATAATTTTCAAATTGATTGAAGATTAAGTTTATTATTGCATAAAATATAATTTTTTTCAAACATTTGCCAAATAGTATTCATATATATTTTCCACACATTTAGTACTCTATATTAACCACAATTATGATAGGTTTAAGTTCAAGATTAGGAATATAGTTAGCGTAAGGGTTGGGTTTTACATAAAGAATAAGATTATGTGTACAATTAGGGTTCAAGTTGATGCTTATGGTTCATATTTTGGTTAAGGTTAGAGTTAAGTTTGATAGAACCATGGTTTAGATTTTGGTTGGGGTTAGGGTTGACATCATGGCTACCCTTAGGATTAGGTTCATGGTTAAGATAATGGATAGGGTTAGGGTTTGGTTATGATTAGGATTATAATTTACTTCACGGTTAGGATTAAGATTTTAGCTATGGATAAATTTAAAATAAGGATTATGATGAGCTTTACTGTCATGGTTATAATTATCGTTTGCATCATAGTTAGGGCTAGAGTTAGGGTAAGGTTAGGGATTATAGTTAGGGTTAGGGTTTAGATCATGGTTAGGGTTGGGTTTGGGTTAGGATTTCAAGTATAGCTAGGGTAAGGTTTAGAATTATGCTTAAATCAAGAGTTAGAATTATGCTTACAATTAAGGTTTAGGGTTACTTTTGGATTATTGTAAGAATTAGGGTTTACCTCATTGTTAGGGTTATTGTTAAGATTACAATTAGGGTATTATTATAATGAGGGTTAATATTAGTATTAAAATTAATATTAAGGTTAGGATTAGAATTATGGTTAGGGTTAGGATAAGGTTTATGATTAGAGTTTAAAATTGAGGTTAGGGTTAGGTTTAGTTTTAAGGTTAGGATTAGATTTTTGGTTATGGTTAGGGTTTAAAGTTATTTTTAAAATTATGGTTAGTTTTAGAAATCTCTCTCTCTCTCTCTCTCTCTCTCTCTCTCTCTCTCTCTCTATCCAACTATCCCTCTATCTCTCTCTCTCACACACACACACACAAACATTTCTTAATGTGATGATATAAAATATCTATTTACTTTAAGTTATTTGAAATAATTTTTTTTTCTAATCCAACTTATCTTATACCCTATATAGTTTAGTCTTCTTGCATTAAGATTTTAGATTTAATTTTTTTAATTGTATATACTTCCTTAAGACCTAATTAATGAGTATATTTACCCTTTATTTTTGCTTCATAATTATTCTCATGACAATGTTAGGAATAACAGTCCACCAACACAACTGAGAGGGGGGGGGGGGTGAATCAGTTGTGAGACAAATTATCAAACTTTAAAACAACTACACCAAATCAAATGATAACACAATAAACACAATATTTTGTTGTCGAGGAAATCCTATTAAAGGCAAAACCTTGGTGGGGATTAGCACCCATAAATGATGTACTGAGAGTATAGTATCCCTGTTAAAAGATCTAGCCCTATTAGGAGCTTATTAAAATATTATAGTACATAGTCCCTGTTAAAGGAAAGGCCCTGTTAGGAGTCAAAGGAATGTAGGCTCACTACCCAAAGAAGGTTATGTCCACCTCTAGAACTCACTATTCGTAACACAAGTGTATATAAGGAAATACCCAATCCTTGTGAATTGTCTGATAACAAATGTCTTTTCATGAACAGTTCTAATGAAGTATAAAACTATCCTCTACTCTACATCTAGCAGATACAAGTTTGTAGCTTCCACAATCCCCTTTTTTTATTCTTATCCTATTCTCACTTATTTTCAAAAAGATCTTACATATATACCCTATTACAATAAATGACTAGGTTGGCTAATTAGGCTTTTCTAATATGTGTACAAATAATTATATATAACCCCTTTCTAAGATACACATGGTATCTATAACAATTATACAACAATTACACTTCAATAATTAAGGTCCAACATCCTTAATCTATGCTCTCTATCCATAATGCACGCTACAACTTTGAATTCAGCCCAAATAGGTCTCCTCTAGAACACACACCATAACTAATGTCATCATGCATCCCATACCTTGCTAAGATCAAAGAACATTCCTCAATACATTATCTAACATCCCTTAAGCTTGCATAGAATGAATCCACATCACTTGTGAGATACAATCAAAACACAGAGACTAACTTTGTCAAATTCCACCATCACAGTCCAAAAACCAGTCTTCACCAAATCTTTTGTTACTCAACCTTGATATGAAATATTACAACATGTGATCTTAGATATAAGATCACAACACCTCCTTGGACACAAACCTATGTTCACTCATTCTGAGTCAACCATACAGTATCCATACAATGTAATAACCAGTATGTTCTCTTCATAGAACCATATGTTGACATCAGTGACAAAACATGAATGAAAAAAACATTAGTAACAAATCCCAACAAGACAATGATGTTGTGTAGTGATTAAGCATATTAAATGCATTAGAAACATCCAACAATCTCCCCCTTTGGCATGGATGGCAACATATGGGAAAATCCATTAATCCAAAAATACTCTCTCAATATCCTCAACATAATCTCTTCCCAAATAGTGAGCTCTTCCCCATTCAGTAAATATTTTCTCATAGTATCTCTTCCCCTTTGAAAACAATGTAAAAGGGTGTCATAAGTCATCAACTATCTTCTGTTTAGTCTTCATCAACTAGGTGCTGAATCACCCAAATGTATTCTATAAGTTTCCAATGATTACCCCCCCTGAGGAGTAGATCCATACATAAAGTCCAAAAAATGTTAGAGCTCTAAAGACCTCTGGACTGATCCATCCCTGCATCATTTAATTCTCACTAGGAGGGGCTTGCACCCCAAGCATACCTTTGAGATACTCAAAGACATCTTTTGGCAATGAATTTGTAAAGATGTCTACTATTTGTTCCTTTGTGCTAATGTATTCCAACGTTATTTCTTTCTCTGCTACCTTGTCTCTCAAAAAGTGATACTCAATAGAAATATGCTTAGTTTTAGAATGCATCACAGGATTCTTTGACATATTCAAGTTGTATTTGTGTTATCACAATGGATAACCACATGTTCAACAAAATTTATTCCAATATCTTTTAGCATTTATTTCATCCAAACAATCTGAGTGCAATTAATAGTAGCAAAAATATACTCAGATTCAACAGTAGATTGAGTTATACAATTTTGCTTTTTGGTTATGTGCAGGATAATGGTATGCCAAACTAGGCCCTTAAGTGGCAATGAAAATTCAGAAAATTAGGTTTAGGCAAGTTGACATAAAAACTTGAACAAGTTCTAAATAATATATCAAAAATATGTAAAAAGAGAATCTGTAGAAAATTGAATTTTGTTTCTAAGATACTAGGCCATTTTTGAAAAAAATTTATTCTATATATTGAAATTTTCAAATTTCAATGTAGTAGTACGAAAATTTCAAGAAAAAATAAGTAGGTGTATGTCTGACCACCTTAAACACAATCAAATGATAATTTTTAAAAAAAGATTCTAGATATAAGTAGTAGACTCATGTCCAGATGTGACACATATTTTTTTGTAATTTTTTTCCATTTAAATAATTAATTATGATTTTTCTTCTACAACTTTTCCAAAATACAAAAACTCTCGTGTCTGACCACGTTAACTTAGTCTAAAATTTATCAAATTGAATTTATTTTTATTTTTCTTGTAGTAGGAAAATCATAGGATGTGACACATATTTTGGATTTTAAAAATGTTACACAGTTTGAAAGTTATAGCTATTTTTCAATAAGTCTATCAACCAGGACTAGAAAGATAACAAGTAGGTGTATGTCTGACCACATTAAACAAAATAAAATGATAATATCTTTTTATAATATTCTAGATAAAAGTAGTAGACTCATGTCTGGATGTGATGTATATTTTTTTGTATTTTTTTTCCAAGTAAATAATTAATTATGATTTTTATGCTATAAATTTTGCTGAATATAAAAACTCTCGTGTCTAACCACCTTAACTTAGTCTAAAATTCATCAAATTGAAAGAATTATTTATTATTATTGTATTAGGTGAAGCATAGAATGTGATGTATATTTTAGATTTGGAAAATGTTATACTATTTCAAAGTTATAGCTATTTTTTAAAGAGTCTATCAATCATAACTTCTTTGTCACATTGCCACTTTTTGGCATACCATGATCCTGCACATACCCTTTTACTTAACCATGAAACCAACCTTTTCCAAAGGAAAATTACACCTCCACTAGTAGTCTTTCTGTCATCAATGTTTAATGCCCAATCAACATCAGTATAAGCATGTAGTTCAAAGTCATCATTTTTACCATACGACCATAAACTATATTCCAGTGTTCCTTTTAGGTATCTAAATATCTTTTACACAATAGCCAGGTGTGTCTCTTAAGGATCAGCTTGATATCTAGCCACAATTCCCACAACATTAGCAATATCTGGTCTGGAGTGAGTCAAATATTGTAATCCTCCAATCATTGATCTATATTTGGTCTGAAAAACACACTTGGTCTCATCACTATTTTTCAATTTATAGCCAGTCACCATGGGTGCACTAGCAGGTTTACAATCTTCCATTCCAAACTTTTTCAACATTTCTTTAATATACTTAGTCTAAGAAATAAAAATGTCATTCTTGCTTTGATTTATTTGCAGTCCAAGAAAGAATTTGATATCACCAATCATGGACATCTCAAATTAATTCTCCATTTATTTAGAAAAATTCTTACACATCTCATCATTTCCTCCAAAAATAATATCATCAATAAAAAATTCTATTATCAAACTTCCATCTTGATTAGTTCTTAAGTACAAATTGTTGTCAACATTACCTTTTCTGAATCCAAGACAAAATAATTACTTATCTAACCTTGCATACAAAGCCCTTGGTGCTTTCTTTAGTCCATACAATGCCTTCTTCAACTTGGAAATTGTGCCTTCATCTTATGTTAGAGAAAATTCATTAGGTTGTTCTATGTATACCTCCTCTTCATCAAGATCCCCATTTAGAAATGCAGATTTTACATCCATTTGATATACCTTGAAGTCTTTATGTACAACATAATCCAAAAATAGTCTTACAAATTCCAACCTAGCAACATGAGCAAATGTCTCTTCAAAATATATGCCTTCTTGTTGTGAATAGTCTTTGCAAACCAGTCTTTCTTTATTTCTTACAACAATTCCTTCTTCATTCATTTTGTTTCTGAAAACCCACTTAGTTCCTATTACATTTTTGTCTTTAGGTCTAGGAACCAAATCCCAAGTGTTATTTTTCTTTATTTGGTCTAACTCTTCCTGCATAGCTTTGATCCAAGATTCATCTCTACAAGCTACATCAGTAGTATTTGGTTCAACTTGAGAAATCAAACAAATTTCTTCCCTTACCTTTGACCTAGTCAATACTCCTTGACTTGCATTACCAATAATTTGATTTTCAGTCCCATGGTTTTTTTTAACATACCTCAGAGTCTTAGGAGTCTCAGTAACTTCATTTATGTCATCATCACAAATCTCATTCTCATAGTTAATCTCAACATGTTCTTCTTCTTCTGTAGTAGCAACTTCCTTGATTTCTATATTCTGATAATGTAATCATACATTATCTCTTGTATCTGAAAATTTTCATCTATCTTCACATTATTAATTTCAATCATCTTTCTCAATCTCATGTTAAAACATTTGTAATCCTTTCTTTTAGTAGAATAGCCAAGAAAAATTCTTTTATCACTTCTAGCATCAAATTTCCCTATTTCATCATCTCTTTTGATATAGTATTTACTTCCAAATATTTTGAAATATTTTATAGTAGGAGTATGATTAAACCATAAGTCATAAGGAGTCTTACTTGTACCTTCTCTGATTTGAATTATGTTCAATGTGTATACTAATGTCCCAACAACTTCTCTCCAATACATATATGAGATACATTTCCTTCTAGCAACATTGTCCTAGCAGCATCCAATATTGTTCTATTTCTTCGCTCTGCTATCCCATTTTGTTGTGGAGTCCTAGGAGCATATGTTTGTCTGTGTATTCCATGCTCTTCACAATATGAATTGAATAGATCTAAAGTAAACTCTCCACCTCTTTCTGATCTCAAACATTTTATCTTTAAGCCTGATTCATTCTCTACTTTTTCTTTGAATATCTTGAATTTGTCAAATGCTTCTAATTTCTCTCTCAAGTAAGTAATCCACATTATTCTAGAAAAGTTATCAACAAAAAGTATAAAGTACCTTTCACTATAGTATGATCTTGTCCTTGTAGTTCCACATAGATCTATATGTACCAGATCCAACTTTCTTTTTGCTGAATATGATTTTCTTTTATAACTGTTTCTAGTCTGTATTCCCATAGAACACTCTCTATATATAGTGTTAGATGGTTTTAGAATTTTAGGTAGGTCTCTCACTGTATTATCCAAGATTGCCTTCACAATATTATCAAAATTAACAAGACAAAACCTTTTGTGCCATAACCAACTGGCAGCTACCTTTGCAACAAAACAAGAAGCTTCAGATGTGTTTAACTCAAATACATTACCTCTAGATTTAGTACCAGTTGCAATCAAATTTCCTATCTTACTTCTGATAAAACATTTTCCATTAATGAATTTTAATTGATAACCCTTGTCCATCAGCTATCCAACACTCAACAAGTTATGCTTAAGTCCATCAACACGTAGTACATTATCAGTATTAGTCTTTCCATCCAAAGAAATAGATCCTACTCCAATAATAAGCTTAGGAACATTGTCTCCAAATCTCACAACACCACCATCATACTTATCTAGTTTAACAAACTTATTTTTCTCTCTAGTCATGTGATGTGAGCAACCACTATCTATAAGTCATTCAGATTTCTTATCAACATGTGACACTAAAGCTCTTTCCTTATGTAATGGTTTTTCATCTTTGAGAGAAATAAATCGAATCTCCTCATTATCAAAATCATCATCAGAAATACCTTCACTAGCATAATACAATTCTTTTTCTTCTGAATACTTAGGTTTGTAAAACTTAGATTTATGCTTAGGAATTCTTGTAGGACATCTAGATGCAAAGTGACCTATCTTAATGCATGAAAAATATTTAAAAGGTAACTTTCCTTCAAACTTACCCTTACCTCTCTTTTCTCTTCTAGTAATCAAGGCAACAATTTCATCTAAATTTTGAACTTCTTCCTGTATATGTTCCCATTCATCAGCATACTCACCAAGCTCTTCTTTCATATTACCATTGCTAGTGCTCACAATTCCAGATAATATATTTTTATGTGTAGATGCCTTAAATGTTGTTTCAACTCTAAGTAAGGAATCTCCCATCTTTGCAGCCTCAAAGGTAGTTAGCTTTTCAATCAACATCTCTTTGCTAAAGTTTGTAGTCAAAGGTATAATCTCTTTTATAGCCTGAACTTTGGTCTTGTAAATAGGTGTCAATGATCTATGAATTTTCGCAATGACTTCTTCCTCTTCATAAGTGCCTCCAAACTTTTTGATTCCAATCACAACCTGAACAACTCTCTATACATAAGCCCTAATATTTTCATCATCTTTCATTTTCAAATTCTCCATCCTTGTTTTCTAGTTTTGTAACTTTTCTTGCTTAGTAAACTTGTCTCCTTCATGTAATGCTTCTAATCTTCCCCAAATTTTGTGTGTTGAATCCAAATCTTTCACCTCAGTAAATTCTCCTTCAGAAAGTGCACTGATCAGTGCTTCCCTTGACCGTGTTATGTGAAAATATCTTCTTTTCTTCATGCGTAGCTTTATCTAATTCATCCTTAGCCTTCATGGTTAGCTCATTCTTTGTGATCATCTAGTAGTCGATACCCAAGCATAGAAAATATGTTCGCATCTTGTTCTTCCAACTATCAAAGTTTTCAGGATAAAATTTTAGACTATCCTTCCTATAGAATGCCATCTCCAAGATTACCTCAAGCTGTTAAGCTTTCTCTGTAAGGACCAGTAGCTCTGATACCAATTGTTAGGAATAATAGTCCACCAACACAACTGAGAGGGGGGGAGGGGGGTGAATTAATTATGACAAAAATTATCAAACTTTAAAACAACTACACCAAATCAAATGATAGCACAGTAAACACAATATTTTGTTGTCGAGGAAACCCTATTAAAGGTAAAATCCCGGTGGGGATTAGCACCCACAAATGATGTACTGAGAGTATAGGTATCCCTGTTAAAAGATCTAGCCCTTTTAGGAGCTTATTAAAACATTATAGTACATAATCCATGTTAAAGGATAGATCCTGTTAGGAGTCAAATGAATGTAGGCTCACTGCCCAAAGAAGGTTATGTCCACCTTCAGAACTCACTGTTCACAACACAAGTGTATATAAGGAAATACACAATCCTTGTGAACTGTCTGATAGAAACTATCTTTGCTTGATCAGTTCCAATGAAGTATAAAACTATCCTCTACTCTACATCCAACAAATACAAGCTCACAGCTTCCACAATCCCCTTTTTTTATTCTTACCCCGTTCTCATTTCTTTTCAAAAAGATCTTACATATATACCCTATTATAATAAATGATTAGGTTGGCCAATTAGGCTTTCCTAATATACAACTAATTACATAACCCCTTGCTAAGATACACACGGTATCTATAACAAGTATACAAAAATTACACTTCAACAATTAAGGTCCAACATCTGTAATCCATGCTCTCTATCCATAATGCCCGCTACAACTCTTAAGTCGACCCCAAATAGGTCTCCTTCAGAACACATGCCACAACTGACATCATCATGCTTCCCACGCCTTGCTAAGATCAAAGAAAATTCCTCAATACGTTATCTGACATCTCTTAATCTCACATACACTGAATCCACATCGCTTGTGAGATACACTCAAAACAAAGAGACTAACTCTGTTAAATTCCACTGTCACAGTCCAAAAACTAGTCTTCACCAAATCTTCTGTTACTCAACCAATATGAAATATTACAACATGCAATCTTAGATATAAGATCACAACACCTCCTTGGAGTTCACTCATTCTGAATCAACCGTATAGTATCCATACAATGTAATAACCAATCTGTTCTCTTCATAGAAACATATATTGACATCAGTGACAAAACACGAATGACAATAGCATTAGTAACCAATCCCAACAAGACAATGATGTTGTGTAGTGATTAATCATATTAAATGCATCAACAACATCAAACAGAAAAGTGGATTGGACATTTAAAATAAATATTTGTAGACCACTATCATTGAATGATATCATACATATTTTATTGTTATTCATACGTTCTTTGATTTTTGTGTCATTCAATGCTTCCTTTGATGACACTCTAATGACTTTGTACATTTTACAAATTTATGCTTGTAGTGGAAGAGACATGTATTACATATTGAGACATTGTTATATTAATTGATTTTGTCTAATTTTATTTTTGAAATCTATCTCTTAAGAATGCTTTTATCTATATAGAAAAGTGTATTTCAAAATTTATCATTTTAAAAATACATTAAAGATAATTTTTGTTTAGAGATACTTTCCATAATTATAATTAAAGACATGTTTCTATTATAATCCTTAAAAACCAAAGCTCATTTCTTTATTATATTTATTTCTAAAATCTAGGCTTCTTTTGCAAAACTCACCTCATCTTTCTAAAAAAAATTTGTATTTATTGTGAGTACTTTAAAAGTACTTTCTTTTTTTACTATATATTACCTAGATAAAAAATACTTTATTGACTGTAAAGTTTTTTTAAAAAGTGTATCTCTTAAGAATGCATTTGTCTATATAGAAAGATGTATTTCAAAATTTATCACTTAAAAAATACATTAAAATAATTTTTGTTTATAGATACTTTCCATAATTATGATTAAAGACATATTTCTATTATAATCCTTAAAAATTAAAGTTCCTTCATTATTAGTACTTGCTGATAGGCTAAGCAAGTACTATTGCATCCATTTTTGAGTTTTTAGTGTTAACTAGTGATTAAATAAAACTATTTAGACCAATCATAATTTTTTAGATTTTGTATTTTGTAATAAATTTCATATTTTGTAAAGTTAGATGCAATATTTTTAACTTTATAATTTATAAAAATCATTTTTCTATCATTGGCTAAATCATTTGAAGTCTTATTACATGAGTGAACCAATTAAAATTTACCACGTATTGGAAATAATTTTTGTTTCTATCTTTAATTAGGATTTTCATTAATCTTTTTCTTTTTTATATTAATTGTATATTAAAATTTTTAAATTTTAAATTATATTACATGAGTTTATTTTAGTATATAACTCACTTTTTCTAATGTAAATAAAAATATTGTAAATATATGATATAATATAATATATATTTATTCTCATTTATATATATTTTTAAAATATTTTAAAATTTATTATATGTAAATTATGCATTAATAAATATTTAGGTAAACAAATGTGTGATATATTTTCTCTTACAAAGTATTATAATTTAAATTAAACATAGTAAATAAATATTTTATTTTATAATTAATTAGAAATGTTAAATAAAAATAATATATATTTCTATTATATAATCTTCCAAGATAAATTATTATATATTATTATTATAATATAAATTAAAATTATAATATTATATTTATAATTATTATACATTCTAAATATATTATATTATAATTATAATTTATATATAATATAATAATACAATATTATATATACAATAATATTAATCATATGTAATAAAAAATATATATCAATAAAATAAAATTAGCACTATTGTTATATTTACAAATAAAATTAAAATTAAGGTTTAAATTAATTATAATTTGCAATCAATAATTATTTATATAATTATAATTTTAAAAATTATTTATTACTACAATTATCATTATATAAAAATTATAATTATATAATTAATTAAAATATCTTATAAATTATAATAACTTTATTAAAATTAAGATTAAATTTATATTAAAAATTAAAATTAAAATTAATTACTAAAGGCAAGTACTTGGCCAATATGTGGCACTTGTTATATTTCTTTCTAAAATCTAGGCTTCCTTTTGCAAAACTCACCTCATCTTTTGAAAAGATTTTCTTTATTGTGAGTACTTTAAAAGGTACTTTCTTTTTTTACTATATATTACCTCTAAAAAATACTTTATATTACCCTTCCTCGTGATACTAATGTTGATTCCCACCGATTTCTCAATTTTAGATGGAAAGATGGCTCCCTCCTCCCCCAAGTCAAAACCAAGGACATTTACAATTTCCTTAATTATGATTCTGCTATGATTGACCATATCAACTCTATCTAGTGTTGTAACTCTAGCCCTGCTGATTGGCAGAATGTCTTTGACAACTTATGGAAATCCCCCATCCCGCCTAAAATTAAGTGCTTCAAGTGGAAACTCTTGCTTGATAGGTTACCTATTAGAAATCACCAGGCTAGTCTTGACATCTGCCCTCTCTGTCACTACTACATTTGGGGCCAAATTTCGACGGCCATTTGTCAGATTTGCAATGCTCATTTGTCAGAATTTTGACACCTGAGTCCGTCACCATTTTTGCGTAGAAGATTGCGACAGAAGACCTATCTGTCAGTTTACCAACACCATGTCACATCAGAAACTTGCACATGACAATAGATTCGTTATGGCATTTCCTACGGTTCATCCATCAAAATTTTGATAACAAGACCTATTAGAAATATACAATCTCTGTCAGATTTGACTATTGAAACCGTATTCTTTCTGACATTAGAACTGTTGGAATACTGACAGTTTTCATCAAATTCTGATAGATCTACCTGTCAGTGATATGGCCTTACTATCGAAGAGTCTGTCAAAAGTTCTGTCAAATATTTTATATTTACGACACTTTAACTATTGGAATAGTGACAGTTCTGCAGTATTCTCCGATAGGTTACCCTATCGAACGTATAGCATTACTGTCGTAGGAAATGTCATAAATTGTTTTTTTCTGACATTTTGTCTGTCGAATGCATAGCGCTTCCATCAGAATTAATGCTAAAGTGTCGAAAAACTGATGGATAGGCAGATTAAAGTTAACACAGCTCAAGAGACCATCATAGGTTGTCTCTTTCTTCAGTCTATATTATTGACAGAATGTTTTACCTTTCATTAGCTCATCAAATCCAGGGATTTGAAAGAATTTAATAGAATATTTTCATGACAACTTATATTATTTATGTTGACGTTGCACGAATTTATCTACTTCGTGCACTTGTAGACTATGAGGACAGTGATAAAGAAGCATTTCCATGGGAGGAGATGCTTCTTTATCACCGTCTTCATAGTATACAAGTGGGCAAAGTAGATAAATTCGTGCAATGTCAACTTAAATAATATACGTTGTCATGAAAATATTCTATTAAATTCTTTCAAATCCCCAGATTTGATGAGCTAATGAAAGGTAAACATTCTGTCAATAATATAGACTGAAGAAAGAGACAACCTATGATGGTCTCTTGAACTGTGTTATCTTTAGTCCTAGCTACTTGTCGATCGTCAACAATAATCACTGCCTTGCATTTATGTACACTGCACAAATTGATCACAGTCTCGCAAAAACATTTTACACTTGTACATCTCATCAATACTGGAGGCCCAAAGTAATTTTATACGATCACTAGTACATTTCGTGCATGGATGAGAAAACACTATCCAAAGTTTCTAGATAACCATTTTTGAGAAGAGGAATGAGTGGAGGCCAAAGAAGGGATAATTGTGAACGTTTTATAGATGTAGGTTACTGAATCATCATCTCTACACTGGTACTCAATCTGGCCCCACTCCATATATGTCTTCTCATAATCTAAAAACTCTCCATCATTGATTCTCGTCATTTTTTCAGCATCTCCGTGGACTGAGACCTTAAATTATTGAGCTTCTCTTTGTTTCGAGAATAGTTAAATAACATTCTCTACTTAACAGGGCCAACCACGTGAAGGTGGAAGCTCACCTAGCCCCTCCTAGGAGCCTCTTATGACCCTTTACGACATTTTAAGACCTCTAAGATGTATTCGTAGGGATCGTAAAGGGTCATAAGGGGTCCTGGGACACAATGGCTGAGAAACATAAATGTAGGCATCATGGTCACAATTTTTTGGAGACACGACATATTTGAGTGGTTTTTTGAGATGATGCAAAGTAGTGATTTCTTTGCATCATCTGGGAATAGCACTCAATTATGTTGTGTCTCCAAAAAATTGTGACCATGATGCCTACATTTATGTTTCTCAGCTATTGTGATATGTACATCGCAGTCTGTCATTGTTGCAGCAACAGAGCCTATATTCCACAACAAAAAGGAAGACATCTTTTTAGCCTGGGTCTCGATCCTACCCCAATTGTCGAAGGATCTAGGGCCAGGCTCGAAAGATGTCTTCCCATTTTGTCTGCAACATTGTGTCCATCCATGATCTCAGGAACATCATTGTCTTTCCACTCTTCATTTGCCAAAATATATTGCTTCTTCAAGCTTGCAGAGTAATCTTATTAATAAAAGAACTCTTGCCAACATTAGGGTACCCACAGATCAAACTAGTTGATGTTATTGGTGCTTGTGCTCAAGGATATTGATTCACTATTTTGAAACAGCCAAATCATTTTTATTTCGATTGTAGAGAAAAGGAGTGGGAGAAAATGAGCAGGTGAAACCTGATCGAGAGTGAGAGAAGGCATTGCATTTTATTTGATCATAAATGCTCTTTGAAATGACCAATCATGTTTTCTATTCGATTCTTTTTGGTGTTTTTTTTTCCCATATTCAGTAGATAAAAATCATAGCGGCAGCCACTTAGCCATCTTTTTGATGTTCTAGGTATTTTACAAAGATACATGTATGTGGATTTATCGTTCAATTGCTTGCAGTTATTGGTCAAATGAAAATATTTTGTCACATTGCAAGGGCAAGTTATCAGTTTGGTGTTTTTGGTTTATGTTAAAAGTTGATTTGGTAAAATCCTCAAAAAACACACTACATGTTCTAAAATGTAAAGAAGTTGAATGTTAAATGTAAGATATATATCTCATCCATAGTAATCAAAACAAAGGACATGGAACTTATAAGGAGATTTACCAAACCAAAAATATAAGCGAATAGGAAACATGGATTGGTACCTTATGAATTGGTTTTTGAGGTGCACAATCTTCATCAATCTCCTCAGAACACGACCCCTCCTCACAAAAAATGCATTTAGCACAAAAAACAAATCTACAAAACTGAACCAATGGCATGTTTAGAACAAAGAAATAGATTGATAATAATATGCTAAAAATTCTATTATGTTTAATACACGCAAAAGGACAAGTCCCAACAATTCTTAAACATACTTTATCTGATATGATAATAACATGCTAATTAAACTGATAAAGGTGTTATCTGCATTTAATTTGCCAATTACTAATTACAAAAAAAACAAATTTACAAAACTGAACCAATGGCATGTTCTTCGTATGTGATTTCTTCATCTTTCGAGCCTCTGGCATCATATTCGACCACAAATTTCAAATGCATTGCATTTTATTTGATCATGAATGCTCTCTGAAATGACCACATTCTATTGGTGTCGTGCCCTAGCCCGTGCTTTATCTCCATTATTTGATGTTATTGGTGCTTGTGCTCAAGGATATCGATTCACTATTTTCAAATGTTTGGATCATTTTGGTCATGACTGTTCCTCTAGTATACAGTCAAGAAATGTAACTGTCTAATGATTATATGTAATGTTGAATGGATTAAATACTTTATTCTTGATAGAAGTGAATGGAAAGAATAGTGTTGGTGTTAGGTTTCATTTATTATTGAATTCAATGGTTTCCAAGATGTGTTGAGGAGTTTGCTCCTTGTTTAATGTTAACTGTTCATGCACAATCCACTCATACAATAGTGAAATGCTATGTGATTGACAATTTCATACAACTGGTCCTTTAGCATGTATTAAAACAATCCAGTCACTTACTGAATGCTTTGAATGTTAATGTTTAGAATAGATCAATAAAGTATTTAAAGACAATCTTATATGTTTGGAGAGGTTTGAGAGGAACTTATAATGACTATACCCTCACAAACAGCAGCATGGACTGGTTTTACTAAGTTTCCTTTCTCTATTTTGAGGTTTCCTTTCTTTGCCATAGGGATACAGTCAGAGGGTTCATTGACAAAATGATCCTTTGAATGATTACTATGAATATGAATGATTTGATATAGCATATTGCTCATTTTACTTGAAGTTTGGAATAGCTTGTGCAAGGGTGAAAGTAGTTTTGGTCGTAACTGTTCCTCTACACAGTCAGAAAATGTAACTGTCTAATGATTATATGTAATGTTGAATGGATTAAATGCTTTATTCTTGGTATAAGTGAATGGAGTTTCCAAGATGTGTTGAGGATTTTGCTCCTTGTTTAATGTTAAATGTTCATGCACAATCCACTCATACAATAGTGAAGTTACAAAACTGAACCAAGGACATGTTTACAACAAAGAAATAGAATGATAATAATATGCTGAAAATTATATATATTCTGTTTAATACACACCAAAGGACCAATCCCAACAATTCTTAAACATACTAGTTATCTGATATGATCAATTTTTAATAAAGGTCTAATTCTATAGACTGCTAGCACGAAGGAAGATTTGACCTAGCCAAATTTTCCTTGTACCAAAAAAAAAAAGTGTGATAACTATGTCTACTCCAACCTTAATTGTTTAAGAATTCATCATATCAGATACAATATGTTTAAGAATTGTTGGGAGTTCTATTAGACCTTTGTTGTAAACATGTCATTGGTTTTCAAATGTTTGGATTCACGTTTGTTGATATTACTGGCATATATGTTTAATGATGCCATTGTATATTGTTGTCACTGAAATGACTGCATTCTACCGGTGTCGTGCCCTAGCTCGTGCTTTAACTCCATTATTTGATGTTATTGGTGCTTGTACTCAAGGATATCCATTTTTTTGAAATGTTGACTATGGTTATCAAATGGACAACCCATGAGCTTCTAGCTAGGCATCATTTGTATTGATAGCTTAGGGCATCAAATGTATTGTATCATTGATAGTTGAGACTTTGTTAAAAGGAAATAGGACAAAGAATGATTATGATTTAGTTTCTCTATTTTGATCTCTAAGTGGCTTACAACCCTAGAGAAGTATATGAAGATTTACAAATGCAGTTGCAGGATACATAACAGCCGATAATTCACAAGAAATCCATGCATCCAATTTGAATAGCAATTAATACAAAGAAATAGGGTCCTCCAATGGCCCAATCATTTGGACCTTGACTGTCCCCTCAACCAGTGACCCTTCAAAACTGGGTTATCATGCAATCAGTGAATGATCCTTCATTCTCCTGGTCTGCTCTACATCCAAACATATTGGAAATACACAATACAATGATAACAAGTCTTTCACAATCCCCCTTCCCTCAAGGGACACTATCAACCATCCCTTCCACATAGTGTTTCACTATTGTATGAGTGGATTGTGCAGGAACAGTTAACATTAAACAAGGAGCAAACTCATCAACACATCTTTGTTGTAAACATGCCATTGGTTCAGTTTTGTAAATTTGTTTTTTGTGTTAAATGCATTTAAATGGAACATTAAGCATAGTAATAATATGCTTAATCTATTATTAATTATAGATTAAATGCCCATAACACCTTTATCAGTTTAGCATGTTATTATAAGATACTAAAGAAGACCTACTATTTGTCAGAGAAATCTTCACCGTCCCCCACAATGAAGAAAATGAAGATTGACCTCCTGCCCCACAACAAAGAACATTGTAATAAGAATAAGATATAATATAGTGTTAGAATAAACTTTGAACAAAGACATGTAATGTTTAAGTTAATGATCTAAAAAGCTGCAAATATAGGAATTGAAAAAGAAGATAGTGCCAAGAAACATTTTCACAAATATGAAACGTGAGGAAAAGTAATAACATTAACAATGCCAAGATTCACAGGATTAAATTTCACTTGTGGATGAGTTTTTGCAGTGGGTTGCCAGGCATCAAAAATATGTTGAGTTGCATTTGAGCTGTAACTAAGAGTATCATGTGGAGTAGACCCTAAAATTTGAAAGTGTTCTCCAACCTGGCAATTCAAAATTCAATTTAGGCAAGCATCCGTAAGTGAAATAAATTATAGACATCAACATCAACATCATCATAATCATTAGAAATAAAATTTAAAGACATATTATGGATATAGTACTATGTTTCTTGAAAGTTTTTGTGATGCTTCTAAACTTTAAAGACATATTTTATGGCTTAATGATAACATAGATTAGTGTTTTGTTTTCTGATGGAATGTTGTTGATCATTCATGGTCTTGAAGAAACTTTTGATTGTTTTGATTCTAAATTCTTGACGTTGTTTCTCAATGTGATATAGACTGACCACAAGATGGTTCAGTTGGTCCTCTCTTTTTGTTTAATCATTTGTCTTCTTCATGGTGTCAGTGTTCATTAATATTCATTAATGGTGGGCTGTGATTCCTTGGTAATAAAGGCATTGACAACATTCATAATCGTATAGCTCTTTACCTGATCTAGTCACATCATCAACATCGAGATTAGTTTGTCTAGCCTCGGCCTCAACCTCAACCTGCTCATTAACAACGGCCTCTACACTCTCTACAACTGCAATACAAATTGTTACATTAATCCAAACACCAACTGCAATTAAATTTGTATTACTACACTAATCAATTTAAGATGTTTACTTGTATTACTGTGATGCACGTGCTCATTGTCATCAACACGCACAGCTTGTGTACAGCAAGAATTAGCAGGCTCCAAATTTTCTAGATAATCATTTTTTAGAAGAAGAAAAAGTGGAGGCCAAAGAAGGGATAATTGTGAAGGTTTTCTAGATGTAGGTTACTGAATCATCATCTCTTGTTGATATAATTCAGATTCTACTCTGGAATAAACAAACTATAGAGATCTAACACAGCTAAACATAGAATAAAGTAAACAAGAAGGGATAGAAGATACCCGGATATCAACCAAGTATACTCCAATCTATATGCCTCCAAACTGTACTATCAAAGGTGCTGAGGAGAACCTGATTAATACCTTAGTGTTAGTGTATTGAGGAAGAGTCCAGTCCTAACAGAGGCTTCTAGCCCTAATCAACTCACAGTTAACATTGCCAATAATTGCTAGTTGTATGGATCAGAACATAATCTAATCTTTATTCATGCTCAGACTTGTTCTTATCTATTAGCCGAAGCTGCTTATCTTTCACACTAATATATGTTGATCTAAGTTTGCTTAAGGTAGAGAATCAAGGTTTTGGGGGAGGGAAGCACGTTATGTTTTTGGTGCTTCTCTCCCTAGAATCCAACACCATATATATGAATTGAATTATCTTCAAAAGGGCCGACCTGGTCTTATTAAATATATTTAATGTTAAAGCCAAGAGGCCGACCTTGGGCCCTTAACTAATTCAACCAACACATATATATAAATGAAATAATAATCTCCTTATTATTATAAATCGCACAAGGGTATTTATTTGATCAGTTTGATCTTGGCCGAAAGGCTATAATTATTAACACTCTGCACTGGTACTCAATCTGGCCTCCACTCCATATACATCTTCTCAGAATCTAAAAACTCTCCATCATTGATTCCTGTCATTTTTTTAGCATCTTGATGGACTGAGACCTTAAATTATTGAGCTTCTCTTTGTTTTGAGAATAGTTAAACATTCTCTACTTAACAGGGCCAACTATGTGAAGGTGGAAGCTCATCTGGCCCCTCCTAGGAGCCTCTTATGACCCTTTACGACATTTTAAGACCTCTAAGATGTATTCTTAGGGATCGTAAATGATTGTAAAGGGTCATAAGAGGTCCTGGGACACAACAGTTGAGAAACATAATTGTAGGCATCGTGGTCATAATTTTTTGGAGACAACGTAATTGAGTTGTCTACCCAAACAGTGGAGAGTAACTCCTGCACCTCCGATTCCAAGTTGACTACATCTGTTGCTCATGAATACAAGGTCCTCCAAGAAATGTATTCAACTTGGAATTGGGGGTGCAGAAGTTGCTCTACACTGCTTGGGTACACAACTCAATTACGTTGTCTCCAAAAGATTGTGACTATGATGCCTACAATTATGTTTCTCAGCTATTGTGAAATCTACATTTATGTTTCTCAGTTGTCGTGTTTATGTGCATGTTTTTTTTATGTATTTTGGATAGTAAGTCTAATTTAATTTGTCTATGGACTAAGACCTTAAATCATGTAATGAGGATGCTTAGAACACTAGCATATGCAAATTTCATTATTTAATAATAAAAATCTATTAAAATTTTTATACCTTCTCCCATTTGCTGGTGTAATTCCTCTTTGAGTATCCCCTTTCTCCTTTGCATCCAAAATGAACTCATTCCAATCCCTCGTTGGAATAAAGGGAGGATGCTCAAACTTCAGCAAGACTTCATACACACAACGTTCGTAGATTACGTTCAATGTGTTATTTACGTTTGTAAATAAGCATTGTGTACAAATCTATGGACAGTGTGTGGTACGAAGCCACGCTCAAGCTTGAAAATGATAGTCAATCCATAGTCAAGGTCAAGGAACAAATGGAACAACCAAGAAAACACTATACATTAAATCATGTGATTGATAGTAGATTGGGGCTCACCTGAGCCATAAACATAAAGAATTATTCTAAAAAATGATGTAAACCATATAGATGCACACTTGAGGCAAAGAGAAGTTACGTCATATCCATATTAAAATATTAGTTACAATATGAAAATACTAAACTAACTAATTCCTAAGTTCATCTCTACATATGGTCGCAACAAAGATATGCGATTATAATACAAAGAAGGCATCGTAAAAATATAATTTCAGAATTTTCCCTAGCCTGACATATTTTGCACTCAAATCCTTCATCGCGGATAAGTGGAGATGGGCGGATAGATGCAGATGAGTTGTCATCGACCCAACTAAAGTATCCGCAGCATTATTTCCCTGTGATGCCCAGTCTACATTAGTTCTTATATTATAATGAATAGTATTTACACTAGAAACATTAAATATATACACATCAACAACCTTTTTTCTATTTAGGCAGCACCAACATTGTCATCTAGGGTTGTTCGGTGTCCGTGAAGTCTTCAACACACACTGCCCACCACCACATCGACAGTTTGGCACATTGACAAGAGTCATCGAGCCTATATATCAATAATGCACCACACCATCATTACTACATTTATTATTTTTATATGAAATATACCAAGGAGTACCATCAGAAATATTAACCATTTACAATAATGAAAAGTAAACCTAAATCAAATAGCTCATTTTTTTATCAGCATGTGTAGTCTCTATGTATATGAAAAATGAAAGAAATATGAAGCTAAAATAAAATAGTGAACAAAATAGTATTCCACATAGACTGAATGAAATTTACCATCAAAAGAAGGTGACAAAATCCTGTCATGAAGCATAGACATAGGAAATAAAAAAGGGACAAAAGACAAGAAATAAGAAAAATCATTACGACTATAGAAAAATCATTTATACTATAATGAAAAAAAGAAACACTCTTTGTCAACAATTTGCAAAATCATTAGGACTATAGAAAAATAATTAAGACTATACAAAATCAAATTTTAAAAATGGACGGTTCTGATGCTTTGCCATTGCAACAATTGAGCATTCATCATTTGGTATTGTGTATTCCATTTAAGTATGTCAACAATGTTCAAAATCCTGTCACCAAGCACAGATAAGAAATAAGAAAAACCATTAGGACTATAGAAAAATCAAGTTCTATAAATGGATGGTTCTAATATTGCTTTGCCATTACAACAATTGAGCATTCATCATTTGGTACTTCTTGGTGTATTCCATTTAATTTTTTCAGTTGTCGTGTTTATGTGCATGTTCTTTATGTGTTTGGCTTCTCTCCCTCGCAAGGGATGTGTCGATAGGTAATTGATTTGAAAGCATAATGATTTGACGGTATTTTTTCAAGATAGGCGTAATCACCCCGCCAACATTAATTAGCAAAATTTGTGATATATGTCAAGTACTTATAATCAGTATGCCCAAAAAATAGAGACTTAGAAGTAAAAGCATGTCCTTTGGTTTACTAATTTACGTATAATCAGTATGTCCTTTGGTTTACTAGTTTAATCTAGTTTAAGAATGGTTTGTTTCATGTTTGAATGTACCATTGAATGAAGCTTGGCTATATTAAGTACAATCTTAAGACTCGTGACTCTTCAAATTCTCTTGTTTCCTTCAGACCTCCAAACATGTGTACTTTGAGTAGCCCCCCAACAAATGGACTTGTGATGATTTTCACAATAGTACATGTGTAGGAGGACTACTCAAAGTACTACTTAGGAAAATTTGAATGTTCATCACCTGTGCATATTAGAGTTGATCATAGAAGGTATATGCTAGACCCAGCAACAAATAGATTTGTGGTGATTTTATCAATAGTACATGTGTTGCTGGGTAAGCTCCCAATAGCGCTCAGGAAAATATGCATGTGCATCACTTGTGCATATGAAGTGACCCAAATGGAAGATACAATCACTAAATTATGCATACTCCTTATTTTGTTCTGTGTTGATATTGTTAGACATGGTCTTTCTTGAATAGAATGACTCGTTACTTGTACATTGACTAGAATGTTGGTGGAAGAAGGATGATTTGTTTGCAACCATTTTTTCAACTCTAATTTTCTCAACACAAAGGGACATTTATCATAGCCATAGAAACATGATTATTTTAAAATGAAATACACCAAGGAGTACCATAAAAAATATTGACTATTTACAATCATGAATAGTTAACCTTAATCAAATAGCTCATTTTTTTATCAGCATGTGTAGTCTCTGTGTATATGAAAAATGAATGAAATATCAAGCTAAACTAAAGCAGTGAACAAAAATTCAAATTCAAGGCCTAATTTATCAAGAGCAACAAACATTAGGATCAAAGAAAAATCATTAAGAGTATAGAAAAATCATTAGGACTATAGAAAAATCATTAAGACTAGAAAATCAAGTTCTAGAAAAATCATTAAGAGTACTATAGAAAAATCATTAGGACTATAGAAAAATCATTAAGACTACAAAATCAAGTTCTAAAAAAATCATTACGACTATAGAAAAATCATTTAGACTATAAAATCAAGTTCTAGAAATGGACAGTTCTGATGCTTTTCCATTACAACAATTGAGCATTCATCATTTGGTACTTCTTAGTGTATTCAATTTAAGTTTTTCAATTGCCATGTTTATGTGCATGTTGTTTATGTGTTTGGCTTCTCTCCCTCGCAAGGGATATGTCGATAGGTAATTGATTTGAAAGCATAATGATTTGACTGTTCCAAGTAATATTTTTAATCCTTTGAAGTTTCTCATGATTTTGATGTAAGTTGATTGGATTAAGCAATTTGGGGATCCAATAGGACTTTAGGGGAGTTTAATAAATATTTTGGAAGACTTAGAGGAACTATTAGCAAGATTGTTCCTTCATCTACATCGAGTTAGACTGAATTTGCTAAGTTTTTCCTTTGTTTTCAAGTGTATTTTGTAATTTATTTCCTTTCCATGGACCCAAAGACCTAGGACCCATGGAAAAAGGATACTAACAATGTATTATACAACTCTAATGTTCTTGACTTGCAGAGATTTGAGAAAGTAAAGAGAACATTGGCTATGTTTAATGTTAACTGTTCCTGCACAATTCACTCATACAACAGTGAAATGCTATGTGATTGACAATTTCATACAACTGGTCCTTTGGCGTGTATTAAGCAGAATAGAATTTTCAGCATATTATTATCATTCTATTTCTTTGTTGTAAACATGTCATTGGTATTCCATCATTGTCTAGTATTTTGATAATGGAAAACTTGGGGCAAAGTGAGTGACAAAATGAAATTTTATGTACAAAACAAAGCATCCTACAAAGGGTGACAGATGAAAAAAATATTGAAAATCTGAGGACACCTGAAACAAGTGAAATAATATTTTTTTGTTGAAATAAATGAAGCCAATAGAAATATGAACAGAATAATTACTTCTGAAGAATCTAAATTTTATATAGAAAGCACAGAAAGTATTATATATTTGATTTACAGAGTGAATCAAAAATTTAATTTAGACACCTAACTATCAATTTGTGCATTACGGTTCACCTCATTTGCCCTCGTCAACCCTAATTGCCCTGCAAGAAATTTGACCAAGCTAACTCCACTATCATAGTTTTATTCCAAAAGTATCACATGGATGTCGCCAGCTCCATGAATACATGGCATGCAGTACACGTGTCAATAAAACTGGATTCCACGAGACAAAACAGGAAAATTGAAAGAATATTTGAAACCAACTCAACAACGTAGTAGACATCATTGACTGGAAACTTGCTAATTTTATAAATTATCTACAATTGCTACAATGCACTAGCAGACACCTTGCATATCGTGTGTTCTCTTGCATTGTTATCAGTGTCACCCCAAAGACCTAGACTTGCTTTGAAGTTTTTAAAATAAGAGAAGGTGCCTTTTTGTTGTTAGCAAATGCCATCCGGTACTTGGAAACTGTAAATTTCAGAGAATTGTCTTGGAAACCTCTACTTCTGCAATGCACTGCCAAATATATTGTAAGATGTGCTTTCTTAGAAGATGTGCCTTCTCTTGCTTTGAAATCTTTTTTTTTTTTTGCCTCTGATCTCTGTTGCATCATTTTTAGTCCAATCAAACAATAAATAAAACCTTTTAACTTGTGTCATGTTTAAAAAACTTGCACCTTTCTTAACCGAAACATTGCATTAAAATGAAAAATGAAAAAAATCTGAATAATGATTGGTTGGGGCGAATTAAGTTTAATCACTAGTTAAGTATTAAGCCCTTGGCAATAGTTACTGGAACTAAAAAGAACGCTGGCTATGCATAGATTTATATTTCTTTTCTTTTTCTTTCTCAATTATCATAGTATCCATACCTGTGAACAATGACATAGGAAAAAAAAAATTAATTAGAAAATGTCAACATTGAGTTTTCTAATTTATCTTTATAAAAATAACTTATTTTTATAATAAACATTGTCCAATCATAATTCTATAATCCATTCAAGCTGTTATAGCACATTGCAGGTCTACAATTCAAAAGTTACCTCTATGTTATGTCTTTATTTTAAAATATTTTATAGATCTTTAATTATATTGATATATATATTAATTTATTAAAAATATAACTATATCGATTATTTATTTATTAAAAATATAATTATACAAATTATTTATTTGTTAAAAATATAAGTATATGAATTATTTATTTGTTAAAAATATAAGTATATGAACTATAAAGTACAATTCTTCAATATTACTTATAAGAAAGTAATAGATGACATAAAGTTTTTATTGTAATCTTTTTTACTTAATATTTTCTCAGTGCTTAGTTAACTAGTTAGTTGTTATATTTATAGTGAAAATATTTTAAAAAATAATACCATTATATTTAGTCTACAACACTAGATGGTTGTGACCTCTTTTTTAAGAGTGGGACTTCTTCATCATAAGATTAATTCAAATTAGAATATAATTTTGTTAAAAATATTTAGTCTACAATACTAGATGGTTGTGACCTCTTTTTTAAGAGTAGAACTTCTTCCTCATAAGATGAATTCAAATTATAATATAATTTTGTCAAAGATTTCTAGAACTAAAGTCTATCTTCTAGACATTCTGAATTCTATTGTATCCTTCCAATTTTTTGTTTTGCCCTGTATTAGTGATAAGTCAAAATGCCCATGAAAGGTCAATGGGGTCATTGGAAACCTAAAAAATATCAATGTTACAGATTGCATTGCCTCAATAACCCACATGAACAAGTTGAAATAAAAGTAAACAAAAAGAAAATGCATCTGAATAATCACACGTTAGAAACTAGAAGCATATTACTTTTCCCTCATACTTTCCATTCCATTGTGATTTTCCGTATAGACATTTGAATGAGAAGTTTACAAATAAAAATTGAAAAGTTTACAAATATAAAATGAACTAGCTGTACGTTTTCCATTTTTCTTCTAATTATCCTTAAATTCATTTTTCCTTCTATTTCTCACCATAGATACACATATAGTGCAACAAGTTTGCAGACTTACGAAATGCAAAGTAATATCCCTTTTTCCGTCAAACCAGAATACTTTTATCGTGTTTCCTCCTCTATCTCCCTTGCGTCCGACATGAAGTGGCTGCAAGAATATTAGTTGTAGTTTTTTCTGTGAATATCCATAAACAATTTCTAGATGACTGAGAAATTATCTTCCACTCCTTAAGAATTTTCAATATCAGCAAACTGTTAAAGAGGATGGATAATCAGAACAAGACCTGATGAGTGTCGGCCATGAAGTGAACCAGAAAAAGTAATGCTTCTGTCATATTAGCTGCGAAATTCAGGGATATATATATCACTTTCCAAATTAGAGATCTCCTTAAAAAATGGTGTACATTTGAAAAGAAGCTGCAAATTATGAACATAATTAATAGGCACCATTGAGAAAACTAGAACAACCACTAACATGCTACAATAATTTGTAAAGAAGATGCATACGTTTCCCATGACCCGTGCCTTCCTCATGAGACGGTTTCTGAGAATATCTTTCAAGCTGACATATGTAATTATTGATGGCTCCTACCAGACACATGTTTTCTTTACAGTCCCCTGCACCATAAATAATAGTGACATTCATTTAATAAAATAAGGGATATAATGAGTGTCGAAGTATAGCAATTGCATGCACTTTTATGTACATTAAATCAATCTATAAATGGATGAAAAAATATTAACTTTTTCAAATGATGGCAAATCACTGCTAAGCTCCCGGCATGCTTTGTAATACTCAGAAAAGCAGGCGAGACTCGGAATCCCCAGCGCAGAAACATACTCTACTTTTAGTTTTGATGACGAAAACAATTAAATTTTTCAGCTTAAATTCAGATTCGATCGATGATTTTATACTTGGTGGCCATATGCATTTGATATCAGCACATATCGTCTGGTGGGAAAAACACTTACGAGAATAGTTAAAGTTGCTCGCTCCACTACTTGTTACTTTTAAATTCGTCAGCCCATGAACAAAGCGATGCAAGATGACCCTTTGCAGAGTCTGGAAGCAGTTTCGCCAATCTGTCTTTTACTGTGTTACTTAGCCTGTCCTGCACTTACACATTATGAGAGGCAGTGAGGAGAAATTTTTAGATTATAAAAACGGAAAATAGAAATAAACATATTTCGGACAAATACGGGACGCATTCGAGCGTAAACCCAGCTTGATAGAGCATATTCATGGATAAAATTCTAAGAATATAGACCGTAGTCTTAATTTACCTGGTTTTAAGAAAAGGTTCCTCACCTGAGCGATCTTGCATATATATGATATAATGCCCATCTTTTCCCCAAGAGAGTGCAGCAGGAAGAACTGAAGCCATAGAAATCAATACACAAAACATTAGAAAAGACTTGAACCTGCCCATCATTCAGATAGATGGTGATCGACAACACAATGTTTCCAGTGGCGTTGAGATGAGGAGTGTGTGGTTATATATAATTCTAAGTTGGAGAGTCATTATATATAGTTGGGTTAATACCAGGCTTTTCCCTTGAAGTAAAAAATGAAAATAAAAATAAAAAATAAAAGTAAAAGGGGGATTGGAAAGTGAACGATAATACTTACTGAATCCACAACTCTGGGTCAATTGTTGAAAGTAAATTGCAGACGAAATAAATTTAAAAAACAAAATAGAAAATAACAGATCAAAATACATAGACAGAGACATTAATTATAGTGGTTCATCCAACTATTCTGAATTACATCCATTTTACAAGCAGGACATATCTCTTTTATTAAAATACAGTCTGTTGCAATAAACCAGCAGCTCTCAGTGCTATTTACTTTTACATTGCATGGTCAAACATAATCTTAGCATCTACGGAAATCAGGGAATCTGACGGTTACAACAGCAGGAGATTGGGCTTCACAGACTATGTAGCCGTTACATGACAGAGGCATTACAATCTTCCACTTGAAGTCCAATCAATGAGCGTTACAATCTCTCACTTGAAGTCTAATCAATGCTACGAGGCGAGCTGCTCAGAGATATCCCCCACTTGGTGCTTATGACTATGTCATCACAATGCCGAGGGAAGTTCTACAGAATTTGAACTTCTCTCGTGGTACAACCTGTACACACTAGAATGTGCACTTCTCTAAGTTTTTGCTTCCAAGGGAATCCATGAATGGGAAACTTTAAAAAATGACCTAAAGCTCCCTAGGCATGGAGTGCAAGGATATTAAGAGTGCTCTCAGCTAGAGCTATTAAGCCTATGACCTTGCTAGTAAACCATGCAATGGGAGATTCAATGGAGACAAGGGCAAGAATGTCAATATCCTCAAGGATCAATATGAGAATGAAATGCAACTATACTGGAAATGAGAATGCAAGCTAAGCTATGAAAAAGAAAGATGCAAATGTTACAATCCAAGCTAATTAATCTATGTGAGTTAATCTAGAGCATAGAAATGAAGCTAATCTAAGAAAGCATAAATATAAAGCTATGATGCAAGAAATGAAAAATGGATGCAAGAATGTCTTCAAAAAGCTCCAAAGTCTCCAAGCAATCCTGCAACATAAGGTTAGTATTCAAAAGATAGATGCCAAAATGAGAAGAGAGCTCTCTTTTTATAAGAAATGAGAAAGAATGGACCATGGAGATTAAGAGGCAAAAGATTTAATCATGGGTGGAGCTTGAAAGAGGAGCAATCTATGTGCACAAGTATCTTCCAATGAGAAAATAAGAGTTGACTTTTGTGTCCATATGAAATAAAAAGTGCCTTTTTCCCTTTTTATAAAATAGGAATAATGCTTTATTTGTGCGGATAAGAGGAAAAGTGGGAGGTTTTTTATTTAATAAAAGGGGAGGAAATTCTTTTTAATTAAATAAAGACTTAGGATAAGATGGTTAACCCATAGAAAATAATCGAATAAATGATAGCACTAGGATTTGAGCAATTGATAATTTAACAAAAGGGGCTAATAGTCTAGATGACCATTTTTGGGTGATTACATTTGCCCCTCTTTGACTAATGTGTGATCGATCTAGGAACACATTACGTCAAAGAATAGATCAGCCAAGAAGGCAATAGAGATCTTATTCCAAAGAATGAAGTGCAGAGAGATAGCAAATTCTGCATGGTCAGCCTGGTAGCGACAGTACTGAACACTTAGGAAAGAGATGGACATTATTAGGACTCGAGATGAGAACTAACATGTCAAGTGCAAAGATAGATCGATCAGAGCAAATGGAGTGGTCAAGCATATGCTCTAGAGAATAGCCAATAGGATATGATGTGTCTACCCCCTCGGGATCAAAATTGAAATTAGGTAGAGGAAAAGCAAAAGCAAGAGCAACATGATCAAATCACTAGAAATCATAATCGAAGAGATGAAGAACGATAGGATAACCATCAAGTAGTGAAGATATGCCCCAGTCAAGACCTCAGAGAGAGATGAATGAAATGAATGAAAGATTAAAAGGGTGAGAGAGATGGGGATGAAGAAATGAAAATGCCCCAACAAATATCGAAAGATCAGGCCTCAAATGGTCAGCCAACTACGTAGAAGAAGGGAAATTTTGAAATGCGATTTTGACTATCAAGATGAACTCAGATTTTAATTTTGATCTCAAAAATGGATCCAGGACGTCGAAATTAGCTAGAGGTGCAATTTTCATGAAATTCTGAGATGTTTTGAAAATTGGTCAAAAAGTCAAAATGCTATATAAGGGGTAAAAAAGTCATTTTCAAATTTATTTGTCTTTTGTGATTTTGAGAATCTTAAGAGCTCAGAGAGAGAAGATGACCTAGCAAGCAGCAGTTTTGGTTCATTGTCATCGATTCGAGCGCGGTCGGTTGCAAAACCGGCCTCCTCAATATGGTGTCGCGGTAAGTTTTCAGAAAAAAATTTCTTTTTTGAGTCATTAATGAGCATTTAATGTATTTTAAACATGTTTTTAATGTTTTTAAAAAAAATTTAAATTTTTTTAGTGCGAAAGATCGCACGATACTTAAAAAGTATCGCACACTTTGAGAAGCTTTGTCGTGTGATAGTTCGCGGGACCAAAAAGTATTGCTTGACTGTTCAATCCAGTGTCGCACAAGACTGGATGAAACATCGTGCGATACTTAGTGAAATATCGCATGGGCAAAGATTATCGCACTACTATTGAAGAAAATATCGCACGATACTTTCCAAAAAAATAGTGTCGCACTAATTAATAAGAAATATCACATGTTTAAATTTTGAGCAATATGACATGGGTCTAGACAATTTTTGCATTTAAGTTTCCATGTACTAATTTCAATCATCCATCATGATATGTGCTGACATCTAGATTAGTTTATGGCTTGCATGAGACTTTCCCAGCACTACTGATTAGAGCGCCGCGAGTGGCTGGGCTATGGTGCGTCCGAGATCTAGACGATCTCGGGAAGGATGATTTGGCTAGCATGAGTTTTGGGTTCCTCCTTGATATGCCCCATATTCAAGAAAATCATGGGTTGTTGACTACTCTAGCTGAGAGGTGGCACAACGAGCACACTGCCTTCCATCTACCTACTGGAGAGGTGACCATCACCTTAGAAGATGTCTATCAGATCCTGCGAGTGCCGAGTCATGGAGATCTGGTGAGTATAATCATGTTTCTAAATATGTAGAGATGTAAAGTTTCCATATGATAAGAAACTGACATGATTTTCTATTGGCACAAGTATATTACGATCAGGATCTGACTGAGGGACGATAGGCCATCCAGGACTTGTTCCAGGATGTTACCATTATCGACAGACACCTCAGCTAGGAGCGGCTGATGGAGGAGTATGGCAAGGACTTCCCAGTGCCTTGCATTGTTTGTTCTATTGTTGCATAGGCCCTTATCATTGACAGGAGTCAGAAGGGGTTTCCACTAGGATGGGGCAGGTTAGTGGTGGATCTGGTTGCACATCCATGATAGTTAGCATGGGGCCCGACCATATTGGCCGATATGTATCATGAGCTCCATGAGATTGTTTACAGAGATGGCAAGACATGGGCATGTGGAGCCATTCTAGCTCAGATATGGGTGTGGGAGCACATTGTCGTAGTGCGCCCACATGTACAGCCGAGGGAGCGGAGGTGCCCCTACATTTTTAGATATATGAGATTCATATCATATGCTCATAGCGGGGACTTGGCATTTTATAGGAGACTATTTGATGAGTTGACCACTTTTGAGTGGAGGTCATACAGGGCTTGCGAGCAGTGGAGCGATAGAGATCGTGAGTTGGGATATATGTTATGCAGCTGGCCAGCGGTAGGCTGCCATGCTGAGGTTGTGGAGAGATTTGTCATCACTTGCATTTGGAGACAGTTTGGTCGACAGTAGCGGGTATCCACAGAGACCACCTATGCTAGGTCTCAAGATGAGGAGGGGCATGGATGGCTGCCGATGTTGGACTACCAGCAGGCAGTATAAGAGATAGCTAAGATATGGAGGGAGCCATGGGACTACCTCACAGAGATAGCAGATGCAGGTGCAAATGCAGCCTACAGGGCAGAGCAATGGAGATGTCCTTTCCCTAGGTTTACTATGCTAGATGCAGACCCACAGGCACAGGGTGGAGATAGAGACAACGGGGATGATGGGGGAGGGAGGGGTGGAGAGAGAGGAGAGGGTTCTAGGTCAGATGGCCGATGGTGGGCACAGAGACATAGGTCAGTGAGCCCTAAGGAGGATGATGTGGCGAGAGTTGTTCATCGTAGGGTAGACGCAGGGCAGGATCAACCTACAGGGGGAGGGGATCTGAGAGCGAGGATCCAAGTTCTAGAGGCAAAGATGCAGCAACTACAGATCACCATAGCTGTCAGAGAGTAGTAGCTGACAGATCTAAGAGCCGAGATCGAGTGGTGGGATAGGGCCATACAGGTTGCTACTACAGAGAGCTGGAGAGAGGTAGCACGAGCTGCATATTATCATGGGTTCTATATACAGGCTGTACCAGAGGGTCAAAAAGCACCGCCCTACTCTACAGTAGCTGGGAGATCTGACATGGTACCAGACGTAGCGGCAACACCACCTCCTCCACCACCAGCTCCTCATGATGGTGCTAGCGATTCTTAGGTTTATGTTAGATAGAAGTATAGAGACATATCCTGGGACTTTATCCAAATTTTTGTATCCCACATTGTATCATGACATTGTTATATATATGAGATTACTGGATTTACGATATAGCTTGTGTATTTGTCCCACTTGTGATGGATGTTTCAGTTTTATATTATCTTGTCATATTAAATGTATGTTATATGCTCATATATATTCTCTCTCATAGATGTATGTGTAGTTCTCATGTTTATGATATAGACTCATATTTTTGAAAATGATGTTTTTGATGATATAGATATGATGATAAGATTAACCCCTTGTGATGACATGATAAAAGATGTGATGTGGAAGACAAGGATCGAAAAACATGATTGAGAAAAGGAAAGGTGAGCGCAGTTGACCGATAGGTCCATGAAAGATGAAAGGAGAGCTCTCTCCATATGCAAGATGCAAAACTAACTATCATGAACCTAAAAATGCAAGCTACTATGAAAAGTGGTTTACTTGCAAGGTCACAAAGCTTTTAGACTCTAATTTTTATCATTGAGCGTTATTGGTAGCATCGCAAGATCATACAATACACACTAGTATAACTATGGATATATGAATATGATCTATATTAGATGAAATGTGGGAATCCCACCTAGGCACCAAAGACATATAGGTCAAGATGACTAGTGCAATGAGATTCCCTAAGTTTAATATGGCAAGATTATGCTCGCACTGAGACATAGGAAAGTCAAGATGTCTATAAGCACGCACTCATGAACACAGTCAAGGGCAATACCTTGTAAGTCCTAATGTCAAGTAGAACCAGCATAAATGCTAATGACAGTTAAGACCAACAAAATATATCCACAAGCAGAGAAAGAAATAAAACATGTCCTCATGCCCCCAGTGTTCTAGCTATGCATCATCAAAAATTATTAGGGGGAGAACACTCAGTAAAGAAATCCTCATAGACAGCACACAAAGAAAGAAAGTCAAGCAAGTCAAGTGTTTTAAGTGTGTGTGTGTAGGTCATAGAGTCAATATTTGAGTATCGCTGCCAATGGAAATATCATATCATTCTAGACTGCAATTAAACATCTGATAAGTGTTGAAAAACACTTGACGCTAGGGTAGTGTTGAAAAACACAGTTTGGGGAGTGTTGAGAAACACTGTTTGAACTAAGTGGCCTGAGAAACCCCGACGCAGAAAGAGACCCAAGATAAACTTAGAACAACATATGCACCCTAGACTAAGACAAGAGTCAATTCTAGGCTAGGAGATACAAAGTGAGAAGTGGAGCGAATGAGTGCCACACAAGACTGATAGACATAGGTGCAAGGGTCTCAAGCAGCACCTGTTTTCAGGTTCTCACCACTTGATAGATTTTTTCAGGACTTTTTTTTAAAAAAAAATTTGTATTTTTGCTACCAAGGCACTTGTTTCTAGGTTTTCACCAAGGCACTTTTTCTATTTTTTTGAATTTTTGTATTTTTTAATTTTTTTGGTGAGACATCAAAGCGCCTATTGCTAGGTTTTCACTAGGATGCTCATTTTTTCAATACTTTTTATGCTTTTTAGGATTTTTTCAGCATCATATATGATTTTTTTAAAAAAATTTCAAGATCATAAAGAATATGTACAAAAAGCTCAAGAACCTTAGGCATAGAACTTTTTCAGATGTAGAACATTAATAGGCTTAGTAAGCTCTTCTCCCTCAGGTGTAGATAGCTGATAGGCTCTGGACCTAAATGTCATTGTGATAATGTAAGGCCCTAACCAATTTGGCTCAAACTTTCCTTTCTGCTCCCTATTCTGCCGATTTTTGAGATTTTCTCTGAGAACTAGCTCACCCACTTGAAACTCTCTAGGATGAACTTTCTTATTGTAAGCAGTAGACATTCTCTTCTGATAAGTGTGCATGTGATCAAAAGTGGCCTTGCGGCATTCTTCCAACATGGTAAGCTCATGCACTCTCATGGCCCTTTCATCTTCATCGGTAATCAAACCATGGAGAGAGACTCTTAGTGAAGGTATTTCAACCTCTAATGGTAAGACAACCTCAAAACCATAGACCAAGGAGAAAGGTGTTGCACTCGTAGGAGTGCGGATAGAAGTTTTGTAAGCCCATAGTGCAGGATTGATCTGCAATGCCAATCCTTGCCTGATTTGTGCACTGTTCTATGGAGAATTTTCACCAATGTTTTGTTTGAGGCCTCAGCTTGGCCATTCCCTTGAGGATAGTAAATAGAAGACCAATGTTGTTTGATTTTGAAATTTTTGCACAAGTGCTTCAGGTCTTTGTTCTTAAATTGGCCGCTATTATCCGTGACTATGGAGGAAGGAATACAATAGCGGAAAATAATGTGATTCAAAATAAATAGGGAAACATGTTTTTCGGTAGCTATTGATAGTGGGATAGCCTCAACCCATTTGGTGAAATATTTAGTAGCTGTAATGATGAACTTATGCCCACTCGAAGAACTAGGACAAATCTTGCCTACCAAGTCAAAGGCCCATTGCTAAAATGGCCAGTAAGTAACAAAGGGAATGAGCTCACGTCCAAGAGCATGAATGAGATTCCCATGTAGTTGACATTTTTTACAGGACTTGGCATATCGAATAGCATTAGCTTGCATAGTAGGCCAATAGTAGCTAGCCCTAAGAAATTTCCGAGCGAGCGCAAGACCATTAGAGTGTGACCCACATATGCTGTCATGAACTTTGGCTAGCGCCTTTTCTGACTCCTCTATTTCTAGACACCTAAGGAGAGTTCTATCTAGACTCTTCCTATAAAAGTCACTAGAGATGAGGGTAAAGTGTGAGGCATTACAGATGAGCTGGTGCTTCTCATTGCACGTTAGATTTTTAAGGATAACTTGATCACAGAGATAGGAAAAGATGGTGGCATAGCGGGAGGAGTCATGACCAACCACAGTGTAAATGACACATTCATCAGGAGAATTGTAGGCAAGGTGGCACAATTCTTCCACCAGGAACTCAATGCATGATTCATGCTCTTCCAATTGCAGAATGGATGCCAAAGTAGCCATAGCATCAACAACCTTGTTCTCAGCTCTAGGAATTTGTTGAAATGAAACAGAGGTAAAATAATTCCTGAGTGAGTCTATCATCCTCTTGTAAGGAATCAACTTGTCATCCTTTATTTGGTAATCATCATTTACTTGGTTTATGACAAGCTGAGAATCTCCAAAAATATACAACTCAGAAATCCTCCATTCAAGGGCAAGCTTAACACCATTCGGCAAGGCTTCATATTCAGCTATGTTATTGGTGCATGGAAAGAGAAGTTTATAGGATTTAGAAATGGTGTATCTATTAGGGGCAACAAATAGGATTCCAGTACTAGCGCCATTCTATGTGTGAGAACCATCAAAAAACATTTTCCATGTACGCCCTATGATATTCATGATTGAGGCATCTAGAAAATCTATTTGCAGAGGAGCATTATCGATTATGGGAAACTCAGCCAATTGATCCGCAATCACTTGCCCTTTAATAGCTTTCCTCTCAATATACTAAATGTCAAATTCTAAAAGAATCAGCATCCACTTGGCAAGGCGTCCAGTAAGCGGAGCTTTACTTAGGAGATATTTTAAAAGATCAATTTTGGCAACCAGTTGTGTAGTATGTGCAAGCATGTAATGTCTGAGTTTTTGAGATGCAAACACCACAGCTAAACAAGCCTTTCCAATACTGGTGTAATTGAGTTCATAAGCAACCGGAGTGCGACTGATATAACAAATAGCTCATTCTTTTCCCTTATCATCATGTTGTGCAAGGAGAGTCCCTAAGGAATTTTTTGTAGCAGAAATGTATAATTTCAAGGGTTTCCCTTGGATACGTGGCATAAGAATAGGAGTTTGTGCTAGGTAATCCTTGAGCTGGTCCAGGTTCTTTTGACACTCCTCATTCCATATACAAGTAGCTCCTTTATGCAAATTCTGATTGAATGGTTGAGCTCTGTCAGCTAGCTGATAAATGAACCGCCTGATAGATTGGAGACAGCCTTGAAGACTCCTTAATTGCTTGATGTTACAAGGAGGTGGCATCTCCATGATAGCTTGCACTTTTTTGGGGTCTACTTCTATTCCTTTTGCTGATATTATGTATCCTAGCAGTTTCCCAGAAGTGACACCAAAAGCACATTTTTAAAGATTTAATCTGAGTTGAAATCATTCCATACAGTCTAATATCAAACCCAAATCAGACAAATGAGTGCTTCTTTGTTGTGATTTGGCAAGCATGTCATCAACATAGTCCTCCATGTTTTTGTGCATCATATCATGAAAGATGGTAGTCATGGCTCTTTGATAGGTTGCACTAGCATTTTAAAGCTTGAACGACATGACATTCCAGCAAAAGGTACCCCATGCACATGTGAAGGCTATCTTCTCTTGGTCCTCGGGGGCGATCTTAATCTGGTTATATTCAGAGAAGCCATCCATAAGGGAATACATTTCATAGCCCATTGTCATGTCCATTATCATGTCGATGTTTGGAAGTGGAAAATCATCCTGAGGGCATGCTTTATTCAGGTTTCAAAAATTAGTGCATACACAAATGGACTTGTGTTTGGAAATAGGGACAATGTTAGAAATCCACTCAGCGTAGTCAATAGCTCTGATGAAATTGGCTTTTAGGAGCTTCTCAAGTTCAGCCTTAACTAGTAATGCCACATGGGGATGCATCTTTCTCAATTTTTGTTTGACAGGTTTTACCTCTGGAGCAATAGAGAGATGATGCATAATAAGCTCAGTGTCTAAACCCGGCATGTCTGAGTATGTCCATGCAAAATTAATCTTTTTCTCTTGAAAGAATGTAGCAAATTGTTCTTTTTCTTCTGTTGAGAGGGACTAAGCCACATGTATGATTTTAGGAGATTCTTCTATCCCTAAGTTGATGGGCTGTGTAGGTTCTATTAGAACTGAAGACCTTTCTTGAAATAGCTCAACAGACTACCAAGTACCTCATCCTCGGGCACCTCAGCAAGGTTTTCACCCTTAGATATGTCTTTATTTTTACTATTTTGAGGTTCGGATACCATCACAATATGGTTTTTGCCATCCGACCATTGCTTTTTTCTTTTAATTTTATGATTGAGGTACTTGATATCTGATTCAGTCATGTTTGTTGTTGGTTCGTTGGTGGAAGAAGTAACAGGTTCAATGGCATTGAGGTAGCAGGCGATCTCATAGTCATTTCGAAAGGAAGGCAATATAGGTCTTTGATCTTGGGCAGACCAATCTATGAGATTTGAGTGTATGAGGGAAAGTGAAATGACAAGTTCAAGGTTATTGATGTAGGGGATATCATCTCTGGTGACAAGAGAAGTCGAGCCTATAGGGTAGGCCCCAAAAGTATCGAGATCTAAATTTGTCATGGAAGGACCAGCGTGGTCCATTAAAGCAATATGTGGATTGAACTCGTCAGACCCTGCGCGAGACTCATCAACTACGTTGGGTTGGTCACTATAGGTATGAATCACATCAACATCCATATCTACCATGGAAGATCCATCTGAGAGAGTGTCTCATTCATACTCATTGGAATCAGTTGTGGAACTTTTGTTGGGATGTTTGCACCAAGAAGGCTTAGGACGCCTAGAAGTAGAGGTACTCATGTCATTATGTGTGAGATCTCCTCTTTCCATCAACCGTGCAATATTTCTACGTTGTCTATCAAAGCTCAACGACTCATTAGGCACAAAATTTCTAGATGTGGAGGCTTTAGCTGTATCATCAGTAGGCATGCATTTTCCTCCCCAAAGAAGTGAAGGAAATCCAAAAATGTACACACTAGAATGTGCACTTCTCTAAGTTTTTGCTTCCAAGGGAATTCATGAATGGGAAACCTTGAAAAATGACCTAGAGCTCCCTAGGCATAGAGTGCAAGGATATTAAGAGTGCTCTCAGCTAGAGCTATTAAGCCTATGACCTTGCTAGTAAACCATGCAATGGGAGATTCAATGGAGACAAGGGAAAGAATGCCAATATCCTCAAGGATCAATATGAGAATGAAATGCAACTATACTAAAAATGAGAATGCAAGCTACACTATGAAAAAGAAAGATGCTATGGTTAACCCATAGAAAATAATCGAATAAATGATAGCACTAGGATCTGAGCAATTGATGATTTAGCAAAATAGGCTAATAGTCTAGATGACCATTTTTGGGTGATTACACAACCTTGGTGAACGGATCAGCCAGATTGACCTTTGTATTAATCTTCTCTAACTGTAATCTTCCCTCTTCAAGAGCATAACGGATGAAGTGAAATTTAGTTTCTATATGCTTTGTGCGACTGTGGAATGTTGAATCTTTGGCCAAATGAATGGCGATGTTGCTGTCAAAGAATAGAGTAAATGTGGATTGTTTAAATCCCAACTCTCCAAACAATCGATGTAATAACGGATGAAGTGAAATTTGGTTTCTATATGCTTTGTGCGACTGTGGAATGTTGAATCTTTGGCCAAATGAATGGCGATGTTGCTGTCAAAGAATAGAGTAAATGTGGATTGTTTAAATCCCAACTCTCCAAACAATCGATGTAACCATATCAGCTCTTTATCTCCCTCAGCGAGAGTAATGTATTCAGCCTCGGTGGAGGAAAGTGCAACCACTTGCTGCTTCTAAGAAGTCCAGCTAATCACTGCCCAAGAAAAAGTAAACACAGCCTGTTGTTGACCTCCTTGTATCTAAATCTCCCGTCATATCAGAATCAGCATATCCACAAATATAAGGGGCCTTACTGTTAAAACATAAAACATGAGAGGAAGTGCCTCTCAAATACCGAAGAGTCCATTGAACTGCTTGCCAATGAGTTTTACCTGGATTACTCTTAAAACCACTCACAACTCCCACTACATGAGCAATATCCAGACGTGTGCTAACCATGACGTACATTAAACTCCCAACTGCTGAGGAATAAGGAATACCGGCCATCTCATGTTTTTCTTCCTAAGTGGAAGGACACATTTTAGAAGACAATCGAAAGTGATCAGCCAAAGGAGTGGCAACCGATTTTGCACTTGACATATTAAATTTTTCTAAAACTTTAAGAATGTATTTTTCTTGAGATAACTTAATTTCTCTCTTATGTCAATCTCAGATTATATCCATCCCAAGAATCCTCTTCACTGCCCCTAAATATTTCATGGCAAAATGAAGAGCCAAATGTGTCTTCAGCTCATGAATGACTCTCATAGTGTTACCAACAGTCAACATATCATCAACATACAATAACAAGATCACAAACTCACCAGTTGGAAGCCTTTTGAAGTAGACACATGGGTCTGATTTGCAGTGAGTAAAACCTTGCTGAGTCATGAAGTTATCAAACTTTAAATACCATTGGCACGGGGCTTGCTTCAGCCCATATAGACTCCTCTTTAATCTGCAATATAAATGTTCATGCCCCTATTTTACAAAGCCTTTCGGTTGTTCCATATATAACTCTTCAACAATGTCCCCATGTAAAAATGTGGTTTTGACATCGAGTTGCTCAAGCTCAAGGTTCCATGCTGCTGCCATGCCAAGTACCAAACAAATAGTCTACATTTTAACCACTGGAGAAAAAATCTCATTAAAGTCCACACCTCTTTGTTGAGCGAATCCCTTCACTACCAATTTGGCCCTATATCTCTTTCGTCCTCCATCTTCCTCTTTTATGTGATAGACCCATTCATTTTTCAAAGCTTTACAGTTTGGCGGAAGAGGAACAAAATCCCATGTCTGATTCGTGTTTAAAGAATCCATTTCATCTTTCATGGCATCCATTTAGAACATTGAGCCTGATTTGAACACAAAGAAAATAAAAATTCGTAGTCATCAAATTTTCTTGGATGTTTTCTCTCTCTGGTAGACCTCCTCAACTAGATATGTTGATTAGTGTTAACATCAGAATTCTCTGTATTTGTAACCTCTGTATTTTGAGTGACAGGTGGCTGATTAATATTCTGTTGTTTTGGTAATTGGAATGCCTCACGTGGAGAACATCCTTCCTCCCTTCTATTATCTATTGTAGGTGGGTAAAGAATAGACCACGCCCCTAGTTTTGGACTTCCCTGAAGGTGTGGAGTCAGCAACGTAATCTACTCGCACTGGTGAGGTGTTGTGCATGGGGAAGCGAGGAGTGGGTCAATTGGTAGAGGAGGCTGGGGAAGCTGCAATGTATGTTGCATGTGTGGGGAAGTGGGGAGGGGTTGCGTGGGGCAAGAAACCTCCCACGTAGCAACAGGGGATGTCTGGGGAGGTGTCGTGAGGTTCTCCATGCGTGGGAGAGGGGTGGGCAACAAAACCTCCTGCTCTGCACTATCATTGCCATTGTAAGAGCCAGGTTGCATGGGCAAGGATGAAGACGTGGGGTAATTATGAAATAGTGGTTGTGTGCTAACCACAAGTGGTGTAGGAGACATAAGAGACTATTGTGGTATTGGGCAAAGTAGAGTTTGTGGAAGAAGTGTGTTGTGCAATGCTGGAGGGGATAAATATTGATGGGTGGAATGTGACCCGGGGTGTGTGTTGCCTATGATTTCCATTATCAGACATATCATATTATATAAAATTATCTGAAGAAGAGTTCTGATTTTGCAAACCTGAGAAATATTTCTCATTAAATACAACATCTCGACTGCGAATCACTTTGTGAGTGATCGGATCCCACAATCGAAAGCCAAACTGATCTTCACCGTACCCCAAAAATATGCATCTCTTGGATTTAAAATCCAATTTCATTCTCTGCTCCTTATTAATGTGAGCATATGCATCGCATCCAAAAATACGCAAATGAGAAAATGAAATTCTCTTAGCAGCCCACCTCTCTTCCAGAATATCAAAATCTAGACGTGACGAAAGAGCTCAGTTTATTAAATAAACCATTGTATTACATGCCTCTGCCCAAAATTCCTTCCCCAAACTAGCATTAGATAACATACACCGAGCTCTTTCTAGAATAGTTTGATTCAATCTCTCAGCTGCACCATTTTCTTGAGGTGTATAGGGGACTATTTTAATCCTCCGAATGCCATGATCTGCACAAAAAAGATCAAACTTCAAAGAGCAATACTCACCGCCATTGTCCGTTAGTAAACATTTTATCTTTCTTCCAATCTGATTTTCCACCATAGCCTTAAAGCTTTTAAATTTTAAAAATACTTTCGATTTCTTATTCAGCATGTAAACCCAAACTTTGCGAGTGCAATCATCAAGAAATGTGACAAAATAGTTAGCACCACTGATAGAAGTTACCTCCATAGGACTGAAAACATCAGAATGAATGAGCTCTAATGGAAATGATTTCTTCTCATGACCCGTCCTTACAAAGCTGGTGTGATTTTGTTTGCCATAAAGGCAATGCTCACACAATTCCAAATCAACTGATTTAAGACCCGAAAGTTGGTCTCTTCGAAGCATGACTTCAAGACCCATTTTTCTCATATGACCGAGCCTCTTATGCCAAAGTTTGGCATTGCTATCTGCAACTGCCATGGCTGCTCCCACTTCACCATTACACTCTAATGTGTATAAACTTCTAGTCTTTTTCCCTTTAGCTAAGATTAATTGACCTTTGGACACTTTTCAAGAAGTGAGATAAAAAATAACATTACAACCTTGTGTATATAACTAACTAATTGAAATCAGATTACACTTAAGTGTAGGAACATGCCTAACATCTTTTAGAAGCCATTTACTTCCATTTTTTAGCAACAATAAAATATCCCCTTTGCTGAAAATGTCACATTCTTTGTTATCCCCAAGAAAAACTTTGCCAAACATACCTTCATGGTAATTTGTGAAAGCACTCCGACATGGAGTTGCATGAAATGAGGCACCGGAATTGAGAACCCACGAGCTTGAATCCATGTTTCTGACTGCAAGTACCAAGGCTCCATCACTTGCAACATTAACGTCGTCATTGATAACTTTATTTTGAACCTTTTTGTAATTCCAGCATTGCTTCTTTGTGTGCCTAGATTTTCCACAAAACCAGCAAGTGCCATTTCTTCCTCTCGATTTTGAGTGATGATTTGATCTACCTCTTCCATTATTATTATTATTATTATTATTTCTTCATCTCTCATGACTTATGCCTCTATTTCTTGTGCTCATTGTTGTTAGAGCATCACCGAAAGAGGGTTCTTGATGCTTTCATCGCATGTCTTCACTCAGTAGTGTGGCTGTGACTTCATCAAATTTGAGCTTGCTCTTGGCTGCAACTGAAGTGCTCACAGCCATTACTACACCTTCCCAGCTCTTTAGAAGTGAGCATAATAATATGATCGTATTTATTTCATCATCTAATGGGATGCCAACCGAAGTCAGCTGAGTAACTAAAGTATTGAACTCATTGAGATGATTCAATATCGCTCGTTTCATTTTTAGATTATATAATTTCTTCATGATGTTCGATGCTGAAGCTATCTCATATAATAAAGATAACTTATCCCATAGCTCTTTCGTTGTTGGCTCTATCAAAACATTGAAGAGCACATTGCTTGATAGAAATAAGAAAATCCTTGCCTTTGCTTGCTGATCAATCTTCAGCCAGTCTTCATCTGATAAAGACCCTTTGCCCTTGGTTTTTCCAAGTAGAGCAAGTTGCAAATCCTGCTTGATAAGCAAAGATTCTATCTACACTTTCTATAACCGGAAGTTCTGTCCTATGCCTCATCCATGGCATCTGCAAATCTGACTGATTTCCAAAAAAATCAAACGAGCTTAACCAACTTTGATACCAATTTTTGAAAGTAAATTGTAGATGAAATAAATTTAAAAAATAGAATAGAAAATAATAGATCAAAACACACACACAAAGACACACGAATTATAGTGGTTCATCCAGCTATTCTGGATTACATCCACTTTACAAGCAGGGCATATCTCTTTTATTAAAATACAGTCTGTTGCAATAACCCAGCAGCTCTCAGCTCTATTTACTTTTACATTGCATGGTCAAGCATAATCCTAGCATCTGTGGAAGTCAGAGAATTTGACGTTTACAACAGCAGGTGAAGATTGTGCTTCACAGACTGCGTAGCTGCTAAATGGCAGAGGCGTTACATCAATGGCTGATAGTTGAAAATTTTTTGTTTTATTTTCCCCCTAAAACAACCCACAATAATATGTCAAGAGTAAAACATTGTGATCTACCAGTTATTGCACCGGCAATGGCTTTGAGTGTCTTCAATTTTTTTCATGCTTTCTTTCATTCGTACCTGAAGGTTCAGCTAGGGCTGCTAGTTTGAAGATAAATAAAGGTGCACAGACAGTGAATATAGAGCAGGGAGAAAGGTGTTTACACAGTGAAATAAGGTGGTTAGATCTAGAAGAAGATGGGCGTTCTAACATTTTTCTGATGGTTATCTGACAAATATCCACTTGTAATCATGGACGTGGTGGAGGATAATATTGATGACAGTAATGATGCTTCTAAACCCAACCCCAATGGCTTTGAGTTTGACAATCTTTATTTGGACATGAATGAAATCATACATCCCTGCTTTCATCCAGAAGTATCTTCATATTAATTCTTAAGCTTTTATTTCCCCTTATCCAGCACTTAATGGTTTTTTCTAATTAATTTTCCTCAAAAAACTGTCTTCATTGGATTTATTTATATTGGCAGTAAAAATTAAATGATATTTTTAACTTTTTTAGATTTCTTAATTCAATTTGTACGTTCATGATTATGTAGCATTCTTGTAAACTTATGTTTCTATTTTCTATGCTCATGTAATTTTTTTTGCACTTATTCATTCTCAGCGGCTTGTTGATGCAGTGAATGTGTATTCACTCAAGGGGGGATTGCCATTCATGGTAGATGGCCAAGACTGGGCTGTACTCTCTTAGCTAGCTATTTTGGTTTGTTCTTCTCTATATTAAATGGGAGATGCATCCCCTCTCCTTGGTTGTTTGTTCCCATATCCATGTTTTATTGTGATAGAAATATTTGTCCTAGAATTTTGGCTACCCTAGGCATCTCTTTTTCATTTTCTAGAATTCTTCCATCTCCTCACAGGAGAACTTATTCAAACATGGGTTATGTTCTGGGTGGACGCTATTTCAAGTCGCGTATTTTGTATCTTTAACAGCTCTTTGAGGACGTGTGCCGAGAGTTTCTCTTTCCTACTATAATCTAGCTGTATTTTTAATAATCCATGGCCTGTTATGCCCATTAATTTTGATATACTTTTAAACCTTTAAAGTAATACTAGCTTTGCTTCTATGGAAAAGTTGAATTGAAATACAAATCTGCGTGATCAATTTGTACGAGGGCCTAGCTATCACAATGAACAAAGGTTTTGACTGCAGGGAGGAAATTGTTGTGCACTTCATGAGTCATCCTTAGTGAGTGCATTAGGGTTGTGTTATCCTTTTAAGCTATTTATGTGTTGGGATGTGACATTTTAATATATTGAAATGGAAAGTTTACAAAATATGCTCCTGAGATTGGGTTCCCAAAAGTGGGATATCGTTTCATCGCAACAATTTTACCCAACCATTTGGATTTACAAAATCAAATAAAACTTTTAAGTCTGCATGCTATCTAAGGAGGGATCGAAGTGTTTGCTAAACAAGCTATGAAGCAAAAGCAACAACAATATATTTCTGTATTTTCTATTTTTGAGGTTTTCCTCAAAGTGGAGCATTTTTGTTCTCGAGTTATTACTTTAGACTATTGTACATGAAAAATCACTTGTTGTGTGACTTTTCACTCATGTACAGTGGTAATAATCACTAGGCAAGGGGATTGAAGAAGCATACTGACAATTCTAAGTGAAGGTAGTGTGTGGGTTTCAAGTAAGACCGGAGCAATTAACAATCTTAAAATACAATGCAGAATAAGATAGGCAAAATAACACAATAATACAGATTTTAACATGGTGTACTCAATGTGGGCTACATCTACCATAGAAGCAGTTGTCCACTTCTTTTCTATTATCCAGTGAAGAGCAAATTAGAATATGACATCTTTCACATTACACAATCACTTGTTTATAGGTCTATTTGGGGGTTACAAAGGTCGGTTTACATTCCAAAATAATAGCTGACCCCTAAAGGTGCAGTCCCATGAAAGGGGCTTCCTAAAAAGTTTCAGTGGGTGCTGTTGAAATTTTTTAGGATTATTTTAAAGTGGGAGGTCCCATGAATTCTGTAGTGGCATATTCAATTCACGTGACAAAATAAATAAAAAATAATTTTTTAATAAGAATTGAATTTTTTTCCTACAATTGACAAGTGGCAGAAAAAAGCCTAAGTCAGTGGGACAATTTCTAGCCCCCATCTTTTCCACCCACCCAAATCTACGGCCCTAAAAAGTAGGAGCTGCTACTTTTGAGGAATTGATTCCAACTAATCATGTAGCATTCATTTTTTTGACTTCATGGGACCTCCCGCTCCATAAAATAGATTCCAAAGCCCCATCATGAGACTGCACCTGCAAATATAATGGTATGGACTATTTATTTATTAAAAATATAACTATCTAAAGTTTAGTTCTTCAATTAAATTTAGAAGAAAGTAAAAGATGATTATAATTTTTATTATGGTGTTTTTTAATTATTTGTAAAAAAAAGAGAAATTTTCAAAGAAAATAGAAAAGAAAATCAAGATAATAGCTTTTTTTCATATTAATGAAATGCTAACTAGTATGACTAGATAACTTTTATGCAGCATTGAGAATGTATTGTAATTATTAATTAATTTAAATTTTAAAATTAACTAATTAAAAATTAAAATATAATTAATATAACATTTTTTTATTAATTAATAATTACAGTAAATGGTGTATTTTGTTGTATAGACAATGATGCATGATTATCATTATCACAACCCTTAATAAGATGTAGATGGTATTTCTTAACATCTTTTAAAAATCTTTAATGCGGACATTGCAGCCTATGAAAACACTTTTCTTCGAGGCATGGTTTGAAACAATTCACATACCTTGTATATGCTTCTAAATTTTGAATACATGTCTACTAGGTAGTTGCAATGGTATGCCTCTCCAGGTTGGGTATGGATCAAACCATTTTCTATTTAAGGCTTAAAATTGTTTTCTATTTAATATTTATGGCATTTTATGCTAACTAAATTGCATTTCATTTCACTTAATTCTTTCTCGGAAAATTTAGCTAAGAATAGGAGGGAGTTCCATCCAATATGGCTGCTCATATGTTCCATATGAAATAATCTCTTATTAAAGTTGAAAACTGATGTTTTTAGGTATTAGAAGTTTTCTGATCAATTTTTTTCAATATCAGACAATTTTCTGTCAATAGACCCCATACCCACAATGAAAGCCTATCAACTTAATTAAAAAACACCTAACCATCTATTAAGACTTGTGATACATTGTAAGAGTTTCATAGAAATCTCTTAATATCGTCATTGTGGTCATGGGAAACCATATTCCAGATACTTTCCATTCCATTGTGATTTTGCGCACAGTAATTTGGAACAAAAGAAGTTTACAAATAAAAAAAAGAACTAGAACAACACCTTAAGGATGAATAGAAGAAAGATGTAGAAACTAGAACAAAGATGGAGAAACTAGAACAACACCTAACATGCTGTAGTAATTTGTAAAGATGCATACGTTTGTCATCAGACTGGTTGTCACAATATCTTTCAAGCTGACGTGTGTAATTATTAATGGCTCCTAGCACACATATGTTTTCTTCACAGTCCTGCTGATTGGAAGTGGCTATCCTCCTTCCTACAAAATGTACATTTGAAAATGTGTTTGCTGAAAAAAGAATAGAATTTCACAAAAAAATTCATCATATCAAAATCTATAAAAAATTCAAAGCAAACACAATGGAATTTCACAATATCTTTCAAGCTGACGTGGGTAATGATTGATGGCTCCTACCACACACATGTTTCCTTCACAGCCCCCTGTACCATAAATAATAGTGACATTGATTTAATAAAATAGGGGCAAAAATGAATCTCAAAGAATACCAATTGCATGCACTTTTACGTACATTAAATCAATCTATGAATAAATGAAAAAATATTAACTTTTTCTTAGTATCAGAGAATGATGGCAAATTGCTGCTAAGCTTTGTGATACTCAGAAAAGCAGGTGACCGCGGGACTAGGAATCACTAGTGCAAAAACATAGTCTACTTTTAGGTTAGATGACAAAAACAATTAAGTTTTTTAGCTTAAATTCAGACTCGATCGATGATTTTATACTTACCAACCGTGTGAACTTGTATACACCTAAAAATGGCTTCATTAATTAATTAAATATTTATTATTTAATTACTATTGACTTGATAAATTAATTAAATATTTATTATTTAATTAATAGTTATTCCTCTATTTATTAAATAAATTATTCAATTTATTTAGTGAATTCACTATAGTCTATTCTTCTATCCTAAGTCTTCTAATTAGTCTTATTAAAGTGATTTAATTAAATACACAATTACCTAAATATGACTAAGTTTCCTAGTCCACCTCACCTACCTAGTCACCTGACACATCACTTTGGCTAAGATAAATAATTATTATTAATTATTTATTTGCAATTATCCTCACTCACACATGTCCTATTCTTAAGGGCTATGTGGCCTCATAGGACTTAGTCTCATGACCACATGTCCTCTCAACAACCAAGTCAAGAGACATTCCCTATTCCTAAGGGGCTTCTCAAGCCACCTCTAAGGGTCAAAGGTGACTCATAGGACACTTGTGCAAAGAGTCCTCATGAGGAAAAGGTCTCTCCCTCTTTCTCTCTTTGGTCTTTGTGAGACACTCGACATGTGTCTTTCCCTTCCACCTTTTCTCCTCCATGTGAATGTGAGAGGAACATCATCCCTATTCTTCCTCTCACATTCCAACTACATCCCCCTTTCTCTCAACTCCTTCAACCAAGTCAATCCTAGCCCTAGGATCTTCCACCTTTCATTCTCAACCGTATGATTGTGCCACCTAGGCCTAGATCCTCCAAAACTCTATAAAAGGAGCCACATTTCCCATTTGAGAGCTAATAGGTATTTTTACAATAGGTATTTTTGATAATAGGCATTCAAGCATTCAAGGAATCAAGCATCCAAGCATTCTAAGAGCAATCAAGCATCCATACTATCACCATTTCATTTGCATTCCATCCATTAGTTTGCATAAGCTATTGTGCACTCATTTCATTCAATCTCCACACTTTGGTAGCATCTTGGGAGAAGGCTTCATTTGGAAATCTGAGAGCTCAACATCTTCAAGAAATCAAAGCTAGGAGGACAATGGAGACAAGCTGCATAGTAGGTGAAGGTAATTAAATTAGTTTCATCATTTCATAGTTACTTTGCATTCTTCATTGTGTTTGCATTAGATAGATTCATTGGCTTTAATAGTTAATTTATCATTTCTAGTTGTTAGACATCTAATTTGCATACATTTTTGGCGCTAGAAGGAGGGCCTGCCTCCATTTTTTACATTTAGTTTTCTTAGTTTTTTTCATGTGTAGACGTTTCCAAGTTATTTATGTGCATTCATTCGCGATTCCTGCACATTCATCCATCTATTCTGCGCATTCATTTTTTGATCACATCAATCATTTTCTATCTTTCCATTTTCATTTCGATAAAAATTTGCGCATACATTCGATTTTGCTGCACATACATTCAAATTTCCTGTGCTTACATTGCATTTTTCTGTGCATCAATAATTCTGTTCTGCGCATCTGTTTAATAATTCTGCGCATTGATTCACTGTTATTGCACATTTCTTATTGACAATATTTAGGTTAAAATTTTTGATTTATTTGGATTTTAGCTAACCTTTAACAAGTATCTGTTTGCTCTGGTAGCTTTTAGGCTGTTTTGCAGGACGTTTAGTAGAAGACCCTATTGCTAAAATTTCTAACATATTTCTTTGCAGGGATTCCTAAAGGGTTTGCAAAATAAACCATAACCTTGTTTGGGCTCTAAAATAAGACATGCATTTGTTTTGTGTGTATTCTTTAGTATAGCTCAAGTGTCTATTGTGTTTTTCTTAATAGCATATCTGTAATCCCAAAATTATAACAACGTATCCTCTCTCCTCACCATTCATGGACTTTGGGTGTAAGAGAAACTATTATAATTTTTAGAGGGCGGTCTTTGGTGGGAAAAGAGGTACTCACCCCAAGGAAGGACCCAACCGGTAACAGGCTAAAGCCAAACCCTTCCAAACCGGTATATAAAAAATTCTAGTGTGATTAGTCTCACATTAGATAGGTGTGAATTCATTGTGGCAACCAAAATCTCCTCCAGTACCCTAGTGGTGCGTTAAAGTCCTACTTAGTAGAGGTGAAAGCCTTGCTTTGAAAGGATTGGGAGAGCCCCCTTAATTGGAAAAATGACTTGATCACAACCACCTGAATGGATGTCCTTACTAAAAAAAAAATTTTAGTGGCCAAAACCTTCTATCTACTGGCTCAAGGAATCACCCAAGCTCGTGAAGACACCCCACATTACTCACAGTTCATAGTAGAGATAGCAGTTCTTTGGGAAGTAATGACCCATTGAATTCAGAACTTGGTGTGCCTGAGAAGTGAGTGCACTGTAAGGAGGAGCCCATGCCTCCAAGTTCCTAGGCTGTCCGCTGTGAATTTGCGTGGCTGGATTTTATTATCCTAGTGGGGATTCAACAGATATCATCCTTGCCAACCATAGGATTGTAAGCGTGTTTGTGCATTCATATTAGCATAGTCAGATTAACATCATTTCTATCTTGTGTGTGTGTGTTTATGCATTTTTCACTTTGCCAAAAAAAAAAAAAACCCACAAAACACCAGGAAAATCCAAAACATTTCAATTCAGATTAAAACTTCAAAACCTGTGCATGTATCACATATTTCTGCGCATTTGATCCTAATTGCTGCACATTTATCAATATTTGTTGCCCATATATTCAGACTGTCTGCACTTTTGAGTATCACCAATTCACATTTGTTACATCTTGCTGTGCATATATTTCATTTTGTTGCGCATTCATCAATCTGCCCTGTGCGTTTGTTGTTGTGCATTTACAACAGTGAGCATTTCCACAAACTTTGCAATTTTCAAAATCACTTTTTCAGATACCCATTTTCATCCTTAGTAAAATTCTAGAGAAACAGTTAAGTTACACAGACCTCTGATCTTTAGTTTGACCATTTTCATCACTTTTCATCATTCCTTCATCAAGATTCATCAAATCATTTTCTTCCAAATCTTTGAAATTCTCAATTTTGTTTTGAAACATTATCTTATCCATCAGATTTTGATCTTTGTAAGTTTACCATATTAGGATATATCATCCTTAACCACCAAACTTACTTAGGTTATTATCTCTTGATTTCTCTTTGTCATATCATAGTGAGATCTATACCTCCTATTGACTTAGAGTTTATTAAGTTGTCTTATCACTTTTCAACACATTTCAATATCTTTTCTATCAATCACTTTCCATATCTTCTCATCAAAAATATTTCATCCCACGATTAATTCTTTCAATTTTATGGTTCAAACTTGATCTCAGAAATTTAAACAAGCCGTCAATCTAGAACCCCTATACAAGATGGAAGGAAATAACAGCAATGAAGAAAATCCTTGGCCCGAAGCTCCTAAGAAAACTTCACTTTTTACATCCACTGACGAATCCACCGATGATGAACTTAGGGAAGCTTCACAAGATCCTCAATTTTATCATGTCATGGAAAGACTCTTAGGCTTGGATAGAGAGATGTATTTCCTCATGCTTGCTCAACAAGGAGCTAAGTTACCAAGTGATTTTGATGTTTCCTATCTTAGAGAACCAGCTCACACAAACAATCAAAAAATTCCTAAAGGTTCTCAAGATACTCATGGAGCAAAGGAAACCAATCAGAAATCCAATCCTTCTCATAGTCATGAACAACACACTATTTCTCAAAATGATCAACACAATCATGCTTTACAAACCAATACTTCTCACAACAATGTTTCCCAAAATTCTCAAGGAAACACACCATCTTTAGATCTAGTCCTACAACAAATCCAAATGCTTCAACAACAAATCCGTGACATCCAAACTGGATCATCAACAAAGAAGTATTCCTTGGATGATATATGTCCTTATCCTTTTGATAAGAACTTAGCAATGATTCCATTCCCTCCTCATTTTGAGGTACCAAAATTTGACAAATACAAAGGGAATTCGGATCCACAAGACCACATTTGTGAGTTTTGTGCTGCTTGTATTGAAGTTTCTCACAATGACACTTATCTTATGTGACTATTTCCATGAAGTTTAGGAGGACAAGCCATGGAATGGTTCTCTAAACTACCCCTCGGCATCAAATCTTTCAATGAGCTTCTTGACAAATTTGTGACTCATTATTCATATAACATCAAACATGAAGTTACTATGCTTGATCTTTGTAATGCACATCAAAAGAATGGAGAACCCTTCCTTACTTTTTTGCAAAGATGGCATCAATTGTTTTCCAAATATCCATGAACGATTCCTGAAGAAGAAAAGATGGATATTTTTGTGCATAACCTTACACCAGAAATGAGTTATAGGTTACAATTGCAATGTCCACCAAATTTCAATAAGATCATAGAAAATGGTATCAAGATTGAGGAAGCCATGGTCAGAAAAGGTGAGATCAAACTTTATTCTAAAGACAATGCTGGATCCTCAAATTCCAATCCCAACAACTATAACAATGACAAATCAAAGTTTTGGAATAAAAACAAAAACATTGTCAATGATGGGATTGTTGATAATTGTAATGTCAAAACAACACAACCCCTTCTCAATCTCACCAGTTAGGCCAATGCTACTCAAGGAACCTACAACAATCAATCATCAAATCAAAATACCAACAAAGATTCATCCAAACAGAGATTGCCTTTTATGTCACCTTGAAGAAACTTTACTCCTTTAGGGGAATCTCTCGAATCAGCATTACGGAAGTTAATCACAAAGAAACTCATTACACTTCCTGAAACGAAAGATTTTGAACCTAGGGTGAAGCCTTCTTGGTGGAATGAGAATGATTATTGCAAATTTCACAGAGGCAGAGGACATAAAACAAATGATTGCAAAAGACTCAAAAATGTAATTCAAGACTTAATCGAAACCAGTGAAATTGGTGTTGATGAACATGTCTCGAATGAATCACATACAGCTTTCAAAGATCCACTTCCTAAACATGAAAAAGGAGGTTCTTCCAACAATAAGAGTGACAATCAAGCCAATTATAATTCCACTCCCTATCGATATGTTGGTAACATTTTTGAATGTCATCCTTCTATGTATTATGCCAATGTCATTACCATCAAAGGAAAATTAGAGAGTCAACTAGTCCAAGCTACTACTCATGCTCAAGCCAAAGTTACTCTCCAAGGAGTCCAGTCTAAACCAAGCACTACACAAAATAAGTCCGTTTATGTCCCAAAGTCTATCCCAAATACTTCCAACCAGTACAATATTTTGGAACAACTTAAGAAAACACTTGCCCAGATATCCATCTTAGAGCTTTTGTGTCTTTCCTCATCTCACAAAGATATCCTTGAAAAATCTCTCTTAGAGACCCAGGTTCCCACAACTCTAGATCATGATCAATTTCAAGCTATGGTGGGCCATTTAATGACCCCACACTATTTGTCCTTCACTGAAAATGATGATTTAGCTATTACCCAACCTCATAATACTCCCTTACATATCGAAGTCCTTGTCTAGAATCACAAGATTAAAAGAGTACTAATAGATGGGGGAGCTGGCTTGAATATCTGCATGTTAAAGTTAGTCCTTGCATTGGGATTTTATGAGAATGCCATTGATCCAAAAAAGAAAATCACAATAAAAGCCTATGATGAGGAAGAGAGATCATCCAAGGGGTTCGTTGTTCTTCTAATTAGAATTGGTCCTATTCTCAAAGATGTATCTTGTCAAGTTTTGGACATGGATCTTGCTTATAATATCCTTTTGGGAAGACCATGGATTCATTCCATGCAAGCTGTGCCATCGACTTATCACCAATGTATAAAATTCCCTCATAATGGTAAGGAGATCACTATCAAAGGAGATTCTAATCCTTTTCAATATTGTAGCAATGTGAAAACTTCTGATTCTTTGGTTCCCTATAATCGTACTGGATCTTCTGCAACTACACCTAGTGATCCTAGTAATATAGCATCAACTTCTAAATCAGATGGGATCAAGATAGACATCAAAGAAAGCAGTATGGGAGAATATACTTTAGGTCAAGCTCTTTGTATCATTGAGTTACCTTTATCTCCCAAATCATATGGTAGATCTTTGATCACTAAACAACAATCAAAACCCCCTTCCACACTTGTTTATAACACATTTATAAGTGGGGGTGCAATATCCACAGAGGCAGCTGAGCGTAATGTAAATTATTGGATTAACACACAAAAGATTGAAGAGGATACTAAACATGAATGTATATCACCTGATGTCTATGGAAAAGGGTAAACTTTGCTAAAAAAAGATGGGATATCAAGGTGTTGGACCTCTAGGGTTACAAAGAGGTGTTATAAAACCAATTTTGCAAAATCCCAATTATCAAAGAGACACTACAAGATTAGGATATAAAGGTGAAGGACCACAAGAACCAAAAGGAAAAGCAAAAATCCCACCTTTTCATGAGACATCTAAAGCTCCTGCCTTACAATTCAGAAAGCATGGTATGTATGTAGATCTAGAGAAACAAAGGATAGCTCAAAGAATCATAGATAGACTTGAAGATAATGATGATTTTGATTCTAATGATTATGAATGGGATTCCTTATCTGATTATACTGAAGAAATAGGAGTCGATGTTGTCCATTAATATAGTAATGATTACCATGAGGGTGAGAGTTCAATGAGTGACTCACTAGGATTGGTCCCACGTAATACTATTTGTTTCGATCATGAGCGAAGTGAGCGTTATCTTGTGACAGATGATTTGGATGAGAGTATGGAAATAGACCTTGCTGATACCATCATAAACCTTGACAACTTTTCAATCAATACTATCTCTGCTTTTGAAACCAACCCAAATGATCTAATGCCCCTTGTCCGTCCTGACCTTATCGATTGGGATTCTCTCGATCACCTAGAACTTGATGTCTTCCTTAATGATGATGCGATCATTGACTATCTCGACATCTGGGATCATTTACCACCAGGGGATCAAAAGTCAAGATTTCCGATAGAACTCAATGACATGGCCTATTTTGGAGAGAGTGCCAATCCTTTCAGTCATAAAAATATAAAAATAATCAATAGATCTAATGGTGAAAACCACTTAGTGGCAGTATTAGATCCAAAAATAGTAAAAATAAAAGATGCATCTGATGGTGAAAACCTCTCTGAGGCACCTGACGATGGAAGGATTGACACTCTTCCCAACTATCTATATCGAGATCAATCTTCCATTCTTATAGAACCAATCGTACCACTTAACATTGGAATAAAGGAGTCTCCACGCATCCTCAAAGTAGTAGCATCCTTGACAGAATCAAAGAAAGAAGCTTTTGCAAAAAATTTCAGAGAAAGACAAATCAACTTTGCTTGGTCCTATGCTGATATGCCTAGTCTGGACCCCAATCTCATTATGCATCATTTATCTATCAAACTAGGTGTAAAACCAGTTAAGAAAAAGCTCCACAAAATGCATCCTCACATTGCTCTAATGGTGAAAGAAGAATTGGAGAAGCTCCTAGATGTTGGGTTCATTCATGCTATTGATTATGCTGAGTGGATTTCCAATATTGTTCTTGTCTCAAAACCAGACAAGTCTATCCGGATTTGTATTGATTTTTGAGATCTTAATAAAGCTTGTCCGAAAGATGACTTCCCTTTGCCAAATATTGACATGATTGTTGACCTAACAGCTGGGCATGAGATGTTATCATTAATGGATGGATTTTCTGGCTATAACCAAATCAAGATTGCACTGGAAGACCAGGAAAAAACTGCTTTTACTTGTCCATGGGGTACATACTGCTGGAATGTGATGCCATTTGGCCTCAAAAATGCTGGAGCAACTTATCAAAGAGCCATGACCATGATCTTTCATGACATGATGCATACCATCATGGAAGATTATGTTGATGATATTCTAGCAAAATCTAAAGACAGAGCTAGTCATTTGAGAGTGTTGGATAGAATATTCACCCGGATGGAAAAATATCAGATTCGACTCAATCCAAAGAAATGTGCATTTGGGGTCACATCTAGCAAACTATTAGGGTACATTGTCTCAGCTAAAGGAATCGAAGTAGATCCAAAAAAGGTTAAAGTAATATTGGAGATGGCTTCCCCCACTAACATCAGTCAGCTAAGATCTTTACAGGGGCGTCTACAATCCATCCGAAGATTTGTTTCTCAACTAGCCGATCGCAGTAATCCCTTTCAACATTTGCTGCATAAAAATATCTTATTCCAATGGGATGATAAGTGTGAGGAAGCTTTCAACAAAATCAAGCAATATCTAGCGAATCCTCCAACTCTGATGTCACCAATTCCGAGCAAGCCACTCTTGCTCTACATTTCAGCCATGATAGCTTCACTAGGTGCTCTTCTAGCTCAACAAGATCATGAAGGAAAAGAAAAAGCCATCTACTACATCAATCGCACTCTAGTGGGATATGAGTTAAACTATTCCCCTATTGAAAGAGCATGTCTAGCTATTGTCTTTGCTTCGCAGAAGTGGCGACATTACATGTTGTCATATTCTACTCAGCTTATTGCAAAGATTGATCCTTTAAAGTATTTGTTAAGCAAGACAGCATTGATAGGCAGGTTGGCTAAGTGGGTCATGCTACTTAGTGAGTTTGATATTGAATATGTAGACAGGAAGGCTATCAAAGGTCAAGTGATTGTAGATCAACTAGCTGATGCTCCATTAATGGATGACCAACCTATACACACAGATTTTCCTGATGCTCATATCTTAGCTTTGTCTACACAAACATGGAAATTATACTTTGATGGCTCATACACTCAGCAGGGTTCAGGAGCTGGTATTCTTTTTATCATGCCACAAGGATACACTATTCTGAAATATTTCAAGTTGTTATTTCCTTGCACCAATAATGTAGCAGAATATGAGGCTTTGCTGATTGGGTTAAAAATGGCTTTACAATGGAACGTATCTAAAATAAATGTCTACAAAGATTCTCAGCTGATTGTCAACCAGGTTAATGATGATTATCAGACCAACGATGATAATTTATTACCATATAAATGTATGGTTGATGACTTTAAAAAGTATTTCTCTATCATCACTTTTGAGCAGATTCCTCAGCATGAAAGCAAGGCTACCGATGCCATGGCAATGATTGCTTCTTTATTTGATATAGAAGATACCAAGGCCCGTTTTGAGTTCTTGGTGGAATCCCTGACTTGTCCCGCATATGATGAGCCTGATACGAGTATTATATGTCATCTGATTGGACATGACTCCCCAACCTACGGAAAAATCTATTCTTACCTCAAAGATAACACTCTACCTCCCGACCTATCCTGAAATCAAAAATGAACTTTTCTCCACCAAACCTCCCGCTATATCCTAATATCTGACACCCTTTATCGGTGAGGTTTTGATGGTACTCTTCTGCGATGTCTCGAACATGATGAAGCTCAACTTTCCTTATGTGATGTACATGAGGGTATTTGTGGGACACATTTGAGTGGTCCCTCTTTGGCTAAGAAACTCATGTGTATGGATTATTATTGGCCTACCATGGAAGCAGACTCCTTTCATTTTGCTAGGGCATGTAAGAAATGTTAGATACATGGAAACCTTATCCATGCTCCAGCTCAAGAGTTACATCCTTTTACAACTACTTTTCCATTCAGTCGGTGGGGACTCGACCTCATGGGTGCTATCAACCCTCCATCTTCTAACGGTCACAAATGGATTCTCACTACCACAAAATACTTTACTAAATGGATTGAGCCCGTTCCATTAATCACCACCACAGGGAAACAAATATCCATGTTTATCTTAAACTATATCATTTGCAGATATGGTATACCTATGTATCTTATCACTGATCATGGGAAACAGTTTCAAAACTAGGACATGGATGACTTGTGCACCAAATTCCACATCACCCACAACTATTCCACCATCTACTATCCCCAAGAAAATGGCCAAGCTGAGGCGTCAAACAAAACAATTGTTAAAATCCTACAAAAGATTGTCAATGACGTTGGCCGTGACTGGCATCTCCAACTTAATCCAGCCTTATGGGCTTACTGCACCTCCATCCATACTCCTATTGGAGCCACTCCATATTCCCTTGTCTATGGATTTGAAGTAGTCCTGCCCCTCGAGGTTGAGTTTCCTTCACTACGTGTTACTCTTAAAGATTTAATTCCTGATGAAGAGTATAGAGTTGCACGTCTGACTGAATTGGAACTCCTAGATGAACGTCGTTAGTGAGCTTATCATCATTTGAAAGTTTATCAACAGTGTCTGTCCTGTCAGTACAACAGCAAGGTAAAGATCAGAGACTTTCAGTTGGGTGACTTAGTCCTTCAAGAAAATCCAAAGAATCAACAACACCATGAAAAGAAGGGCAAGTTTGAACCAAATTGGTTAGGACCTTTTGTGATTACAGCAGTCTATGGTTCTAGGGCCTATCAGTTATCTACACCTGAAGGGGATCCCTTGGATGAACCTCTTAACAGCTTCCATCTCAAGAAGTTCTATCCCTAAAATCTCCATGCAAGGGGCATGTATATAGTCTATATATATATTCTGTAAATAAATAAAGTCAAAAATACAAAAAAATCACAAAATCAAAAGAAAACTGCAATAAAAGCATATGGTGAAAACTTGGAAATAGGCACTATGTGTGACAAGTTAGCTCTTCTATCTATTAGGATTCTTCTAGTGTGTCCGTTCATTGTATATATCCATAATAAAATAGTTACTCAATTCTTCTCCCCACCATGTATATATCATAATAAAATCACCAGTTCATACACCATCCATTGTATCTACCCATAATAAAACCCCATCATAGCTTGGTCTTTTGTCATGGTCTTCATCCTAGTCTTGTTGCGTCTTTCTTCATCCATAATAAGTCAGTCCATCACCTAGTTGGGGGCATGTCCTCGACCTAGTTTGGGAAGTGGATCTATGATATTTGTGACTCCTAGAGGACAAAATGGAGTTATTTTCACTAGGCAAGGTGAACACAATCAAATGCTCTTTCACAATGGTATCTTCATGCTGAATCAGAATCTATGATCTATTCTTTTACTCGTGACTTCTTATCTATACATCTTGACTATACATCATCATTTGAACTGATTAACATATCCTAAATCTATCTTTTTGGCAAAAGAAATGTATATTCATGACAGACATGTTAGAATGATTTATTATAAATTATGCATTCATATCTAGATTTCATTGTTATCATGTTTCCTATGCTATTCTGGGATATCTTTGACATGAGTTTGAAACTCCCATATGTCATTGATTAGAATAGCTGGGATCGGGCATGATATTTTCTTTGATTGCTATTTGTGGGGTATTTTCCGATGAAATCGAAGGAACAAGTAATTGGGGTGTCTGTGTAAAAGTGCCTTCATCCATTTCATAGTATGGACAACATGCAAATCATGTTGTTCTACAAATGCTATTTATGGTGATATGCCATCGCATACCTCGACTCCAAATATTTGTTCCCTGATGGAGGGGGAAAATATTCCTTGTCTATTACGCAAATGAAACTCAGGTCATCTCGGTTCAATTATACCTAGATGCTTGTCAAGTTTGCAATATTAAACTCCATGCAAGAAGTGCTCAGGTCATCCTGATTTCATTATACCATGATGCTTGCATTTTCTTGCAACATAACAAGCTCAATGATGAAACTCAAATTCCAGTTATTATGAAGTTCTCAAATGTTACCTAAAGTTGTGGACATACATTCATTTCATTTTACATTTACATTTTACCATCTCGTGAATTGCATAGCAGTGCTCCTTTTATAAGGTTTTGTGGGTTATCTTTCTCATTAGGTTATCTATTTTTTCCTAAGTCCAGTCTTCTTGTGTCAAGAATATTGTTATTTCAGTTGAGGACATTTGGACAACCAAAAATACTTTGCACTTAATCATTTTAAAGCATGCATAATTCTTATTAGGTATGTTCATTTGATATTTGTTATAGTTATCATTTCATCTCATTTCATTTTATCATGGTATCCATCAATTTAGGTACATTTTTATTTATTACATTAGATATCATTTGCATTACAATATCATTTATTGTTCATTGCATATATTTAGTATCATCATGCATTTATTATCCATTCACTTTACATTATTCACATTGTTTTTACATCATTTCATTTATCATCACATAGCATTAGTGAATATCATTTGGAACATGCATTTAGATCATCATATATATTAGATTGTTTATCCATTAGCATCATATACAAAATTAATCATTTTGTATTTTACGACATCCATTCCATGCATATAAAAATAAATCATCACATCCTGCATATGTTAGTATGCACATGTATATAAACATCATAGCAAATCATGATAGAACTGCATCAATCATATAGAGTCAAAATCATATAAAGTCCATAAATGCAACCAAACTGTCCAAATGTCCCATGACATATAATCAATAACAATGTGTCTACAGTCAGTGTCTATCAAGTCAATATATAATGATACAATGATAATATGATACAAAAAGTGTATACAAGTGGTATCTATGACCCACTGCCTCCTGAATCTGCCTGTCGCTATTTGCGAGCTGCAATAAGGCCCTGTGCTGCTGACCCACCTGCTCTTGAGGATCCGCCTTGGTCTCCTGAACCAGTGGGTGCTCTAGGAGGACGTGATGATACACCTCCACTACCAGCTACTGCCTGTCTCTCATGTACTGCTGTCATCACCGCCACTGAGCTCTCTCTGAAGCTCCCAATCCAATGATCCCTAGGCACTGCCTATCTGTATGCCTCTCGCCAGTAGGATATCTCCTTCCTGACTCATATTATGGCTCTCAGGCTATCTCCATGAGGACCTAGGTCCTCTGTCCTCTGTAGCTCATCTAATAGCATCTCAGACTCCCCGAGTCTCTCAATCGCTGCATCTCGCTCATGTCTAAGGACATCCATCTGGCACTCTAGTCTCTCAATCCATCTCTCTAGACCTGGCACCTAGTCTGCCTGTACCTGTGTAACTGCTAGTCTGACTAGCAGTGTCTCAATATCCAGCTCCTCCTCTGGAGCGTCTCTCTATAAGTAGGGATCATGTCCCCCGATGTCCATGTCAGTTGGCTCATCCTGTGCCTGTACATCCAGCATCTCAGCATCAGGATCATTCTGTATGTCATCCTGAACTTGACCACCCTGTACCACACCACCTTGGGCTAGTAAAACATCTGCCTCATCCTGTCCCTGCACCTGTACCTGCAGCACCTATACCTGTGTAGCTGGTACCTATACTGTGACAATAAGTATCTATGCTGGAGGGACTGGTACCTGTAGTGGAGCTCCTACAGCTGGCTATGCTGGCTGTGCTGGAGGCTGTCTCCATCCCTGTCTAGCTGGAGGTGGCATCAATCCTCTCTGCCTCACACCACCTCCTCTCATCCGAGGTCCTGCTCTATCCTCTCTCCCTCCATCTCCACCATCATCTCCCCCTCCATCTCCTCCTCCATCACTGCCACCTCATCTCCCTCACCCCCGTCTATCTCTCCCTTGGAGTCTCCCCCGTCGTCTCTCTGGAGACCTCGCTGCTGGGTCTGTGATCCATGGAACCGAAAAATCCCTCAAAAAATACTCTAAATCAGCAGTCATCCCTGGGTCTACCACTTTCAGTCTCATCGACCATGCCTAGAATGGGGCATCCAAAAACTCCTGTCGAGAAACATCGAATGATGCCATGGTTCCCCAGTCTCGTCTCTCCTAATGAGTACGAGCATGCTCTATCACTCCCTACGGCATGCCCTGTATCCTGCCAAACTGTCTCAGGACCTGACTAACCAACTGTCGCTTAATGATAAATGGTGTCCATCCTATCAACCACCATGACTCAAAACAAAAACCAAGCTGCCGCTCATCATCCCATGGCTCACACCCTAGGTAGGGTCTCCATGTCACTGTGTCCAATGTATCAAAGGTATACCGCCAATACTCTAAATGGCCTAGTTTTGCCTGAGACAAAATTGAGGAGTATAAATGAATATAGGGCTACCCTGCACCCCAAAATCTAATCACCACTGGTCGAGTAACTACAATATGCTCCCATGCCCAAACATGGAGTGGTGTCACACCTACTGATAATGATGCACCCCTATGGTACACCACCTGATGCATGTCATGATAAAGATGTGCTAATAGACACACACCCCAAGCATATCAGGTCCCCTCCATCATCCACTATAATGTGCGGCCCCATCCAACTACAAATCCATGTGATCTACGATCAGGGCATATGAATCCCCCAATCACTCCTGCTAGCACTACTAGTAGAGGATCATACAAATCCACCATGTCCTCCCAGCTGATCTCTCCATCCTCTATATCATCATCACCGAAGACAGCTCTACACTCTGTAACTCCGCCATGCCGATCATACTATACCAGCTCGCCTGTGATGGGAAGACAGAGGATGCGATATACATCCTCTAATGTGACTGTCATCTCCCCTGTCGGAAGATGGAAGGTACTCATCTCTGAGTTCCATCGCTCTACTAACGCTGTCATCATACTCAGATTCACCTGAATCTCAGGCGTGTAAATCACATAATATAATCCGAACGCTCCAATCAATAGTCTATCTATCTCTGACAGTGCCGGTCTCAGATTCTGAGTCACAGGATATCTCTCCTGTGACATCAGACTATCTGTAATATCCTCCTATTCAAGTCAACAACAATCAACCTATCAAATTTTGATAAACTGATCTATCAATCTATCTATCCTATCATATCAAATATAAACATGTTATTATCACGTGTTTCAACAGATGATTCTATCAATTATCTACGTTCAAGACTAGTTAACTAGCGAACATGCTACAATGTTGCCTATCTTGATCAAATCGATCACAATCAATCACCGACAGATCCAATCGGCTTATCGACATCAAGTTTGACCTAATTGACTATCTAATTTGACCACATTTTATCACTTCAAACACATGTGCAACATTGAAACATGTATGCACAACATTCTTTAACATTTGCACAGGTTTTCATCTATGCATAGTTTTATTTCACATTTGTGCAATAATTCTACACAAATGCGCAGGTTTTGACAAAAGCGCAGTTTTATTGAACATTTGCACCACAAATATGCACAAATGCGCTGATTTTGCAAATGCGCATTTTTATTTAACACTTGCGCAACTCTAACATTCCTCTAGTATGAATGTGCAGTTTCCCTAAACGTATGTGCAGAAAGTTTTATTTTTCTGCGCAAACGTTCCTAGTTTTTGCGCATTGGTGCATCGAAACTGCGCATTCATTCCATGCCTCAAAACAAAAAAAATTCCTAATCTAATCCACCATTCAATCTATCCTAAACATGCTAAAATTCTACTCTAACATGCATCAAATCATGAAATTACCAAGGAAGATCGAGTCACCTACCGGTTCACCTGAATCGGGTGGTCGCTGGAAGCGTCTGACTCTCTCAAAGTGGTGATCTGACAATGGGAATGACATCCTGGTGGCTCTGCTCTTCTCTCTCTCGCGCTCTGATCTCCCAATGACAAGTGTGCACAATGAGCCTATTGTGGACCCCTAAGCCCTATTTATAGCTTGTGGATCCTATGTGCTTGGTGTGTGGACCCTATCTCTATTTTTCTTCCATTTCACCCCATTTTCACCCATCTTTTCATCTGTTTCTTTCATGATATTGATTAATCAAAATAACAAAAATAAAATAAAATAAATAAATAAAAAATTAACCACAAATTATTAATCAATCTCTCGAGGGGGCATGCTTACATCATTTTAGACATTATCTGGGGCAGGGGCAAAATACTTGAAATTTTCTTTGAAACAATGTGACACACACATTATTTCAAAGAGGGGCAAAATGTATACACCTAAAAATGGCTTCATTAATTAATTAAATATTTATTATTTAATTACTATTGACTTGATAAATTAATTAAATATTTATTATTTAATTATTAATTATTCCTCTATTTATTAAATAAATTATTCAATTTATTTAGTGAATTCACTATAGTCTATTCTTCTATCCTAAGTCTTCTAATTAGTCTTATTAAAGTGATTTAATTAAATACACAATTACCTAAATATGACTAAGTTTCCTAGTCCACCTCACCTACCTAGTCACCTAACACATCACTTTGGCTAAGATAAATAATTATTATTAATTATTTATTTACAATTATCCTCACCCACACATGTCCTATTCTTAAGGTCTATGTGGCCTCATAGGACTTAGTCTCATGACCACATGTCCTCTCAACAACCAAGTCAAGAGACATTCCCTATTCCTAAGGGGCTTCTCAAGCCACCTCTAAGGGTCAAAGGTGACTCATAGGACACTTGTGCAAAGATTCCTCATGAGGAAAAGGTCTCTCCCTCTTTCTCTCTTTGGTCTTTGTGAGACACTCAACATGTGTCTTTCCCTTCCACCTTCTCCTCCATGTCAATGTGAGAGGAACATCATCCCTATTCTTCCTCTCACATTCCAACTACATCCCCCTTTCTCTCAACTCCTTCAACCAAGTCAATCCTAGCCCTAGGATCTTCCACCTTTCATTCTCAACCGTAGGATTGCGCCACCTAGGCCTAGATCCTCCAAAACTCTATAAAAGGAGCCACATTTCCCATTTGAGAGCTAATAGGTATTTTGACAATAGGTATTTTTGATAATAGGCATTCAAGCATTCAAGGAATCAAGCATCCAAGCATTCTAAGAGCAATCAAGCATCCATACTATCACCATTTCATTTGCATTCCATCCATTAGTTTGCATAAGCTATTGTGCACTCATTTCATTCAATCTCCACACTTTGGTAGCATCTTGGGAGAAGGCTTCATTTGGAAATCTGAGAGCTCAACATCTTCAAGAAATCAAAGCTAGGAGGACAATGGAGACAAGCTGCATGGTAGGTGAAGGTAATTAAATTAGTTTCATCATTTCATAGTTACTTTGCATTCTTCATTGTGTTTGCATTAGATAGATTCATTGGCTTTAATAGTTAATTTATCATTTCTAGTTGTTAGACATCTAATTTGCATACAGAACTACTAGACTCTCTGCTCTACACTGACTGTATACAATTACACAGAGAATGACAGGCACCGGCTATCCAGCCATATGATTCGATATCACACACATGTCATTGTTATACCTGTGATGGCCACCGTGCATTACAAGTTTTTTCAAAAATTCGTACTATTATTACCATTTATTTTAGGTTGAAATACGAAATGTACCATACACTAGTTCTTTTCAATTTCAAGCTTATTACATTTACATTAGTTTTTTTGCAATTTGAGGCAATGCTATTATTTATTTTGTATGAATGAGGAATGAAAATAATATGTTATAAATTATGTTTTAAATTTTAAATAAAAATTATTTTAAAATTTCTTCTTTCAATTTGTTTATCTATTATTTTTTAATGTTTTTAAAGGTTGTAATAATAAAACAAATGTAGATACTTGTTTTTTAGTTTAGAAATTAATTATTAAATATAATTAAAGATTATATCAATTAAAAAATAGAAGTTCATATTTATCATAAATAAGATAGTTGGTTTTTTATTACCAAGAAATCAATAATAGATTATGAGAGAGGTCCCAAATACACAATGTCTGATTATTTATCTTAATAATGAGTTACATTATTTTCTTACCTTTCAGGTGAATATTGTAAAATTTATTAGGCATTACTATAAGCTATGCATGATCAAAACTAAAATATTTCAAGAACATTGTTAGATAAGGGAAGCTTATTATTAAACTTAATTATTGGTTATGTCTATCCTTTTAGTTTTAACATTATAATTGATAATTGAAATACAAATATAAATTTGATGTCAATTAATCATATTTAAGTATTTTTTATTATAAAATATAATTAAAGGTCAAATTTTGGATAAACAAAAAAGATATATAGCAATATAAATTCATAGTTATAGAAAATAGAGTATAATGCTTTTAATTTCTATTAACAATTCATCTTTCTAGGATAAGACAAATTGTTTTCAACCATTCTGATTACTAATAAATAAATTTTTTAATTTGAAAAACTTAAAAAATAAATTTGAACTTTACAAAACTTATGGTTATTTTGAAAATGAAAAAAATCAAGTGTTATCATTGGTAGAAATTAATTCACTAATTGAACACAAGTCAATGTAATAGTATTGGCTACCACAAGTACTTGCCATTAATATTGTAATAAAATGATAAGTATAGAACAATGATTTAATTCTAGTGTTAACAATAGATTAGTAATTCTAGTGTTAGCGATAGAACAATAGTTGGAATAAATTAATTGTTAGCATATTAGTATGAAAGTGAGAATTATAACTTTGAAATTATATAATTTATTTAGAAATATAAGTAGACAATGTTATATCAATTATATATAGTACGTTATAGTTTATTTTAAACATGTATATTGAATGAAGATTAATATTTATTTTAAATAAAAATATCATGAATTTGATTTAATAAAAACTTAATTACTAATAAAAATATATCAAATAATATTTTCAAAAAATACTTATAAAAATTAGAAATAGAAGTAGACAATGTAAGATGAATTATATATACTACAAGATAATTTTAATTTTGAAAAAAATATATGACATTAGAAAGAAACGTAAAATCCACAACAAATTTTAAAATGTATATTTAACTAAGATCAATATTTGTTTCAAATGAAAATATCATCAATTTGATTTATTAAAAACTTAATTACTAATAAAAATATATCAAAGAATATTTTAAAAAACTCTCATAAAAATAAAAAATAAAAAATAAAAAATAAAAATAATAATTACCATATAAAATAAATTAAAAATACTAAAAAATATCAACCAAATAAAATAGGATAACAATAATTATGAACTAGCTACATCTATGCAATATAGCTAAATATAGCTAAAAAGGCGGCATTAAAATTGTTGTATCGTGAGAATTCTGTGTATAAGACTCAAATTATAAAATTAAAAATATAGGAAATTATAAAATTAAAAATATAGTAAATTATGAAAATGCAAAAATCAATACAATAGTACATAGCCTACCGGCAATTACTAACAAGTGCCACATAGTGGCCAAGTACTTGCCTTTAGTAATTAATTTTAATTTTAATTGTTAATATAAATTTAATCTTAATTTTAATAAATTTATTATAATATATAAGATATTTTAATTAATTATATAATTATAATTTTTTATATAATGATAATTGTAGTACTAAATAATTTTTATAATTATAATTATATAAATAATTATTGATTATAAATTATAATTAATTTAAACCTTAATTTTAATTTTATTTGTAAATATAATAATAGTGCTAATTTTATTTTATTGATATAATTACATATGATTAATATTATTATATATATAATATTGTATTATTATATTATACATAAATTATAATTATAATATAATATATTTAGAATGTATAATAATTATAAGTATAATATTATTATTTTAATTTATATTATAATCTATATTATAATAATAATATATAATAATTTATCATTTGTTTACTTCAATATTTATTAATTCATAATTTACATATAATAAATTTTAAAATATTTTTAAAATATATATAAATGAGAATAAATATATATTATATTATATCATATATTTACAATATTTTTATTTAATTAGAAAAGGTGAGTTGTCTACTAAAATAAACTCATGTAATATAATTTAAAATTTAAAAAATTTAATATACAATTAATATAAAAAAGAAAAAGATTAATGAAATCCTAATTAAAGATATAAACAAAAATTGTTTCCAACCCTAAAACATATGGAAAGAGCAATGCATTTTAATTATATTAAATATAAAGTGTATAATAAATAAAAAATGTGGTAAATTTTAATTGGTTCACTCTGTAATAAGACTTCAAATGCATTTAGCCAATCAAATGATAGAAAAATGATTTCGATAAATTATAAAGTTAAAAATATTGCATCTAACTTTACAAAATATAAAATTTATTACAAAATACAAAATCTAAAAAATTTTAATTGTTCTAAATAGTTTTATTTAATCACTAGTTAACAGTAAAAACTCAAAAATGGATGCAATAGTACTTGCTTAGCCTATCGGCAAGTACTAATAACAAGTATAATATGTATTAATAGTCAACTATATATTTATAATTTTCAATCATTTTTATCTATGTAATTTTTTATTTTTTAATATGAAAATTCATGATTTTAGAATTTATATTATATAAATATTTTAATTATATTATTATTTAACTTGTAAAAATATACAATAAATTTTTAATAAATTTAATTATTTTTGAAATAATATATCAAAATATTTTTAACAATAAAATATATGTTTATTTTTTGATTATTTTTGTTTATTTTATTAATATAAAAGGTCAAAATAAAAATAAAAAATTGCATGTGACATCATCATATCATCATGGAATAAAAGAGAGTGATTGTTGAATTATGCATAGGACTTCATCATGATAATTACATTTGATTGTTGAATCATACATAGGACTCCATCATTGTAATGCCCATCTGAGGAACCCTCGACATAAAAACAAAAGGACACACTAATACATGTAAAATCATTTTTTTCTTTAAATACTATTTCTACTAGATCACAACATCTCAATTTCTGAAGTTATACTTTATCTAAATAGAAATCAACAATTAAAAAATGATAAGTATTACTCCATACCTTTATATTGCTATCTTGTCACCTGCATTGTGGCTACATATCCAATACATGTAATCTATACACATGTCTATCCAACTAGATGCTAATCCATTAGATACATGAATATAATTAAACTTTTAATCGATGTCTGGTCTAAGAGAATAATCATTAAGAAGAAGTAAATTAATTACATTTAAAACTTAAAGACAAACCCTAAGAGGTTGGACCCAAAGTCTCAAGGACTCATCTCTGATAGTCTTGCCTATGTCACCTATTGAGACTTTTTAGTTCAACTCTTGAATCTTGAACTATGTTGTGGCTCACCATAGTAAGGGCACCAGGCAAAACACATGTTTATCATTATATGATTTATAAATATATAGGTAGGTACACAAAGATTTTTAGGGTAGAAACCCCAATAGTTTCACCATTGGTTTCCACCCACTTGGAAAAATAGAGATGAAACTATGTCAAGGTTATATTATACCAACATCTAAGACACAAAAACCTCCAAAAATATGTAACACATATAAGGATCAATGTAAACCCACCAAAGACTTCTAGCCATAAATAATGATAGCATAAGTAACTCCCATAATTCATTTAGTTCCTCTATCCTAATAGAAATGTACATATAAATCATGTAATTACTTAAAAATCATTATAAGTATGTTTTCCAAAAAAAAAAAAACTAAAAATGCATCATAATAGAGTATGGAAAGATATAAACATATTATCATTTCGCATAGAAAAGTTTACAAGGTCCTCTAGGGACACTAGAAGGGAAGAATGAAAATGTAGAGTAAAACACAATATATGCAATAAAATCAAATTAAACACGTAGAAGGAATGCATAGTTAGAGAAATATGAATCAAATCGTCTTTAAAGATTAAAGTTAAACCATCAAGTATATAAGCATAGCACACAGGTTTGAATATTATAACATATATCCTTCAATCTTCACTAATTTAATAACTCAATCTAATTTTTTTTTTAAATGTGTACACCAATTTGTCATGAAATAGACACTCATCTCTTCACAATGGATTTATAAGTGTTATTATACAAAAACAATAAATACATGCCTAACAAACCATGAATTCAAAAGCATATGAGATAAATTACTAACCTTATGAGAATGAAAAGATGAGCATCTTCTACTTGATCATTTTAATCCACTAACTAAATTGCGTACTTAAAACATTAAGTAATGGTACCACATAAGTTCCTTATTCTTGCTTCACCTTTAGGTGCCACTTATACTATGTCCTCAACAAAGAAAGATTCATATTATAAAGTCAAGGTACTAGTTATTTGTTTAGTATTGGTTAAGACTCAAAGATGATAGGAGAATACTTAATATACTTGAATCATAGCAACATATGTAAAGTAAATCTAGATTTATTCAATCAAAATACCTAAGCTTATTAAGTTATGAACATAGATGATCCTTTGGGACGTTAACCTTTCTCAAAAGTAATTTGAGGACAATGACCAAAGATAGAAGTTTACTTAAGTATGAACTAATGATCTTGTGACTTATTCCTTTTCTACCTTGACAATACATAGAATCTAGCCTTTAATAAAGTCTACATCTATATAAACCAATGCTTTAAGTACAATAATATCATGATACAAAGTTCTTTACATTGTACATAAGACAATAGACTACATTACATAAGAATAAACATCAATCACAAGTCTTATTTCACAATATTTACAATAGGAGATAGATTTAATTTCTTCATTTGAAAGAGGTTTCTTTTATTTGATTCTTTAATTTGTTACTATCCTTAGAATTAGTGATCATTAATTTTCAATCTACGATAAATGATGACTAACCCTTGTATAACACCGAATAATTATACCAACGGTTTGGAAGATCAACCAATAAGATTGATGATAACATATAATGATTCATTACTCCTAGAAATCTGATATGATACCAATTTGATAAAAGAGAGGTGATAATTTTGGAGCAAGAACTTGATGTTCAAAGCTCCATCATGAATACATAATCAAGGTGACAAGAAAAGCCCCTACTGGGTCGCACAAAAAATGAATAGTTCTATAACAATGTGTATATTACTTAATATCTACTTATTTTAAATCCAATAATTAATCTAAAATATAATTGATTCAATAAAGATACATGTTTATGTAATAGATGTCCATAACCTTTGCATAGATGCACATACTTTATATAATTGAAAATCATTATAAATACAGATGCTACATAAAAGTAGTGTTTAATTATTGATATTTTGGAAATCAGATTCGAAATCTCCATCTTCAAATGCTCATTATACATAAACATTAAATTTAAAGATATATAAAAATAAGAAGATACTTGTGCTCATAGAACTCGGATAATCACCTATAAGGATATGTAAGTTATCATTTTGTATCAAACGCTAAAAATTTATATTTTCCATTATAAATTTATGTCATGACAATTTTATATCTCATTAGCAAGACGTCATGATGACCTCACAGTGTTGCAGTTATATAAATTGTTTTCAAGTAGTGACTCCTAAGAATTCTTATATGTTTTCTAAGTCTTAAAATCATCTTACCTATGAGGTCTTCTTGATTAACTAAAAGGTATAAAGATCCCTTAAATTTCTAAAAGGGTTAGAGACCACTCACCTGCCGATTTGTAATTACCAGTTTTTAATGGCAACTTCTTCTTCATTCATTTTCTCAATGGAGCACTCCCTCGTATTCTTCGTCTCCCTCCTTTACTTATCCATTAGTTACCATATATCCAATGATATGGTAACATCTTCCAATAATAGAAATAGAGGAGCCCAATTGTAACCAAAACCTTCCCCTTCTTGGAGCACGTTCCTCACCTTCGATTGAATGTGGAAACCATCTTATAATGCTGAAACCACCTTCTCCTTGTCGAATTGTCCATCCCCTTCATTTTCCCTTCTGGTCCTTTCATTATTCATAACTGATTTCCTTTGTATGAAAATGAAAGGATTCCTGCTGCATGGAGGTCACTGTTCCTTTTCAAGGGCGGTGTCTCTTCACAAACTCTCTACTAAACTTAATCATATTTGGTCATTCCCACACACTGAAAGAAAGCTTGATTAATTAATTGTTTTGTCAGCGAAGAATATTAATCAGTTTTGAGAATGGATCAATCATTGATATAACACTTTATCCTAATTATCGTATCGGTATAGATGCTCCACCTAATCTACAATTATAATTAGCATAACTATTAAAATGTGTATCTATTTATATATCTATATCATAATGGTATGCATCCATTTACATATAGTGCAATACCTGCATGTCCAAAGTATATAAACACACACATACATATATGATTTCAATGCATGAGATGATGTTTATACCGAGAAGATAAGAAAGATTAAGAATGATTAAACATGTTCTAATTCATATAATTCTAGCAGAGACTTATGTTTTGACTATCACTGGTTCAACATAATCTAATGTAACAAATTCTTAGAAATATCAAAGACAGACTTACCAAAACGATTCCTTATCGTGTTAAAGTCAGAGGGGTACTACAATCAAGATAATTATATTCGATCTAAAAAAGATTACTTTTTTCTTTTCATTATCTGTTAGATTCTAATTTAATAGTATTGTACAATGATTTAAGGTAGCAATCAATTATGTATTATATCCTTAATAATATGCATTATGCATCCTCTAAAGATAATGTGGTGGCAATGAAGCTTTCTTGTTGGGGGCTATTGATTTTTGTTTTAGCTAGGAAGGTGGCGTAGAGTTTCTTTAAAGAAATTAAGTTGGATGTTTAGCAAAAGTTTTGTTTTTTTTAATTTTTCAATAGAATAATTTTAAGTTTGTGAGGTTGCATAAAATCAAAGTGATTTTATATGTGATTTAAAGCCAAAGAAAGCAAGGAAATTTTCATCTCTCAAAAGCTAAGTAAAGTAGACAGGGTTTATATATGTAAAATTGTTGGAGCAAACTTTATTGTATTGTGAAGAATAAGTTCGTTGTTAGGAAGATTCAATAGTTGCGGGGTTTTTCCCACATTGGGGTTTCCTCGGTATATTCATGTTATTGTCATTTTGTGATTGGATACTGTTATTTTTTGCTTCCGCTATTGTTAGTTGTTAATTAACCCAAAGTATTGATTGTTATAAAATAGATAGAGTTTCCATTCTATAAATTTATTATTCAATTAATTTGTAATTGGGTTATGAGAAATTAACATAGAACCATAGCTCTAATCTCGTAGCTCTAAATTTTTTTTTAAAAAATTAATTTAAATTTAGAATTTGGAGAGGCAAAGGCATTAGAAAAGGAACCTTTTGAGGAATATGAAGAGACGCTCTCAAGTTATAAAATATCCTCTCCTCATTTCATTTATTGTTGTGTTTAATTTGTTGTTTTGTAGAGTACGAAGAAGTGGAGAGTTTTGGAGGAGCCAAGAGTAGATTGAATTTTGCAGCAAGTTTTTTGCAAGTGAGATTTTTGCTTTGTATTTTAGTTTTTCATAGATTCAATTTCAATTGATTAGTATGTTTTATTTAGATTTGCATTTAAAATAGTTTGATTTACATTTGCATGTTTCATTTTGATTTGCACGTTTGATTTACACTTGCACGTTTAATTTACATTTGCATGTTTGATTTAGATTTGCATGTTTGATTTAGATTTTCATTTTAAATAATTTACATTTTAAATAGTTTTCTTTTAAGATTTAGATTTGTATTTTAAATAGTTTACATTTTAGATTTAGATTTGTATTTTAAATAAGTTTTATTTTATATTAAAATTTGCATTTCAAATAGTTTTTAGTTTTACATTACTTTAATTTGTTTAGTTTTTTAAATGTTTCATTTAACAAACTAAAAAATTAGAATTTAACAACAGAAGTCAAGACTGTTATTTTTTCTTTTGAAGGTGATAAATCCCCAGGTCCGGATGGGTTCCCTGTGTTCTTTTTTCACAAATTCTAAGATATTATTGGTAAGGAAATTTGTAATGCGGTTAAAGAATTCTTTGGCTCAAGATCTTTGTTGAAAGAAATCGATGCTTCTTTTATTGTTCTGATATCGAAGAAGCCTGGCACTGATTCGGTGGATTCCTTCAAACCAATTATTCTATGTAATTCAGTGTACAAAATTTTATCCAAGGTTATTACCCTTAGACTACTGGCTATTCTTCCGAAGATCATCTCTCCTCAAAAAAGTGGGTTTGTTCCCGGCAGGCAGGTCCTTGATTCAATTATGAAGGTTCATGAGGTTATTCATTCCACTCAAGTTTCTCACAACTCTGGTTTTCTGTTGAAACTTGATCTCTCTAAGGCTTATGATCGGGTGAACTGGGATTTGATGATCAAGGTGTTGAGATCTTTCGGCTTCTGTGACAAACTTCTCAAGTTGATCTTCCAGCTCATCAGTACCTCTTTGGCTGCTATCATGGTTAATGGAGCTCCCCCTCTAGATTTTTCAAACCTTCTAGGGGGCTTCAACAAGGAGATCCCTTGTCTCCTATCCTTTTTGCTATCATGGCGGAATGTCATGGTCGTTATCTTCACAATTTAGTCTCCATTGGTTCCATCAAGGGCATCTCTCTATCTTCTATTTCTAACTCATGTTCCCATGAAAAATTCATGGATGACACTATCATTATGTGGGTATTCGTCCATCCAGGAGGCTAGGGTTATCAAGCAGGCTCTATCCAATTACTCCTTGGGTGCTGGTCAAATTGTCAATTGGGATAAGAGTTCTTTGTTCTTTATCAACACACCTATGGATAGACGTAACATAATTTCTTGAATCATTAGTTGTAGAATTGATACCTTACCTGTTACCTATCTTAGCCTTCCTTTAGGTCTCAAACCTCCTGATTCTTTTTGGGCTAGCATTGTGGACAGATTCAATAGGAAGCTTGCTGGCTAGAAAGGAGTGTTGCTCAGTCAAGCGAGTAAACTCCAACTTTTGAAGACCTCCTTGCAGAGTCTCCCCATTTATGCTCTTAGCCTTTTTAAAATCTTTGGAATACATGCAAACATTATTGAGAGAATCCAGAGAAATTTTATGTGGTCTAGAGTTGAAGAAAAAAAGAGACTGGCTCTAGTAGTGTGGGACAAGGTTTTCATCCCTAAAAAGTGAGGGGGGGGGCTGGGTATTCACTCCCTAAGAGTGACCAATCAGGTGCTCTTGGCCAAACAAATCTAGAGGATTTTTGGGGAGAAGAAGGATTGGAACGAGATTATCCACAATAAATATCTCTACTCCTTTCCCCACATCTCTGATTTTATGAAGACAGATCTGAAAGTGCAAGACTCCTTCATTTGGAACTGCATCCAACAATGTAAGGAAATGACCTTTAAAGGGGCTAAATGGTATTTAGGCAATGGCCAAAGAATTAAGTTCTGGGATGACTGTTGGCTCAAAGATTTCCCTTTAAGCTCTGTTACTACTTTTCAACCTTATATTAATTTTTGTATTCATAGATTTGGTTCAAGGGTCGGGGACTACTAGAAGAATAGATCGTAGATTGATCTTTCTTTAGTTGATGAAGCCCTTAATCCTTTGCTGTTGGACTTGAATATTTGGAGGGTCAATTCATCTAGAGATGATGAGTTGATATGGTGAATCATTCCTTCAGGTGTCTTCACTGTGGCCTTGGCCTTTGAGCTTTTATTAAAGCAATCGGATCCTCTCCCCTTTTGGGCCCAGGTTTGGGATAAAAAATTAATTCCTAAAATTAACATTTTCTTTTGGTTGGTTTTGCAAAATAAGATTCTTACTATTGACAACCTCTAGAAACGTGGTATGATTTTGACCAATAGATGCTTTCTTTGTAAGAAGGCAAAGGAACCAATCTTCCATCTGGCTATTGACTGTAGCTATTCTTGGAAAGTTTGGTGTCTTACCTTATAGTGCTAGCAGATTAATTGGTTTTTTCCTAACAACATGGAGAATTTTAGTACCCAATGGAGAAATGTGGAGGTCCCCATGGATAAGAAGTTGTGGAACCTCATTGATCCTCATGTTATATGGAGATTGTGGAGAGAACGCAATGACAGAGTTTTCAAAAATACTGATCTCTCGCTAGTGGTCATTGTTGAAAATATTAAGAGGAGTCTCAGGGAGAACTACAACTCATCGACTGGCTTGAAGCTGGACTTTTCTGCTAGTGATTATAGTGCTGGTTCCAAAAATAAAACTCCTACCCAATGGGAGAATTCCATCTATCTTACCCCCCTTCTGGGATGGATCAAAATCAATTTTGACAGCACTGCAAAGGGTAACCCGGGTCCGACGGGTTGTGGTGGGCTCATAAGAGATGACATAGAGAATTTTCTTGCTGTTGTGGCACTTCCCATTGGGGTGCAAACCAATCATGTTACAAAGGCCACGGCTCTTCTCCAAACCCTTAAAATTATTTTAAAAGATATGGCTCTGAACATGTGGATCGAAGGTGATTCAATGAATATCTTAAAGTGCATCAACAATATCACTAAACCATCATGGTCCATAAAGGTGATTATTGAGGAGGCCCAGATGATTATTAATTTGTTTAAGCAAGTCATCATTTCCCACACTTACTGGGAAGTGAATGGTACAGCTGATGAGTTAACCAACTTTGCGATTAGGGAAAAGGACATAGTGATCTGGCACGAAGGTAGCAATCTCACCATTGATATGAAATCCAAGTTGGATTTTGACAAGATTCATAGTAAAATGGTGGATTGGGAGTATCTCAAGAAATTATGATGATAAGACACCTTTTTACTAAACAGGTTAATATGATTACGAAAAGTGTTTCCTTTCTCGAGATTACTGCATGTAGACACAAGTTTATTTGCATATACTTTAAAGTTTCCCTTTTCATCGACATTTGGTTGTTCTCTACAACTGTTGTTGTTATTTCTCTCCTCGATATCATGGGTGGAGGGCTTAATCGAAGGGAGCTGAAGGACTGTATAAAATGGAAAAACATGCCAGAGGTCTAGGAAATTCTCAAAAAGGGTGGCCATACTATGTATATGGAGTGTTTTCATGGGTTTAAGGATGAAGTCATGAAGGTGTTTGCTGAGTCCTGAAAAGATGGGGTGATGACCATTGCTGGTCTTACTATGAACATTACTAAAGAACTTATTGATGAGGTGTCTGGGCTGAGCCTCAAGGGTATTAAATTTTATAGAGATAAGATAGTTTCACAAAAGGCCATCTAATAATTCCCCAAAAGCAAATCTGAGGTGAAAATTTTGGTGAAAGATTCCAGTGGCTGCTATGATGTTGATGCCTTTAAGGAAATCTGGGCGATGGTCATGACAGCGATCATGGAATACATTACCTTGGATGGAAGGTATAAAAGAGCCCACTCTTACCATTTTGTGCTGCTTTGTCACTTCTGTCACAAGATTAGGGTGTCTCTACCTTTTTTTCTTCTTCAATCCCTCTTCCTTAGCATTACTTATCATAGGAGGAAAGAGAAGAAACTCATTCTGCATGAGGGGCTTATTCTCCTCATTGTGGAACATATCAAGAGGAAGGCCATTTATAGCCTTATCATTTCCTCACCCAAAGCATCTACCTCGGCTAAGAAATGTTTGAGGGATATTGATGGAAAAGAGGAGATTTCTTCTGGTAAAAAATTAAAATCTGCTAAGGATGTTGGTATGGACATGGACTCTACTGCTGAAAGTGTTGAAAGTTATGTTGACACAGCTAATTTGAACGAGGATGATAGTGAAGCTACATTGTTGGTGTTGAATACTGTCTCTGGGGATAATGAGAACAAGGAGGAGGAGGATGCTAAAACTATGGAGGTGGATAACATTCTTGTGGTCAAGGATAACAATGAGGAAAACAAGAAAGAGGAGGATGTGGGCAGCCACCCGGTCCCCATTTTGGTGGATTATGATAGTTCGAAGGATCATGATGTGCTCATCTCCCCCAAACTAGGAGTCATCATGGAGGTCCATTTAGATAGGCTAAAGGATTCCCCTGTTGTGGAGGACTCCCCTGTTGCGGAGAAAGATAATGCCCCTTCTTCCTCTCGGAATATCCCCTTTGTCAAAAATGTTGATATGAAAGAATGAAATGTGCAACTGCTCAAAGAAGATATGGATGACAAAATTGACCCTCCTTTTGGGGTTCTCTAGATTGTGAAGGCGGCTTCTATGTACTCATTTCGTTTGTTGAAATGGGTTTTTCAGGAAATAAAAAATCTGAATTTAAAATATCATTATATCTTTGCTAAGGTTGATTCCCTACAGGAGATTTTGGAGACTGGTTTGAAGACTTTGGATGGCAACAAGGATAATGACAGGGATAAGAAGGTGTAGGATATGCAAGTTAGAGTTGATAATTTGGAGAATGTTGTGAAGAAGCATATGCAAGATAACAACATGTTCATGGGCTCTGCCATGGAATGTTTTATGTCTATCAAAGTGAAGCTGGATGTCGGCTCCCCCAGCAAGAAACCTGAGGAGGAAAATGAGGATGCGGGTGATGAGGGTCTTGGTAAATGCACTCGGTCAACTAAAAGAAAAAAGATCCAAGATCGGATCCTTGAGCTCTCAGACTTCAATGCTACCATTAAGAAGATCTCGGAGGCGAAGAAGGAAGCGGACGAAACTCTTAAGGAGTTTTCTTATTTTTTCTTGGGTCCAGATGTTGTTTTGTCTCTAGATTTCTTTGGTTGCGAGTTATTTTTTCTAGTGTCCGGTTGTTTTGGCTTTTTTTGTTGGCTTTGGTTCTAATGGACTAGTTCCCATTCCTACTTCTTTTTAGTACATTTAACTATGTAATCTCTTGATCTCTACTTGTACGAGGTTTTGGGTCCCCTTTAAAATCTATTTTTTCTTGCAATCAAAAACATTTTACATTAACTATATATTTATTTTAATATTTTTAAAATTTAAAATATATTTCAAATGTTAATGTTTATATAGTAATCTTTAAAATGTGGAAGGTAATGATGCCATATTTCAAACATTACAATGTGGATGACAATGCCAACATGTTAATGAAATTTGTATTCAATTAATCTTAATAGTTTTTTAAATTAAATTAAGCATACATTAGTTTAATTTATTTTATTTCTTAAATGTTACATTTTATTAAAAACAATGTTTTCTTTTGCATTAATATTTTAATGGTTTTTATTTTTATATCATTAGCATAAATAATAGATGGTCAAAATAATAGTTGGCCAAAATAATATGAAGAGAAATGGCAAGACCAAAATAATGTGGCCTGAAATAATAGGACCTGAAAAAATAGGGGTGCCACGTGGATGAAGAATAAATTAATTTTTTTTTTAAATTTAAATTTAAATCTGAAATTTGGAGAGGCAAAGGAATTAGAAACTTGGCACCTTTTGGGGAATATGAAGAGATTCTCTCATATTATAAAAGAGTGTCTCCTCATTTCATTTGTTATTTTGTTTCATTTGTTTTTTTATGTCAAAAGTATTCTCAATTATTCTTAAGCAATAAATTATTATATGATATTTGGAAATTGTGTTCAAGTTTTCTTCAATGTGTATCAATAATCAAAATCATACATGTTTAGATACCCAAATTTTCATTAATTTAAAGAAAAAAAGTTCCACACATTAATACACACTATTCCACTATAAGTAACATGTAAAGTTGAAAATAAAAATGCAACATGGTTATTCTAATTATTTCTATATACTAATGTTTGTTTAAAACTTTGCAACATACCATTCAACCTATGGCTGCCTCTGACAGAGATTCAAGTAGCATTGTTATAAGCCCACCTACCTTAGTGGCCTCAAATGATTTCTTTGAGACTGAATTTGATAAGTGTACATGAATAATAGTAGACTCGTACAAAAATATAATCAAAGTTGTGGAGAATGCAACATTATCAATTGATCATGTTCAAGAATTGGAAATAATGCAGATGGAATATGTTGTGAAAGTTATGCACGAGACATCTACAAAAGTAGATCTATTTACATCAATGATGAAAGAAGTCTACCATGATCATTTTTCAAAAAAGGGTCGCAATACCATCTTAATCATTGAAGAATATGTGATGTACTTGCATCATTATAGAGAAATGTTTTGTATTTAGTTTATTTTTATCTTGTCTTTCACACTTCCTACTTCATTTAAATAGTTGTAGTGGGACTTATATTTCCCCATTCATCTATGTAATTTTCATGAACCAAAAAAAATAAAAATTGTTTTGACTATTCAAGTGATGTTTACAACTATACTTGCAAGGTTTTGCAGCTCAACATATTTTGTTGAACTCTGTATTTCTAATATTAATGCCTTCAATGGATGTGCCAAATAAATGTGAGAAATCAATTACAAATGACATCTTATAGATATTAATTATTTCTACTTCTGACCCTAACCCTAACCCTAACCCTAATCAATGTTATAAAACTATATACCAAATCCTTACCCTAACAAAATACTCCAACCCTACACCTAAATATCACACTACCTATTACATTAATTCTAACTCTAAAACCTACATCCAATCAGTAACCACGCCCCTAATCTTATTCTAACAGTCAACCAAATATTAACCTTAACCATAACACTACGTTTAGTTTAAACCTAACTGTAAACCTTGCATCCTAACCCTTACCATGATGTTAAAATAACTCTAACCCTTACCCTAACTCCAACTCTACATGTAACCAATATACTAAGAGTACACCCAACTCTACATAAAATAAACTGTTAAAACTAAATCTTAAATTTATGTAAAATAAAGTATTAAAACTAAATCTAAAATCAAAACTAAGTTAAAACTATATGATAACCCTTACCACGACATTAAAATAACTCTAACCCTTACCCTAACCTAACTCTACATGTAACCAATATACTAATAGTACACCTAACTCTATATAAAATAAAGTATTAAAACTAAATCTTAAAACTATATAAAATAAAGTATTAAAACTAAATCTGAAATGAAAACTAAATTAAAACTATATCCTAATCCTTACCACAATGTTAAACTAACTCGAACCCTTACCCTAACCCTAACTCTGCATGTAACCAATATACTAATAACTCTAACTATCTTTCCCAACCCTAACTATGCTAAACATTCACTAAAACTCTAAATGTAATCCGAACCCTAACTGTAGTTATACTACTAAGTACAATACAAATCCTACTTGTACAACGTATATCCCATCGCTATTTATGTTCGTTATCTTTCTATAACAGTTACCCTAATATTACCTCTAACCATAACTCTAACCCCTACCCCAATCGTAGGCCTAAATATAACAGTAACTATTACTGATCTTCATGACCATAGTACTAGCCCTAATCCTAACCCTAACCCCTTACCCTAATCTTTACCCTTAATGTTACACTAAATATGATACACAATGTAACTGTGAACATAATATCCTATCCCAAACCATGACATTATTATGACACACTACTCCTAACTTTGACCCATCACCTTGATCCTAACCCTAACCCTAAATCTAATTATTGTCATTAACATTATACTACTCATAACTTTAACCTAATTTTTACCTTGACACCAACCTTAACTATAACAATAACACTAACCTTAACAGTAAAAAGTAGCACCACCGCTAACAATAATCTTAAAGGTTTCCCAAACACAAACACTAATCTTAATACAAACAGTAATTGTAATTGTGACCATTCACATAATACTAAGTTCCTAAGGTTAAACCATAACCCTAATTGTAACCATTACCCTACTATTTACCATAGGTAAAATGGTAAACATAACTATTATACTAACCCTAAATATGATACTAATCCTAACTGTAAACATACCATCATATCCCTAACCACAACCTTAATCTCATCCTACCCCTAACACTAACCCCTCACACTAATTTTAATTTGTTTTCGTTAACATTATAATAATCGTAATATGGTAACCATTCAAATTAACTGTTACCATGTCCCTACCATTGACCCTACATTAAATACTAATGTTAAATATGATACTAATGATAATTCTAATGTTAAACCCTAACCCTAATTGTAACCATAACCCTTCCATTTACCCTACATAAAATGGTGAACATAACTATTATAGTGACCCTAAATGCAACCATAAATGTAACCTAACCTTAACAAAATTAAAAATCATAAAATATCTTCAAGTTAGGCCATATATGCAAAATTAAAATTAAAAATTAAAAATTCAATTAATAATTTAACACTAACTTAAATTTCAATTAATATTTTAACACTAACCATATTACTAACCCTAACCCTAACCCTAACCTCTTACCCTAATATTTACAGGGTCCTTAATGTTACACTAAATATGATACACCACGTAACTATAAAAATAACATCCTGTCCTAAACCATGACCTTATTATGACACACTACCCCTAAATTTGACCCCTCACCCTAATCCTAACCCTAACCCTAACCCTAACCCTAAATATAATTGTTGTCATTAACATTATACTACTCATAACTTTAACCTGATTTCTACCCTAACACCAACCTTAACTGTAACAATAACACTAACCTTAACAATAAAAAGTAGCACTACCACTATCAATAACCTTAAAGGTAACCCAAATGCAAACACTAATCTTAATGCTAACCATAACTTTAATTGTAACCGTTCACATAATTATACTACTCTTAAGGTTAAACTATAACCCTAATCGTAACCATAACCTTACCATTTACCATAGGTAAAATGGTTAACATAAATGTTATACTAACCCTAAATATGGTACTAATCCTAACTGTAAAAATAAAATCCTATCCCTAACCATGACCTTAATCTCATCCTACCCCTAACACTAACCCCTCACCCTAATCGTAACCCTAACCCTGATTGTAATTTTTTATCATTAACATTATAATACTCATAATATGGTAACCATTCAAATTATCTGTTACCATGTCCCTACCATTGACCCTACATTAAATGCTAACATTAAATGTGATACTAATGATAATTCTAATGTTAAAACATAACCCTAATTGTAACCATAACCCTTCCATTTATATTACGCAAAATGGTAAACATAATTGTTATAGTAACCCTAAATGCAACTCTAACTCTAGACTAACCTTAACAAAATTAAAAATCATAAAATATCTTCAAGTTACACCATCTATGCAAAAAAAATAATTAATAATTTAACATTAACCTTAACAGCTTGTTGGTTCTTGGCCTGATGGCTTTTTGTATAGGTTGTAAGCTTGTTTGTTTTTGCTCTTCATTTTTGTTGTTTCTCTATGATCTTTGATCTAATGTAAAGGTTCCAAGTCCTTTAAAACCTTCTTTTCTATTAATCAAAACACTAACCTTAACAAATTTTAAAATCATAAAATGTCATCAACTTATGCCATCTATTTAAGCAAATAAAAAATAACTCCTAAAATAAAAATTAAAAATTAAAAAATTAAAATAATAATTCAAAACTAACCTTAACAAAATTAAAAATCAAAAAATATCTTCCATGTTGCATTGTGACTGCTACTAGCTTATAATAAAATGAAAATAGGCACCTCGAGAAGGATTACTCACGACATAAAATATATATAGGTATATATAAGCTAGTTAATATATAAGTTAGTTTATATTATTCGCAGCGTACTATATATCTAGAGGTTATATAAGCTAGTTAATATATAAGTTAGTTTATGTTACTATTGAAAAGAAAATAGTTCATTATGTTGCAAAAAGAAGAGAATTTTGGTTTGCAGAAAACCTTTACAAGATGACAACAAACCTTTATAAGATGATAATTCAAATCAATCTGAACAAAAATTCTTATTGCAGCAAGACAAAAAGTAGTTGTCACTAATTTAACATAAATTTAAAAACTAGAAAGTATAAGACATTAGAAGATTCCACAAGTAAAAGTAAATCAACATCAACATCTACATAGGGGGAGAGAGAGAGAGAGAGAGAGAGAGAGAGATTTGTGCAGAAGAATTGAATTGATGGAGATCCAAAAAGGATGTAGAAAACTAGGTTAGAATTTATTTTAATAATTTATTATTTTGAAAGGGTTTTGAAGGAAATTTAATAGAAATAAGGGGAATTGAAGTTTGTAGATAGTTGGTATTTGGAAATTAAATTTTTTTGAATTGTTTGAAAGATTTGTCAATGTTTGTTTGGAGGTCATGAATTTAAATCTTATTATATATATTATCCAAAAAATAAAAAAGTTTTACTTTTTAAATTTAATTATATGTTTAATGTAATATCAATTGAGTGTTTTTATAATAAGAGAAATAAGAATATATAGCATTATGGAGTTGGTTCTAAGTACATATAAAATTCTAAATTATAGATATATTGGAGTAATAAGAAGGTTCGATAATTAGGATATTTTACGTCATATTGTAAAAAATACAATCTAAGTTGCATCTAATGTCTTATGACTTTTTTATTTTATTTTATCATATCAACTTATTCTTGTACTTGTACTTTTAGGACAATCTTTGCTACATTTGATGGTGCCTCCAAAAACTCACATGCAAGGCCAAGAGGATAAAGCGAGAAAGGGAATGTTAAATTTTGGTTATCTTGAGCCAACTTCTTAATTAAAGATGGTGCTTTGTATAAGAAGAGTATATGCTTTTTTTTGTTATCTCTTTTTTTTTCTCAATGTACACTATAATATATGTAGATATATAGATATATAGGAAGTTGTCTTAAGCTATATAATGAGTCTTATGAAAGAGTTTAATATATTTAATTGGTCTTATTTTTCTATAGAAATCTTATGGCTCATTTGAAAATTCAGAAATGAAAACATTTTCAATGGAAGAAATAGGACCCTTACCGATTCTTTGAGGACTCATTTGGTATAATGCTGAATTGTAGTTTACAAAACTACACTAAATCTTGCAAAGGAAACGTTTGACAAACTTGTTCGTGAAACACTGCTAGAATATTCAAATAGGAAGTATCTCGCACACATGGACAAGTAGGTTTGAGGAGAAGACTTTGTTTGAGGTTACATTCCACAACTTTATGGCAGAAACTAAGGAACACAAAAATGGAGAAGCAAAATCCATCAAGAGAAGTAGGTCTAAGGGTAATAGTTTTTCTCGGCTCTGAACTTAACTTGGTGCTTCCCCTTATCTTTCCAAGATCTTTTCTCTCAATGGACTTTCAAAATGTTTAATCTGGACTTCCAGACCTACTGCGCATGGATCCTTCCTCACCTATGCTGGGGAGTCTGGAAAGAGCGCAACAACTGCATCTTCTGAGACTGTTCCTCTCCCCCCAAAATCATCTTCAATAAAATCCAACATGCTATTAGGGAAAAAAAATTCTTTTGTGGGAGAACTAACCATCTTGCAGGAAGGACTTAGGTTGCAACCTAGGAGAAAAGATTGAAATGTATCTGGAGCTGCCCCCCGACTGGCTGGGAGAAAGCCAATTTTGACGGAGCTACCAAAGGGAACCCTGGCCTTGTTGGTAGTGGAGGTATTATTAGAAACTACTTTGGTTCTGGCCCGGCAGTTGTCATCTTACCTATGGGCTCTCAATCCAACCACTTTGATGAAGCTTGTGTGGCTCTCCAAGTCACCAAACTTGACCAGGAAATAGGGGTCAAGAAGCTCTGGCTCGAAGGTGACTCGATGAACATTATCAGCTTCTTAAACCTCATTCACCCCCCCTCCTAGACAATTTACAACATCATCACATAGAAACCCATGCTATCCTCAATTCTTTTGATAAGGTGTATATCTCTCATGTGTACAGAGAAGGCAATAGTGCTACTGATTGGTTCGCCAATCTAGCCGTCACGAAGGATGTCAAGATGACATGGTGACAAGGTGAAGATATCCCAAGTGAAGCGAAGAATCTCCTTGATAAGGAAAGAATCTAAAGTACCGAGGGAATCATAAAAATTTGACTGGCTCTGTTTTGTTGTGGCTTCTCTGCCCTTGGCCAGCTTGTGGCCTGCTTCTTGGTTGCTTTGCTTAGTTCTATTTTCTTCCTGTTGGGTGAACCCACAATAGTGGGTTACACTTTTTTGCCTGAATGGACACTGAACTCTACATTTTGAAAAAAAACTTTCAGATTCAAACGCATATTGTCATTAAACTATTTGAAATCAGAAGATGAAGTAAATTAGAGTCTTTTAAGATTTTTTGTATATATTCTAAATATATTTTTTATTTTTATTTTTGAATTGATTTGAATAGTCTTTTCTTTCTCCCACAAAAATTGGTATGTTACTGAAATCGTCATTTTCAAAGAGTTACATTGTTTTCATAGAGCATAACTTTTTTTTCTAAAATAGATATCAATGTGATTCTTTCGAATTTAGTTTTGCAACATCCATACGAAGGGCATGGAATTGTTTTGATGACATTATCATGATTATTTCATATTTTATTAATGTTTGAAGTTGACTAAACTGTAATTTTGACATACCTTAACTACATAGCTTATAACTTGTCATGTATTTGTCCAATTTCATTTTTATTTTTCTTGATAGAAAGATAACTTCAATACCTAGGGAATAGATATTTTTTAGAATTTTTTTCTTTCATTTGCTATTTTTCCATAAGCGTCAAACATAGAGGTAGACATACAGTGAAATATCTATGTTTAGTAAAACTAGAAATACAAAGTCATAATAAACTTAATAAATATTAACATTATAATCATTGGAAATATTTTCCTCAGTAGTACCTTACTACATAGATCTAGGTTTGACAAATGGATCATTTGATCTGCCAAAAGATAAAGTCTAAGTGATTTTTTGTCAGCATTTTAATAGGTGCGAAGGAGACTCCATTGTAGATATGAATCAGGAGCACATATGTGATATCAAATTTTTTTAAGCTAAGAGGCTTTGAGCTAACCATTTGTAATTAATTCCTTCAAATGGAATCTCTTAAGGCTTAAATCATTATATTTTATTAAAAATGTGTTATTTCAGCAAAAATCAACATGTCTAAAAAAGTGTAACCCACTATTGTGGGGTCACCCTGTTGTTCGTCTCTCTTTTTTGACTATGGATTTCAGGCACCCTGTAAAACCTGTTTTACTTAATCAAAAAATATTAAAATATTTATTTTTAGTGTGTGGTTAGTTTCTAATGGGTAGTTTAGGCACTTTAGAGTTCAGTTAGAGTGCGATGCTTATATATAAACATCTGCAAACTATTTTTTTACTCTTGAATTGATATAGTTTTGCTAAGCACATTATGAATTGTATTTCCATCAATATATGTTCTTTCTTTCAAGACTTCAACTTAAAATCTAATAAGAAATGTACACAAATGTCACCAAGGTTAAAAAATATGTTTTAAATTCTTTTGACTATTTAGAAAAAAATGTAAATTAATTTAAAAAATAATGATACAAACAAATTCAAGATTTAGTCAAAATATACACTTCAAATTGTGACATTAATGAACTTAAGACATAATAAAATAAAAAGATCCTAATATTATATAAAAATTGACACAATAAATTAAACATAAACATTAAATCACATTAAAGTAATGAAAATACTAAACATGTATTGAACCATGAACGCAATTTATTTGGACAAAAGTTATCAAACTAGCTTATATATACTTATTATATATAAATATATTGAGACATATCATTCTTGGGGTGCCTATTGCACTTTCTCGAGGTGCCTATTGCACCTTGCAATTTGTTGAAAATAGGCGCCTCGAGAAAGAATTATGTTTAGTGTTAGGGTTTAAATCATGGTTAGCAATATGGTTAGGCTTAAGATTTTCATTAGAGTTAGGGTTAGGTTAATAATTATGGTTAGAATATGAGCACCACGGTTAGTACTATGGTTGGGGTTAGAGTTTTTATTAGGTTCGGGATTAGGGTTAGGATTACAATTAGCATTAATATTATGGTTAGGGCTAGGGTTTACATCATGATTACTATTATGGTTAGGATTGGAGTTTTTATTAGGGTTAGGATTAAGATTATAGTTATGATATGGTTAGGGTTATGATTTGTATTAGGGTTAGAATTAGGATTAGGGTTTAAGATTTAGTATTATAATTATTGTCACGATTATGGTTTACATCATGGTTCAATTTAAGGGTTTAATTAGGATTAGGGTTTAGTGTTAGGGTTAGGATTATTAGGGTTTAGGATTGAGATTATAATCATGATTATTTTTAGGTTAGGGTTTGTACATCATGGTTAGTATTATTATTTGGGTTAGGATCAATATTAGGGATTACAATTATGGCTAGGCTTAAGGTTACCTTCTAATTATAATTAGGGTTAGGATATGAGTTTAGGTTTATGTGATGGTTAGCGTTATGGTTGGGTTTAGTGTTAGAGTCAAGGTTTAGGGTTTACAAATAAGATTATGGTTAGGCTTAAGGTTTATATCATAGTTATAATTATTCTTAGGATTAGGATTTTTATTTGGGTTCATGTTTAGGATTAGGATTGGATTTAGGGTTTAGTTTATGATAAGCAAATTATAGATTATAGATTATGGCTAGGGTTTAATGTTTGGGCTAGGATTAGTATTAGGGTTTAGGATAAGGATTATCATTAACTTAAGGTTTAACGTCATGGTTAGTATTTTGGATAGAATTAGGTTTTGATTAGGGTTAGGGTTATGGTAAGTGTAAGGCTATAGGGTTAGGTTTATTATGGTTGGGGTTAGGTTTTTCATTAGGCTCAAGGTTAGGGTTAGGATTATGATTAGAGTAATCATTATGGTTAAGGTTAGGGTTTACATTATGGTTTTTATTAGGGTTAGGGTTAGGATTACAATTATGATATGGTTAGGGCTAGGGTTTGTGTTAGGATTAGGATTAGGATTAGGACTTGAGATTTAGGATTATAATTATTATCAAGGTTAGAGTTTATATCATGGTTAAAGTTAGTGTTTTGATTAGGATTAAGGTTTAGTGTTAGAGTTAGGATTATGGTTTAGGGTTTAGAATTGGTATTATAATTAGAATTATTTTTAGGTTAGGATTTGTGCATCATGGTTTCTATTATTATTTGGGTTAGGATTAGGATTTGGGATTACAGTTATAGTTAGGTTTAAGGTTTATATCATGGTTGTAATTATTTGATTAGGGTTAGGATATGAGTTTAGTTTTATGTCATGGTTAGGCTTAAGGTTGGATTTAGAATTAGGGTCAAGGTTTAGGGTTTGCGATTAAGATTGTGGTTAGGCTTAAGGTTTATATCATAGTAATAATGATGGTTAGGGTTAGGTTTTTTATTTAGCTTAGTATTTAGGATTAGGGTTAGATTTAGGGTTTGGATTATGATCTTATTTTAGATTATAATTATGGTTAGGGTTAGGGTTTAATATTTAGGATAGGATTAGTATTAGGGTTTGGGATTTAGAATTAGGATTATCATTACAATTAGGGTTTTCTTCATGGTTAGGATTATGGATAGAATTAGGGTTTTGATTAGGGATAGGGTTATGATAAGTATAAGGGTATAGGATTAGGTTTACTATTAGGATTAGGATTTAAATCATGGTTTGATTTAGGGTTTTATTTATGATTAGGATTACATAGTTTTAGGTTTAATTTTAGGATTATAGTTAGGGTTAGGATTTATATCATGGTTAGTGTTATCATAAGGGTGAGGGTTTAGGTTTAGGATCAGGATTATGCTTAGGTGTACAATCCATTTCATGAATGTAATAAAATCTAATAAGAAATGTTCACAAATGATATAGTTTTGCTAAGCACATTATGAATTGGATCTTCATCAATATATGTTCTTTCCTTCAAGACTTTAACTTAAAATCTAATAAGAAATGTTCACAAATATCACCAAGATTAAAGAAAATATGGTTTAAATACTTTTGACTATTTAGAAAAAAAAAAATATGTAAATTAATTTAATAAATAATGATACAAACAAAATCAAGACTTAGTCAAAATATACACTTCAAATTGTGACATTGATGAATTTAAGACATAATAAGATTAAAAAATCCTAATATTATATAAAAAATGACAAAATACATTAAACATAAACATTATCACATTCAAGAAATGAAAATACTAAACATGTCTTGAATACTCTCGAACCATTAATGCAATTTCTTTGGATAAAAGTTATCAAAAGATATCAATATTCTATGCTCTGAGTAAATTTCTTACATATACATGTCCTTGAATATGGGATAATTGAAGTATACAATAATATCAGTTGCTCCAATTTAAATAGTAAAAAATGATAGTAATTAACTATTTATTTATAATTCATAGTAGATATTTTAAATATATTTATTTGAAAAATATCAAAAGGTACTTACAATCATTTATTTATATCTAACTCATAGTAGATATCACTATTGAAATTCAACTTAATAATGTTGTAATTTCCCATATGATTGTTAGTTGTTGTGAGCCATTTTCAAGAAAAAAGGCGATTAAGTGTTGCGGCCAGCCTCACACCAGCTTTTGCAAGTTGCTCCTCAACGATAGGCAGTCGAGAGAGGAAATAGTCATCTGCAATTCAAGAATTTACACTTTCATTGCCTCAAAACACTGCAAACATTTGAATTGATATAATGTAGAGTAGATGAGATTACCTCCTAAAGTGGTGCCTGCAGTAGCATTTCTGTATGCCCACTTGCAAGCTAAACCAATGCTTTCAGATGCATACCTGATCATGCCACAATCAAATCAAATGTGTAAATACTTAATACATGAGAAGTACATAATGAACAGTCAGTCTTCTGGGTCATGCATAATTTATTAACTAAAATTACAACTGTGAAGTTTCAATAGAAGGATTCCTTTATAAGTAAAGAATTCCTATTCTGATTAAGTGATTTTTAGTCTTACGGATTTGGGCAAGCAACTTGATCTGTGCTGCATTTCTCCCATTTAGGAACTTCATTTGACCAAATATCCTGTTGTAAACGAAGGAAAAGATTATTTGCAGTAAACAATAAGAATGAGCTCATCAAAATAGACAATGATAAATTGCAATAATAATAATAATAAATTGTTAACACATAGAAATCATTTTAATGATTTAATTATCTATACAAGAAATTTCTTGATCATATGGTCAAGAATCAGCTAATCGAAAAATCAGAAATAATGAATTTAATATAATAATCTCAATAAATTAATATTTTTCACGAGAAGGAACATCATTTAACATAGAAAAAATCTTCAATCCAATAAAAAATAATGAATCTCAAAAAGGAACATAAAATACTTCTGCTAAGTTTAGTTTTCATAGATATAGATTCTCTTATTTCCACAGCAAGGAAGCGTTGGAATAAACAGATAAAAATCAGAAGAAAAAGAGGAGATGCTAAGAGATTCACATACAGTTAGGTTTGTCTGAAGTGCTTGTATCATAAGATTAAGATCTTTGTCATAAAAGTCTTTGACTGCTGTCTCAATTATCAAACTATCCCATACCTGTTAACAATGACATAAGCCAAAAGATAAGTGAATTAAAATTGCCAATGCTGAATACCCATCATTTTTTTCTTTATGAAAAGAACTTTATTATTGCAATCAGTCAATCCAAATATATCTTATATCAGGAAACCCAGGATTTGGTAATTCCATAATCTCAGCAGGCTGTTAGAATACATTGTCTGAGTTTCATGGAAATCTCTTAATAGCTTTTTTACCAGTGTTTTTCATTGTTTATTTGAAGAGGATAAGATCAAGCAGACAGCTAGTTTGATTGTCAAGATTTACAGCAGAAGATGGGTTATGAAAAAGACTATAGAATTAGTTTATAGCTGTGATCCGTGATCCTTTAAACTAATGGTCTCGTATTCATTCATTCATTCATCCATCCATCCATAAGAGTTCAATGCTTGTCAGATATGTTTTCTATATGTAAGTTTACAACAAGGAATGGTCACCAGTGTTTCCACAGTATTGATGATGTCAATACCCAATCAAAGTTCCAACCTAATCCAAAATTTAGTAATTCCATAACCTAAGCAGACTACTACAGTACATTGTGAGTTTCATGGAAATCTTTTAATGGCTATTTTGGTCTTTTATTCAATTCTTATCCGATATAATTCTTTATGTAAAAATTTATAATATAATTCTCATCATAATCACATAGATACTGCACCTGGCTTGTATACTTACATGATGCAAATTAGCCTTTCGCTTAAACCAGCGAACCATTATTGTGTTTCCTCCTTCATCTTCAGTAAATCCAACATGCAGAGGCTGCAAAATTAATAGTTGCAGATTTTCTGTGAAAATCCATAAGCAATTTCCTAGTTGTAAAAAGATATTTGGAATACCACTGAGATACTTGAGCGATGATCTCCCACTCCTTAGAATTTTCAACTTACATATCACCAAACTACAAAATTCAATGGATAATCAGAACAAGAGTACCTGATGGATGTCTCCTATTAAGTGAGCCAGAAAGAGTAATGATTCTGTCAAATTATCTGCAAAATTCAGGGATGTCTGTAAGTTTCCAAATTATACGTTTAATCCAAAATGATGTCTTTTTTATCAGAAGCTGCAAATTTTTAACATGATTAAGAAGCTTCGCTGAGTTATAGAATGTAGAACAGCAACCAACAAGTTAAAATAATTCCTAAAGATGAAACATACATTCCACATTAGACGTGCCAAATGTTTTAAGTTGAGAAGTGTAATTATTGATGCCTCCTGCCACACACCTGTCTTGTACTCCCTTGTCATCATGACAGTCCCCTGAACCATATTAAACAGAGACATTCAATTAAAGGTATTAATTTTCATGAAAATTAAAATTTCATAGAATCAATATTTCAGATCATATTCTCCTATTTATTACCATGAAGTAAATTAGAAAAGAGAAATGAGAAGGTGTTTATAGAATTCTCTTTTCTAGTTCACTTTATTTTGATGAAAAAAAAACAATTTAAAAAAATTATTTGATATAATAATAACAATAATGAATGATAAAGTATGACAATAAAATGTATTTGTATGTACATAAAATTAATGTATAAATGATTGAAAAATTAATTGAAAGTACAATCATCATAATCAAAATAGCATTTCTCTTCACTATCTGCATTGCAAAAACATTTATGATGAAAACATATAACAATATAGCTTAATAGTTAAAATGAATTTTTTCTATAATTTTAATTGACATATCAGATTACACTTAATGATCTATAGTCTTCCTTCTAACTATAAATCAATTGAAAATTTCTTCTTTATAATAATAAATATAATAAAAAAATATTAATTTAAAAATATACCCACCTAAAATAAAAAACTATCTTATATCTAAATTGATATTAGTACATAATGTATGACTGGATGAAAAGAGCACTTACTAGAATAGTCAAAGTTACACTTCAAGTCAGGTGTATTAATATAGTGCAGTTGGCTGCTCCAGCGGTATCTGAACTTAACCTTATCAGCCCATAAACAAAGGGAAGAAAGATTGCCTTTTGCATAGTCTGGAAGGAGTTGATCCACTGCATCTGCTGCTGCTTTAGTTAGAAGCCCCTGCATATACATATTATGACACACTATGAAGATAAATTTTCATCTTTACAAAAGAGGAAACAGTGCTAAATCATAGCAATAGAGAAAACCAACCCATAACCTTAGTAAAAATAATTGTTAAGTAGATATATATAATTCTTTAAATAAAAATAATATATATTATTGGTAAATAAAATAATAAAAGAGTTTAAATGAGTGGTGTAGTTGGTTAAAATCTTTGTGTTTTTCTGATATACATCTTATGTAGAAATTTCAAATCACTCCTAGCATCTTACTTGGGAAGTCACCTGCTTATAACTAAGGTTTGAGGGCCACATCATCAAATATGATGCCACATCAGCATGCTTTTTGCCAAGGTGTCTAAAATAGTCCAAAAAAATGAGTCGTGCAAAATTGAAACCCATACTCATGGAACTAATGTGGCATCTCATGATTGGTCACTTTTTACAATAAGAATAACTCAATTATGAGTAGTACTCGTAAACAAATGCAATGCAATTAGATACTGAGTTCTTTCCTCTAATAGTAACTTTCCAAAAACGTCTAGTCACCATACCATGTCTTTTATGTAAAAAGTTATGTATCAACATTTCCCATAGGTTTTATTTTCTCTTTAAAACATCTAAACAAACAATTTATAGATATAAAAATTTAATTTAAATAAAAAATAAATTCAAAGATAATCTACCATGCATTCTATTTCAATCACATGTATATGAATTTTTGTATTAAAGAACAACTTGTATGTTGAAAAAGAAAAACTCCCACCTCAGCAATCTTGCATGCGGCTGTATGGCCTTCTAATCCCCAAGAGAGTGCAGCGGGAAGAGTTGAAGCCATATAAATCAATACACAAAACATTACAAAACACTTTAACCTGCCCATCGTATTACAATTTTCTTCGTCAAAAGACAGAAAAATGGTGATCTGCCGTATTTCGTGTCAGCTGAGAGGTGTGGAATGCAGCATATAAAGTACGGAGTAGACCAAATATGGAAAATGTCTGTTGTGTTAAATTTTATCAAAATGCAAGACGGGAAGATACAACCAGATATTTCGTAAGAGGCAGTTTCAGCTGAAAAGGGAAAAAAATTTGGAATTCTCAGTAAAGACAATTATAAAAGCATATTCCAAATATTGTATTTATGCTAAAGGTATCTTCTATTTAAAGTTAACAATTTACAGTTCGAGCTTAATAATTTAAAATTGAGAAGATAAATATAAGATTGGAAAATTAATTTCACTGTATATTAACATTTATATTTTAATATACATTTATATTTTTTAAGAACATTATGTAATAAAAAATTATATATATATATATTATTAATTAGAAAAAGATATGTATAAAAAAAATTTAATTATCTTTCTTTTATTAGCATATTTTATCTTATTTTTAAGTTTTTAAAAAATAGTTTTATTATATTTTTTTCCTTTTATAAAGATTAATTTTCATTAAATTTAAAATCTATGTTTATTATTTATGTCTTATTATATGAAATTACAAATAATAATTAAAGGTATTGGAATTAATTAATAATTATTGTCTTCATACGTAGCGTTCTTGTTTGGTTGGTAAAGTAGTCACGAGGTTCAAACCCATAGTGAGCCATTATGCTCATAGGCCTTATGCCTTCGCTGAGTTGTTGAACTTACAAGTTTGAACAAGTTAAGTGTGAGGATGAGGTCTCCACTCCCCCCATTATTGGCCTTCACTAGGTTGTTGAGCTTGCAAGTTTGAACAAGTTAAGTGTGAGGATGAGATCTTCAGTCCCTAATTAGTGCACTCACTAGTTCATAGCTCCAGGTCAAAACCATTTTATGTGGATCCAAAGCACGTGTCATGTCAACATCACCGGTCATGTTAAAAATTCTATGAGGCATTAGTTTTATTTGTATTATTATTAAAATTTATAAAATAATTAAGAGAGGATGAGAGGTGGGTGGCACAAGAATGGAGGTTGGCATAGTCTAGCAGGGTGTCATTCTCAGGAGAATCTCAAATTTCTTATGCAAACAAATGGCATGGGTAATGATCTTCCAGTGAGGACAAAGAGGAGGCAAAGACCAATGTCTGGGGTGGCCACTGGGGTGAATGCAATACCACTTGGCAGCATGAAAATACTGATAGACTAAGAGGACATCCCCAATAGATGGAAAAATCATTTCAACATAGGTTGCTAGAGATATAATTATCAAACTAATAGAAGGTGGGTGAGGCAACAATCTATCAACAAGGATAAGCCTCCCAGTGACCAGGAGAAAAAGAAAATCAACACCAGGACCGTCAACTATTTTTGTCTTATATACTTTGTTGATATGTTTTTCAATGGTATCCAATTTCAAATAAAATTTTACATCCTTGTCAAGTTTCCATGTACAGATTTCACACTTGCATTCAATTGGAACTTTGTCTAGGTCAGCATTTGCCACTGGAACAATGAATGTGTACTTTGAGGCCCAATTCAATTGAAATGACCTTGTCATATCCCACTCACGCCCAAACTTTGTTTTTCCTTTTTCCTAATTCCACTCCTTCGTGAACTGCCAGCTTGAGTTGTAACTGCTAGAGTCTCAGCAACAACATCACCGACATTAACAACATCTACGGTAGTCTCAACAATAGCATCACCGGCATTGACAACAACATCTACAACATTCTCAACAATAGCATCACCGACATTAACACTAGTATTTGTGACCTTCTCACCAACAACATCACTGGCACTGGAAGCAACAAAAAAAAATTCCCATTTCTCGCCCTCTTCCATGCATTGCCAATAGAAACTTTACTGACATTATCAACTGCAGCATTAGTGGAATTTACACTAGCAACTACAGGATTGTTAGCAACAACATTAGTTTCACCAACATTCACTAGTACATTTGAGTCATTTTTCCAATGGCACGCCGTCGTAATTACGATACTATTCCATCGATCAAGCGACACCATACCCCATCGTAGTTTTGCAATCGAAAAAAAAGGCGGCCACCATAGTTGTCGTAATTGTCATCGTAATTACGACGACTATGGTCATTGTATTTGCATCCGAAGAGGGGCGGCCAACAAGGTGAACATACCGTCGGGTCCATTTCTTACTGTCGTAATTCCGATGGGTGTTTGTTGGTGATTATGTACCTACGACGGCTAGCTATCAGAAATATCCAATAGATAACCATTGTTTGTAGTCTTTTACCGACAGGGATTCTGTACATGCGACAGCTAGCTATCGCATATTTTTGACAGATAGTCATCATTTGCATTTTTTGACGGGGATGTTGTACATGTGACGGCTTGCTGTCGGATATTTCTGACAAGTAGCTGTCAGAAGTATATTGCTCTTGTCGAAATAATTTTCATTCCCGTCGAAAAAGTGACGGATAGGCACATTAAAAATAACAAAGCTCAAGATACCATCATAGTTGGTCTCTTTCTTCCATCCATATTATTGACAAAATAGTTTACCTTTCATTAGCTCATCAAATGCGGGGATTTGAAAGAATTTAATAGAATATTTTCATGATAATGTATATTATTTAAGTTGACGTTGCACGAATTTATCGACTCCGCGCACTTGTAGACTACGAGGACAATGATAAAGAAGCATCTCCTCCCATGGCCTACATTATTCAAGCCATGGGAGGGGATGCTTCTTTATGGTTGTACTCGTAGTCTACAAGTGTGAGAAGTAGATAAATTCATTCAGTGTCAAACTAAAATAATGTACATTAGTGATGAAAATATCATCTATTAAATTATTTCAAATCCCTGCATTTGATGAGCTAATGAAAGGTACAAACATTTTGTCAGTAATATGGACTGAAGAAAGAGAACAACTATGATGGTCTCTTGAGCTCTGTTATCTTTAGTCCTAGCTATTGGGTAAGGCTTGGAAGACTTATACATGTCGATCGTCGAGAATAATCACTGCCTTGCCTTTATGTACACTACACAGTATCCAATATAAGAGAAGGCAGAAAATATGAATGGATAAAAGAAACGAAAGATACAATAATATTAGCTTGTTGTTTAACTTCTCATAATTGATCCCAATCTCGCAAAAGTAATTTTCTATAATCACTAGCACATTTCGTGCATGGATGAGAAACAATATCCAAAGTTTCTAGATTCTGAGAAGAGGTATGAGTGGAGGCCAAAGAAGGGATATTTGTGAAGGTTTTATTGACGTAGGTTACTGAATCATCATCTTTGCACTAGTACTCAATCTGTAAACCCTCGTATGTATATAGCCGCTCTAGAAAATCTCCACATCTAGCAAATCTCCACAAAAATATCTGTTGGCCTCCCTGCATATACATCTACTCAAAATCTAAAAACTCTCCATCATTGATTCCCATCATTTTTTTAGCATCTTCGTGGACTAAGACCTTAAATTATTGAACTTCTCTTTGTTTCGAGAATAGTTTAACATTCTCTACTTTAATAGGGCCAACCATGTGAAGGTGGAAGCTCATCTGGCCCCTCCTAGGATCCTCTTATGATCCTTTACGACACTTTAAGACCTCTAAGATGTATTCTTAGGGATCGTAAAGGGTCATAAAGGGTCATAAGGGGTCCTGGGACACCATAGTTGAGAAACATAAATGTAGGCATCATGGTCACAATTTTTTGGAGACACAACATAATTGAATGCTATACCCAGATGATGCAAGACAACCAATACTCCTCCAGTTCTAAGTGGACACTGCGGGATCCAAAAACCAGAGATGAGAAATAAATTTAGAGAGTGAAGGAGGAGGGCCATAATGACCGAAATAATGTAGGGACCATATATTATTTTGGTTGTTATGGCCCTCCTCTGCTCTCTAAATTTATTCCTTATCTATGGTTTTTGGATCCCACAGTGTCTACTTAGAATTGGAGTAGTGGTTGTGTTGCATCGTCTGGGTATAGCATTCAATTATGTTGTATCTCCAAACAATTGTGACCATGATATCTACATTTATGTTTTTCAGCTGTTGTGATATCTACATTTATGTTTTTCAGCTGTCGTGTTTATTTGCATATTTTTTTATGTAATTTGGCTTCTCTCCCTTGTATCAAAAATAAGATTTTCCCACTCTAAATCGAGAATGCACGTACAACACAACCATAATATGCATAGATAGGCACAGGTGAAGCTAAGAAGACTACAATATGCAAGGATACAATCAATCCATTCATACTAGAAGTATTTCCATTACATTAATACACAAGGCTCCACAACATAAAGCACACTTCTCAAAGCAAAGTACATGTCCATATTGTAGAAATGAAAAAGAAACAGCAAGAAAACAAAGAAAACCAAATAAAAAAAGAAAATACTGCAATTAAATAATCACCAACAATGATACACATAATACCTCTTTATGCAACCCATTAACATTTCAAATGCAAGAATGAAAGAAAACATGGAACTAAGCTCAAGCATGTGTAAATACCTGCAAGAGGAGTAGTTATATGTAGTTCATAGGCCCACAAAGTAACAGGTGAAAAACTTGCAGATTTGACCAAAAACCACTGGGAACGACCCAACAGCAAATGGACTTGTGATGATTTTCACAATAGTACATCTGTTGTTGGGTCCGCTCCCAATACTGCTTAAGCAAATCTGCATATTCATCACCTGTGCATATGAAGTGGCTCTAATGGCAAGAAATAAGAAAAATCAATATGACTATAGAAAAATCATTAAGACTAGAAAATCAAGTTCTAGAAATGGACGATTCTCATGCTTTTCCATTACAACAATTGAGCATTTATCATTTGGTACTTCTTGGTGTATTCCATTTAGATATGGTGTATTCCATTGAGCATTCATCTTATTAATTAGCATTCATTAACATGCATTCATTAGCATTCATAAGACTCGTTAAATAGAATTCATTAACACATCATAACATTTATTAACACATAAGATTAAAACATCGAAACATAAACATCAGTCCAACACACTTTCGTCGATCAAGCAACACAAACCAATGTTGCAGTTTTGGTGTCGATATCACCGATAGCTGGGATAACTATATATATACCTAAGAAATAAATAGACCATAGATCAGTAAGAAAAATAAAATATCTTGAAGAGAGGAACTGAATGTTGCAAGCTCCACATTATTTATGGTGGCAATTTTTTATTATTTGATGTTAGAGTATTATTACTTTATGCTTATTAATTAAATCATATTGATTTAATTATATAAGTTCCTATTACTCTAGTTACTTAAGCTTCATTTAGGTGCATTATTAATTAATTATTAATTTATAGTGTGCAACCTAGCTTTTCCCTTTAGGGTTTCTATCTCACCTTTTATAAGGTTGAGCAATGTACTTTTTCATTATCTCTTATGCATTTTTCACATTTGAGAGCACTATTCTTCTGTCTCCATTTTTTCTTCTCTTGTAACAGGTTATTGGCAAACAGAATTTCTTGGGTTGTGTAGAATTGAGTTTGATCAATTCTTTCATGGTATCAGAGCTCAGATCTATGGCTGCTTGTTCCTAATTTGAAGAATTTTCTGGAGCTTCAAGGGTTTGATCTTTCAGAAGTTTTTTTGGTTGGATCTGGGGATACATTTTTGTTGGAGGCCTCTTGGGCCAAAACAAACCTCACCAATGGATTCAGAGAATTGATCTGGTGAATTTTGATACAAAATTTGACCTATTTTGGTTACCAGAGCAATCTGTAAAAAAATTTACCCCTGGACCATCGGCACGCATTCCGAGGTAAATGTTTTGAAAAATGTGCAAACATTTTTTATTATTTTTAACAAAATTTGCATAAAAAAAAAAGGAGTTGATTTCAACATTTTTTGAAAAGTTGAAATGCAAATTTTATTACAACTTTTTTAAAAAGTTGTTTCATACGTTCAAAAAGTTTTTATCAACTTTAAAAAGTTGATTTGACTTTTTTTGGGGCTAGTACGCCTGCGCAGTTCTATTGACAGGTCCTATGTTAGCAGGGTACGCCTGCATGCACAGAGGGGTACGCATGCCTTTTTTGGCATTTTTTTAGTCAAAAAAATTGTTTTTTTTCCTCTGTCACATTTGGTGGTATTTTGGTGAGATCCATTTTTTTTGGCAAGATTTTTGGGGATCCGCCAAATTTGGTGAAATTTTTGGCAATTTGCACATGCAAAAATTTTTTGCAATTTTGGGCATGCATTTCAAGGTGCCACATCAGCACCCAGTCAGCCACCACATCAGCGCACAGTCAGCCAGTGATGTCAGTGCTTAGTCAGTGATTATGTCATCCAAGTGTCATGTGACGGGAAAACGGCCGTCAAATTTTTTGCTAGGACTGGTTTTTTTCCAGCAAGCTTGTTTTCAGAGCACCTGTTCATTTTTTGCTCATAACTTGAGCATACAAGGTCAAAAATTGCCAAATGAAATATCATCGGAAAGCTCTTTTCAAGCTCTACGCGATTCTAGAGGTTTTAGTTTTTGACTTAGTCATTTTGATGCCATTTTTTAGCTTCAAAGTCAAAGGTTCTTTTCTGCACTCCGGGAGCTATATCTAGTGCATCCGATCTCCATTTTGAGAAAATGAATAGGCGTTGGAAAGGTATTGGGATGCTCTATCCAAATCATTAGCCTATTTCATCAAATTTTTTACCAGGTACATAGGTTTTAATCTAAATTATTCTAGCTCTTTTTGTCTATTCAAGCTTTCAATATTGTACTGGGAATTGGGTTTTATCAATTGTGGGGGGTGTTATTTCTTTCTTTTCTGTCATTTATCTCAGAAAATCAACACACTATATCACATAAAATAAAAACCCCTTCTGCATCTTTTGTCTAGTTTTGAAAGAAAACATAATAAAAAAAACAGTCAAAGCACTTGGCACTATGGCAGACACAACATCTGTTGAGCTCCTCACTCCACACAATTACCATGTGTGGAAGGCTCGTATGACACGGCTTCTTTGTTCACGGGGGTTATGGTCTTGTTTGGATACAGTTCAGCCTCAGTTGACTCGACCATTTGAGGTCATGCAGCACAGGAACAAGATGGATGAAGCCATGGGTTTGATGTCACTACATGTTTCAAATAGTCTACTTTTTCACCTTGATGGATGCCTTACTCCTCAAGCCATTTGGGATAAGTTTCAAAATCTTTTTGGCACTGTGAATGAGTTCAGGGCACTACAGATTGAGGCAGAGTTGACTTCATTGGTACCTGATTCTTTTCCCACCATTGAGGACTTCTTGATGAAGTTCAAATCTCTCTGTTTAGTTTTACAGGGATGTGGGAAGAACAAAACAGACAATGAGTGTATTTACCTGATTCTTTCTAAGCTTCAAGGATAGTTTCAGATATTTTCTTCTACCTTCTACTCCACTATGGATGCACTAGGTGCACGACATGTTATGCCCTCTTTCAAGATTTTTTGTGACCGGTTGACTCGTGAGCAATCAAAGCTCACTCAGATGGATTCTCTTACAAGTTCACAGTCACAGGCATTGCTTGCCAAGTCACCTCAGGGTACACAGATGCAGAAGCCGAAGCAGATATCAGATTCCTCTTCTCAGCACTCTACTGGCCCACCATCTTCTTCTAAGAAGGAGAAACAGAAGACTAAGAGACCTACATGTTCCTATTGTCAGAAGGGAGCTCATGATGAGTCAACTTGTTTTCAGAAGAGATTGGATGGCTATGAAAAATAGATTGCAGATTTGCAAGCTCTTCTTCAGAAGAGAAATGTTTCCTCTCCATCCTCTTCTAGCTCACAGGGGTCTTCTTTTCAGTCTTCTTCCACATCTTTGACATTTGGACAGGGTCATGCATTATGGGCATCTGTTGCATCCCCTTCACAGGTCCCTTGGATACTAGATTCAGGTGCTTCTCACCATATGGCATCTTCTCAGGATTTGTTCTCTTCTTTTGAGGCTTCTCCTATTCCTCATATTCTCATGGGGAATAACACTATACAGATAGTCTATGGGATAGGTTTGGTCAGCATTCAGGATGGCACATTCAATGATGTATTATATGTTCCATCTCTATCTGTAAACCTTCTCTCAATTTATCAAATTACACGCAGTGGGTCAAGGAAGATAGTTGAGTTCATGGCAGATTCAGTCTTCATCAGGGATAGTGTGATAGGAGACATTATTGCTATAGGGACAGTTGATCATTCCACTCATCTCTACACCTTCTCTCACTTTGGTCCACCATCTCCATTGTCGGAGCATAGCTCTCCTCTTTCGAGAGAGTGTCATGTGGTGCAGTCAGGTCGCTTGAACCTTTGTGTTGTTCCTGAGACCAGTGTTGTGACTACCACACCACATCCTGAGGTGTACTTTTCTCTTCAGCAGGATTCTTCTTCAGCACTACTTGACCCTCCAGCTCCATTCATCGAGCCACCAGGTGTAGTTGTTGAGGACTCTATAGAGGACATTCATCTCCTCTTTCATGACAGTGTCAGCACACCTGTCATACCACCTACATTGGGGATTCCCTTTCAGGATCCTCGTGTCTACTCCTTTGAGCATCAACTCGGCCTTCCAGTGACACCTCAGCTTACGAGGTTACCTCTTCAGTGTCCAATGATTTTCACTCCTTTGCATTTGAGTCACAGTGGTTTGTTCATTGATCCGGGGGTTCTTACATTTTGAGGGGGCTTTGGAGCCTCGACCCTCTCTCACGGGGGGGTTGGCAACACACTTTGTACTTATGGCTTTGAGAGAGTCTCTTAAAGTCATTTCTTTTAGTCTTCAGCATGCTTTTATATCTCTTTTTGGAGAGGAGTTTTTCCCACTGGGTTTTCTCCTTTGTCTCTGGTTTATAGAGATTTCCTTGTACTGGGTACCTGATCAAGCCTTGTTGCCGGGACCCATTTCTTGCTTTCATAGTTTTGCTAGGTCAGCTTTCTCCTTGCATTCAACTTAAGGGGGGTTGTTAGAGTATTATTACTTTATGCTTATTAATTAAATCATATTGATTTAATTATATAAGTTCCTATTACTCTAGTTACTTAAGCTTCATTTAGGTGCATTATTAATTAATTATTAATTTATAGTGTGCAACCTAGCTTTTCCCTTTAGGGTTTCTTTCTCACCTTTTATAAGGTTGAGCAATGTACTTTTTCATTATCTCTTATGCATTTTTCACATTTGAGAGCACTATTCTTCTGTCTCCATTTTTTCTTCTCTTGTAACAGGTTATTGGAAAATAGAGTTTCTTGGGTTGTGTAGAATTGAGTTTGATCAATTCTTTCATTTGACGTGCGTACCAAAAAGATGGTGTGTACATTCTTTGATTTATTTTTTGAAATTTGTTTGCACAACCAAGATCGCCCCTACCATCTAAAATTTAATCACACTTCTCAATAAATGAAGTAGATGAGAGCTAAGAAATAAGCTTCCCAAGAAAAAGCTCATAAATGAACTATGCATACCCCAATTCCTATGACCTCTGTGCATACCCAAATGATATATTTGAAACAAAAAGGGTAAGGATTAAAGAAGTTAATTTTGCATCACAGTCTGTAGTTTTTGCAGCAGCAGAGCATCAAGTGCCACATTCAGCACAATATGATCACTAGACATGTTTGTATGTTTTATGAAGTTTGGTGATCCTTACTATCCAAATTATACGATTACTTTTATCGGGGATTTTCCCTTTTGCTTTTCATGAAAATATATATATATATATATATATATATATATATATATATATATATATATATATATATATATATATATATATATATATATATATATATATATATTTGTCATACATGGAGTGAGACCTTAAATTGTTGAGCTTCTCTTTGTTTCGAGAATAGTTTAACATTCTCTACTTAACAGGGCCAACCACATGAAGGTGGAAGCTCATCTGGCCCCTCCTAGGATCCTCTTATGACCCTTTACGACACTTTAAGACCTCTAAGATGTATTCTTAGGGATCGTAAAGGGTCATAAAGGGTCATAAGGGATCATGGGACACAACAGCTAAGAAACATAAATGTAGGCATCATGGTCATAATTGTTTGGAGACACAACATAATTGAATGCTATACCCAGACGATGTGACACAACCACTACTCAGGTTCTAAGCTAACACTGCGGCATCCAAAACCCAAAGATAAGGAATAAATTTAGAGAGAAGAGGAGGAGGGCCATAACGACTTAAATAATATAGGGACCCTATATTATTCTAGTCATTACAGCCCTCCTCCACTCTCTAAATTTATTCCTTATTTATACCTTATCTCTGGTTTTTGGATCCCGCAGTGTCAGCTTAGAACCGAAGGAGTAGTGGTTGTGTTGCATTGTCTAGGTATAGCATTCAATTATGTTGTGTCTCCAAACAATTGTGACCATGATGCCTACATTTATATTTTTTAGCTATTGTTATATCTACATTTATGTTTTTCAGTTGTCATGTTTATGTGCATGTTCTTTATGTGTTTGGCTTCTCTCCCTTGCAAGGGATACGCCCATAGGTAATTTATTTGAAATCATAATGATTTGATAGTATTTTTTTAGGATAGGTGTAATCATCCTGCCAACCTTAGCAACATTTGTGATAGATGTCACTAGTTTGAATCTGCAGTGGATATGATATCTACAACTGGAAACCATAGCCTACATTTACTGTAAGTTGGCATCTCAATCCAATAGCCGATAAGAAAAAATTCTACTTTCTAAAGAAGAAAACCTTTGAAGTTTTAATGTCTATCTATTTTCCCAATATATCTCTTTCTAGAAAACAAATTCTTTGGTTTCAGGTTCACTATCACTCTATCAGCCTCTCCCTTGTGAGCATCCTTGTTTCTCTTCTTTGATGCCTTCTTGCCAAGTTTAATAGCTTTCAATTTCTGAGCTAAATCCTTGAAACCATCTCCTGGAACAACTTCACCAGGAGGCCTAGACCTAGATCTTGACCGTAATAACAGATGCTGCTTCTTGTTTGGCTTATCAATATCCATGGCATCAACATTTTCATCCACTCCACTCGACCTCTCTCATTTGTGGCCTTTTCACGACACTGACCTACTTTGAACTCTCTCTATTGTTGCCTAACGATCCAGGCCCAGGATAGAAAGATGTCTTACCATTCTATTTAAGCCATATTCCTAGTTCTTGTCAAACTTTCTTGGTACAGTAGGCCTGCTCTTTGCAGTACTCTTCTTCAATCTATGTTCGATGATAAGAATCTTCTTCTTCTTCCTAATTGCAGCCAGAGCTTCCTTTTCATCAAGATTCAACTCTACTTCCCTCATCTCATCATCCTCGTCACCCTCATCTGCCATCCTAAGCCCTCCTTCCCTCTCTAGTTCTTCAAGCCTCTGCAAGATATCTGGATCAATAAAGTCTGCAACATTGTGTCCATCCATGATCTCAAAAATATCATCTTCTTTCCACTCTTCATTTGCCAAAATGTACCGCTTCTTCAAGCTTGCAGAGTAAACTCCAACCCCACCATTTCATTATCAATATCCATCTCCAGCTTCCTGGCCCCCTTGGCAGCACGTGCCTTGGCATCCAAAATAGCTTGAGGAATACAAGGGGGCCTCTCTTTCCCATCTCCCAACTTGGGCATTTCAACATGAATCCTATTGAGACAACTACTGATCTTCTTCGAATTCATCTTAATTTCCACTCTCTGCTCCAACAATCTCTTGCATGTCGCATTCTTCACCACAATCACCCCTTCTTCCTTCAAAGAACTCATAGAGAGTAGTGCGCCATCATCCCCCCCTTCTAATTCCCAAAGAACCCACCCATATTTTTCCCAACCTCAGACCTCATCTCCACAACCAATTTTGCATCCTCCTTCAATAGTGTCTCTAGTGGTTTAAAATCAATCTTATTACAAACTACAATAAGAGGCTTATTGGAAAATAGAGGTTTTATGTTGTGAAACAGAGCTTCCTGTCATGCAATACTATAACCACAAGACCCCAAAACATCAAGGAAAAATAAAATAGCAGCCCTCAAATGAACCAAGGCGGTAATACTGAGCATCTCGATGGTGTTCCTATCCTCCAAGGGGTGGTCCAAAATACTAGGGGTATCAATAACCTAATACCTCAAGTACTTATAATTAGTATGCTCGACAAATAGAGACTTAGTAGTAAAAGCATAAGGTTGCACATCCACATCCACCCTAGTAATCTTATTAATAAAAGAACTCTTGTCAACATTAGGGTACCCACAGATCAAAATAGTCCTGGTATTGTGGTCAATAGACAACAACCTTGCCATATGCTGCCTCACCTGTTTGAGGTAAGCCAAACTCGGTCCAATTCTCTTAACAATGGTACACATCCATCCAAGTGCAGCAACCTTCAAAGATTTGCAACAGTAAAGAGAATCCCCATATTTTATCAGCCTAACATAGTCTTTGGCCACTTTGGCAATGAGATTGCGAGCAGTATTGATTTGGCCAACGGCCAACTTGTTCTTGAAATTATACTGCACCATTTTTTCTCTCTTTCTCTTTTCTTGCACTAACTCTCCCCCAAATTTGATCGCTCAGTTAGAAAAGAGAACGAGAAGGGACCCGCTAGCAACAAGCAATAGTCGTGATGTTTGTGGTAACTTAAATACTCTCCAACTTAGCATAAACTTTTGTCACAAATCATACATAGATGAAGAGTAATTTTTGCTGATTTTGAGTGCCTTTAATTGAATATATGATAAAGGATGACTAAGCACATGAGCTAATTTGTAGTCCAAACTTAATAAGAAACCTATCCATAAATTCCTTGCCTAAGAAAATTGGCACATAACTCTTTTTGAAAACCACAAATTGTCTGCATTAAAAGAAACTATACTGCAAGCTTCTATGATGGAGATCTATACTACAAGCTTCTATGATGAAAATAAAATTTAAAATTCATTACTTGCAACTACAACATTACAAAAAAGTTGAATTTTATTTATGTCTTGATGGATATCTATACTATGTCATAAATCTTCCATTTTGACATAGGAAAATAGCATAGTGATAGAAGATAGATCCATTTTGTGCATAACCTAAAGTCATCGTATTCCATGAGAGTGCATCTTTTGAGAATTTTTTTTGAACATTTCAAGGGACCAGTACTTCTACAATTAAATCATCATAACTTTCCCATTACTTAACCATCACACATGGCATGGACTCTCTTCAAACCCATAATATGTTGCATGTGTAGTACAAAACTCGTGAGATTCTAAAGAAGGCCTCACTCTTTTATCTTTTTTTAATGGGGAATGATATTGTATATTCTAATAATTTTTCTCAAAGATTAACCTTATGTTTCTATTATGTTTTATTGATTAAAAGATATGTTCCATGGCTTTTCAGGGATGGAGGGACACATTTATGGTAAATTTTATATATGGAAAAAAATAGGGGAAAACTATGTTTGTGTGTGTGTGTGTGTGTGTCTATATTTACACACATGTTATTTGAAATATTGTGTCCATAAGTGGGTTTCGGACATGGTCAGTGCACTATGAAACCATCATTTATGGAGTTTTATCTATACTTTTCTTCTATAAATTGGTTTGAAGCATCATTTTTCATGCTACTAGGTGGATGGAAATGGAGAGATTTAATCCTTGGAGATATTTATGAAATTTTCAAAATATATAAATTTAATATATGGTTTATTTATGTTTTATAGAACTTTTAATGACAAGATTTATGGTGAAACCGGAAAATGTCATCTCTGAGACATAAAATAAGAAACTCCAACACTTGTATGCATGCATGAAACATAGATTCAACTTAGTACCATCTTATAATTTTTAGTTAATGAAAAGTTTGAAAACATGTTCATTGGGTTGTGTTTGAGCAGTTGGGACAGGGGTTATCTCACAACACATTCAGATTATATAACTAACCTTTTGGGCATAGAGTACTCAGTGGTTGTACATTTTGATAGTTTAGGTGATTCAATGGGTGGAGCCATATGGATTCTTGGGTGAATATGATTCAAGTAAAAATCTAGTTGGGTACAAAGGCTATGCCTGATATTTGTAGCATTTTAAACAATTCATATTTTGAAACTTATATTTTTTTGCAATGAAAAATAAAGATGAACAAGTTTTAGTACAATATTTTATTGGTGTAGATGTTACTTAATATGTTTTATATTTTTACTAGATTGTAAAAATTATCAAAAAGACTAAAATGAATTTCCCAAGTATAACATTAATTGCTTTGTTTGGTGTGAGTATGGGATGCATTACATTTGTACAAAATTGCCTCTTACTTTGAGCTGCCACATGATTATGGTCACCTCACAATCTGCCACTCAAAGCTCATAGTCTTCATAGTTACATGTACTCACCTTAAATGGTGACATATAAATATTAATTCAATCCAAGTTATTAATTTCTCACATGCAGTTTGACATGTCGTTTATCTGTACTTGAAAGGGCATATCAATGTTATTATCCTATTTTTTGATTCCCCATAATCAATGCAAATATGGAGGATTCACACTTCTTTATTGATAAAAATTAGTATATGTCGAAGAACTTTTATTGATAACTTTAGAAGATGTGAAAGATTTTATATATTATAGTAGTATATAATAATATAACTAATGAAGGGGGGTGTACTTTAATTACTTGAAGATTTTTTGCATTATATATATATATATATATATATATATATATATATATATATATATATATATATATATATATATATATATATATATCATTTGATTTAAAATTAGAATATACAATATCATTCCCCATTCTCCATTCTAAAGAAGGCCTCACTCTTAATCAAACAAATCTTCCTTGTACCATACAAAAAACTATGTGATAACTATGTCTACTCCAACTTTAATTTTTTTTGAATTCATCATATCAGATAAAGTATTTTTAAGAATTGTTGGGACTGGTCCTTTGGCATGTATTAAATAGAATACAATTTTCAGCATATTATTATCATTCTATTTCTTTGTTGTAAATATGCCATTGGTTCAATTTTGTAAAAAAAAATTATGGCCATGTCTTTTTTGTTACTTGGTTTTATTGCATTGTATTGCACTGGTTTAAAGCTAGGGCATCCGTGCTAGAAGTCTATAGAATTAGACCTTTATTTTAAATGCATTTAACACAAAAAAAATTACAAAACTGAACCAATGGCATGTTTACAACAAAGAAATAGAATGATAATAATATGTTGAAAATCATATTATGTCTAATACATGCTAAAGGACCAGTCCCAAAAATTCTTAAACATACTTTATCTGATATGATGAATTCTTAATAAAGGTCTAATTTTGTAGACTACTAGCACGAAGGAAGATTTGACCTAGCCAAATCTTCCTTGTACCACACAAAAAACTATGTGATAACTATGTCTACTCCAACCTAATTTTTTTAAGAATTCATCATATCAGATAAAGAATGTTTAAGAATTGTTGGGAGTTCTATTAGACCTTTGTTGTAAACATGCCATTGGTTCAGTTTTGTAAAAAAAAAATTGTGTTAAATGCATTTAATTGGAACATTAAGCATATTAATAATATGCTTAATCTATTAGTAATTGGTAGATTAAATGCAAATAATACCTTTATCAATTTAGCATGTTTGATGCATACATGTTATCTTCATTTAATCTGCCAATTACTAATAAAAAAATGAATAAAACACTCACAACCTCTATGAAATGGATGCCCTCTTTGTAGCTCGCAAGCAAAAATCCAGTGCCCTCTTCCCTCTTTGTGCATGATGCCCTCTTCGCAGCTCACGAAAATTACAAATGAGTGTTTCTTTTTCATTTTTTTGTAAAAAAATTTGCAAAACTGAACCAATGGTATGTATTTGTCAGAAAATCTTCATTGTCCCCCACAAAAAACTAAGTAATAACTACTCCACCCTTAATTTGTTTAACAATGCACCATATTAGATAAAGTAGGTTCTATCACACAAGATTAATTGTAAACTACTAATATCAGTTTAATACACTGATATAAAGTAACAGATAAAGTCATTTGTAATTACTATTGAATTGATGGTTTAATTTGAAGTAACTAAGAATGCCATACAAATTAGATTAAGATAACTATTGTCTTATAACCTAATTTAGAATAGTAATAAATTAAAGTATACGTTAATTCTTTATTTCATCACTATTAAGGGTAGAGTAGTTATTACTTAGTTTTTTTGTGGGGGACAATGAAGATTCTAATAGTAAAAAATTATAAGGTTATTGTCCTTCTCTGTAATTCATTGTTAAACTAATAAGGTTATTAGTAATAAATTAAAGTATACGTTAATTCTTTATTTCATCACTATTAAGGGTGGAGTAGTTATTACTTAGTTTTTTTGTGGGGGACAATGAAGATTCTAATAGTAAAAAATTATAAGGTTATTGTCCTTCTCTGTAATTCATTGTTAAACTAATAAGGTTATTGCATTACTTAAGGTTTGAAGTAATGCATATTAATGGTATATTAATAGAACTATACAGTATATATAGAATTGTTGGGACTAGCAGTCATGTCAGGGATGGTCCTACTTAGTTAATCTATTGAATTCCTTTTTATGTGTGGTACAAGGACCTTTCTAGTGATAGAACCTACTTTATCTAATATGGTACATTAATTATGTCTACAGATTAAATTCTATTTTGTTTAATACACTCCAAAGGACCAGTCCTAACAATTCTTAAACATACTTTATCTGATATGATGAATTCCTAAAACATTAAGGTTGGAGTAGACATAGTTAATAAAGTATTAAACTAGATTAAACATACTTTATCCAAAGTAATTGAACCTATTTTATATGCTTTAAGAGTAGACTATTGAATTAGGCAATTTGGTGCAGGGCACCAAGGCACTCATATGAAGGCATTGATGATAGGAGAGGGTAGGTAGTTAATAGGATCCTTATGGATTCCTAGGACATGTAATAAGAAACCATGTGTAAGGTCAATTGGCTCTTAGGTGATCTTATAAACCAAGATGCTCAATTGAACCAAAAGGTCTAAAATGCTAATTAGAATAGGTGGTTTGGGTAGGATTTGGTAGATTAGGCTTGAAATGGATGATTTTGATCCATTTAGGTCTTGGTATGGCCTAATAAGAGCCTATAAGGAGAAAAGTTAGCAAAGTTGCAAAGCAACTTTTGAAAGTTGCTTGACAACTTTTCAAAAGTTGCTCAATAACTTTTGAAAAGTTGTCCAAAACAATAGAAATCGGTTAAGAGCCCCTCAATCAGTGGTTATAACCATTGTAATGGATTTTTAAATCCAAATGGATGATCAATCAAGAGGTTGGATCATAATTGTACGGAGGCTTTGAAGATTGAATAGAAGAACCTTGAAATTCTGGAAATCTGGATGGTACCAGTGAATTGTATGATCATGTACAGTTTGGTTATGACTTATTAATGGTTGTTTGAGTTAGAAGAGTGAATCAGTGTTCGAATATTATTATTAGTATATAATAATATAACTAGTGAAGGGGAGTGTATTTCAATTACTTAAAGATTTTTTGCATTATATATATACAATATCATTAGAATTAAAATTAGAATATACAATCATTCCCCATTCACCATTCTAAAGAAGGCCTCACTCTTAATCAGCCAAATCTTCCTTGTACCACAGAAAAAACTGGGTGATAACTTTGTCTACTCCAACCTTAATTTTTTTTGAATTCATCATATCAAATAATGTATGTTTAAGAATTGTTGGACTAGTCCTTTGGCGTGTATTAAATAGAATACAATTTTCAGCACATTATTATCATTCTATTTCTTTGTTGTAAACATGCCATTGGTTCAGTTTTGTAAAAAAAAATTGTGGCCATGTCTTTTTTGTTACTTGGTTTTATTGCACTGTATTGCACTGGTTTAAAGCTAGTGCATCTGTGCTAGCAGTCTACAGAATTAGACCTATATTTTAAATGCATTTAACACAAAAAAATAAAATTACAAAATTGAACCAATGGCATGTTTACAACAAAGAAATAGAATGATAATAATATGCTGAAAATTCTATTCTGTTTAATACACGCCAAAGGACCAGTCCCAACAATTCTTAAACATACTTTATCGTATATGATGAATTCTTAATAAAAGTCTAATTATATAGACTGCTAGCACGAAGGAAGATTTGACCTAGCCAAATCTTCCTTGTACCACACAAAAAACTGTGTGATAACTATGTCTACTCCAACCTTAATTGTTTAAGAATTGTTGGGAGTTCTATTAGACCTTTGTTGTAAACATGCCATTGGTTCAGTTTTGTAATTTTTTTTTGTGTTAAATGAATTTAAACGGAACATTGAGCATAGTAATAATATGCTTAATCTATTAGTAATTGGCAAATTAAGTGCAAATAACACCTTTATCAGTTTAGCATGTTTAATGCATAGGTGTTATCTGCATTTAATCTACCAATTACTAATAAAAAAAATGAATAAAACACTCACAACCTCTATGAAATGGATTCCCTCTTCGCAGCTCGCAAGCAAAAGTCTAGTGGCCTCTTCCCTCTTCGCGCACAGTGCCCTCTTCGCAGCTCACGAAAATTACAAATGAGTGTTTCTTTTTCTTTTTCTTTTTTTTGTAAAAACATTTACAAAACTAGACCAATGGTATGTATTTGTCAGACAAATCTTCATTGTCCCCCACAAAAAACTAAGTAATAACTACTCCACCCTTAATTTGTTTAACAATGCACCATATTGTGTAAAGTGGGTTCTATCACACATGGCACAGACTCTCTTCAAACTCACAATGCACCATATTAGATAAAGTAGGTTCTACCACACAAGATTAATTGTAAACTGCTAATATCATTTTAATACACTGATATAAAGTAACATATATAGTCATTTGTAATTACTATTGAATTGATGGTTTAATGTGAAGTAACTAAGAATGCCATACATATTAGATTAAGATAACTATTATCTTATAACCTAATTTAGAATAGTAATAAATTAAAGTATACGTTAATTCTTTATTTCATCAACATTAAGGGTGGAGTAGTTATTACTTAGTTTTTTGTGGGGGACAATGACGATTCTAATAGTAAAAAATTATAAGGTTATTGTCCTCCTCTGTAATTCATTGTTAAACTAATAAGGTTATTGCATTACTTAAGGTTTGAAGTGATGCATATTAATGGCATATTAATACAACTATAAAGTATATATAGAATTGTTGGGACTGGTAGTCATGTCAGGACTGGTCCTACTTAGTTAATCTATTGAATTCCTTTTTTTGTGCGGTAGAAGGACCTTTCTAGTGATAGAACCTACTTTATCTAATATGGTGCATTAACTATGTCTATAGATTAAATTATATTATGTTTAATACATGCCAAAGGACCAATCCCAACAATTATTAAACACAATTTATCTAATATGATGAATTCTTAAACAATTAAGGTTGGAGTAGACATAGTTAATAAAGTATTAAACTAGATTAAACATGCTTTATCTGAAGTAACTGAACCTACTTTATATGCTTTAAGAGTAGACTACTGAATTAGATGATTTGGTGCAAGGCACCAAGGCACTCCTATGAAGGCATGGATGATAGGATAGGGTAGGTAGTTGATAGGATCCTCATGGATTCCTAGGATGTAACAAGAGACCATGTGTAAGGTCAATTGGCTCTTAGGTGATCTTATAAACCAAGATGTCGAATTGGACCAAAAGGTCTAAAATGCTTAGAATAAGTGGTTTTGGGTAGGATTTGGTAGATTAGGCTTGAAATGGATGATTTTGATCCATTTAGGTCTTGGTATGGCCTAATAAGAGCCTAGGAGCAAAGTTAGCAAAGTTGCTTGACAACTTTTCAAAAGTTGCTCGATAACTTTTGAAAAGTTATCCAAAACACTAGAAATTGGTTAAGAGCCCCTCAATCAGTGGTTATAACCATTTTAATGGATTTTTAAATCCAAATGGATGATCAATCAAGAGGTTGGATCATAATTGTACGGAGGCTTTGAAGATTGAATAGAAGAACCTTGAAATTCTAGAAATTTGGATGGTACCAGTGAATTGTACGATCCTGTACAGTCTGGTTATGACTTATTAATGGTTGTTTGAGTTATAAGAGTGAATCAATGTTCAAGTGCACTTGGTCTAAAGTCATTTGGAGTTGCAAAATGTTCATCTTTGTCTGGACAGGTCTGAACAACCCTGATTTTAAGGGTTTTGCAGAGATGGATCCCTAACTTGCCATTCCACTAGTGGATCCTCATGAAACTAAGGGGAATACAAGTTAGGGGCATGGTTTTGATGATTCCAGAGGCTAGAGGTGAGAGGAGAAGGTTTGACCCTTCAACAAGCCATCCCTAGGTCAAACATCTCTATGTGTTTGGCTAGGAAGGAAGTGGCAAGGTGGGGACAAGCGGGGTATGGGACCAATGGGACCTTGTAGATTGCTAAAAGTGGTCGAATAGTGTGAGTTAAGGATATCCAAGGGGTTTGGGAGTCTTGAGAACCCATTCTTTCAATTCCAAGTAGAGTTCCTAGTCTAATCTGGCCAATTAGGCCTATGAACCTAGTCAGGGTTGGAGGGTACTGGATCAAGATCAACCTAAGGGCTTTTGGGATCTTTAAGGGGGTCCAAAAGGGTTTTTGGATCAATGATTAGTTTCCTAGGTTGTTTGGGATTTTTGGGAACTAAAGACCAAAATTAGGGTACAAAAGGCTACAAGGATTGTAGGCCTAATTTGAAGAATCAGTGTTGTGGGTGATTGGGATTCCTTTTGAGGGTGAATCCTTGTTTGGTTAGGTCCCATATGCTTGTCTCCATCATTGTTGGAAGTGGAGTAGTGATATAGGGTGAAGTGCCCTTGTAGGGCTCATCAAGTGAGTGTACCCAGGAGTGGGTATAGGGTTAAGAATTGGTCTTAGGATCAATTGGAGAGTGATTAGGGTGTTGAAGGCCCTAGTTTTGGTTGGTGGCTACATAAATCTACATCACAATTGGGTATTAATTGTAAATTCTATTCTTTATCTGAACATACTTTATCTTAAAACTGAACCTACTTTATTTGTCAGCCAATATGCTGTAATTCTAATCTATAAGAATTGTTTAAATAGATTAATAATTTTCAGCATATTATTATAAGATACTAAAGAAGCCCTGTTATTTGTCAGATAAATCTTCATTGTCCCTCATAATGAAGAGAATGAAGATTGACCTATTTACTATGCTTAATGCTTAAGAATTGACGATTTTAGAAGATTAAATGCATGATGATATTCTATAGACTGCTAGCACGAAGGAAGATTTGACCTAGCAGTCTACAGAATTAGACAAAGCTACAGATAGAGGTCTAATTCTATAGACTGCTAGGTCAAATCTTCCTTCATGTTAGCAGTCTATAGAATTAGACCTTTATTTTAAATGCATTTAACACAAAAAGAATTTACAAAACTAAACCAATGGCATGTTTACAACAAAGAAATAGAATGATAATAATATGCTGAAAATTCTATTCTGTTTAATATGATGAATTCTTAAACAATTAAGGTTGGAGTAGACATAGTTATCACATAGTTTTTTGTGTGGTAAAAGGAATATTTGGTTGATTAAGAGTGAGGCCTTCTTTAGAATCTCATGAGTTTTGTACTACACATGCAATGTATTGTGAGTTTGAAGAGATTCTGTGCCATGTGTGATAGAACCTACTTTATCTAATATGGTGCATTGTTAAAACAAATAAATGGAATGATAATAATATGCTAAAAATTCTATTCTATTTAATACACGCCAAAGGACCAGTCCCAACAATTCTTAAACATACTTTATATGATATGATGAATTCGTAAACAATTAAGGTTGGAGTAGACATAGTTAATAAAGTATTAAACTAGATTACACATACTTTATCTGAAGTAACTAAACCTACTTTATATGCTTTAAGAGTAGACTATTGAATTAGACAATTGGGTATTAATTGTAAATTCTATTCTTTATCTTAAAACTGAACCTACTTTGTTTGTCAGCCAATATGTTGTAATTCTAATCTATAAGAATTGTTTAAATAGATTAAGAATTTTCAGCATATTATTATAAGATACTAAAGAAGACATGTTTTTTGTCAGACAAATCTTCATATCATTTTAGGAGTGCAAGGCCTTTCGATCATAACTAGATTCATATGAAATTCTAAAATTATCAACTTTATATGGAAAAGGAAGAAACAAAACTAATTATTGCTGTAATTATTTATAATATATATATAACTGAATAGTACAGTGACCAAATTTACATCATGTATGCCCATATCAAAACTCACGGACCCTAAGCAGTGAGTAAACAAGTAATAAACGGATGCCCTAGCTTCAAACCAGTGAAATTATACAATGCAATAAAACCAAGTAACAAAAAAGTCATGGGCAAGTTCGTGCACGCAAGAAAAAGTATTTCAGTCAATTATTGTAATATTTTTATACATTTAAACAAATAAAAAATGAATAAAACACTCACAACCTCTATGAAATACATGCCCTAGCTTCAAACCAGTGAAATACAATGCAATAAAACCAAATAACAAAAAAGACATGGCCAAGTTCAGGCACGCAAGCAAAATTCCAGTGCCCTCTTCGCGCACGGTGCCCTCTTCACAACTCACAAGCAAAATTCCAGTGCCCTCTTCCCTCTTTGCGCACGGTGCCCTCTTTGCAGCTCACAAGCAAAAGTCCAGTGCCCTTTTCCCTCTTCACACATAGTGCCCTCTTCACAGCTCACAAAATTCATGTGCCCTCTTCCATCTTCGCACACGGTGCCCTCTTCCCTCTTCGTGCACGGTGCCCTCTTCCCTCTTCGCATCTCATGAAAATTACAAATGAGCATTTCTTTTTCTTTTTCTTTTTCTTTTTTAATAATCATGCAGGTGTCAAAACTATGACGTCACCGTCGCTATTACGACACCATCGGGGGCACTTGCAAAAGAAAAACACAAAAAACACACACAAATGGTACTGCCATCAAAATTAGCGTCAAAATTTGACCCCAAATGTTGTAGTGATTTCCAGAAGCAATAGCATCACCAATTGTCTAGCTACACTGGGCTCTAATTGGAACAATCTCTATGACAGAGGTATTTTTTAGTGTATTTGTTGATTCTAATATCTATAGGACAGAGGCATATTTTGGTGCAGGTGTTGATCCTAATGTTGTAGGTTGCTCTGTTGCACCACGAAAGTATGATGTTATATTTTTTCTTCATTTTGATGGCATTTTCATCTCTCTGACACTTCCAGGAGTCTTGCTTCTCAACATCTATTACTAAAAGAAGCTACAAATAGGATTCTGGAGAATGGTACCTACAAAATAAAGAAATATAAAAAGAGCAAAGATAAATACATCTTTTATTATAATTTATAATGCATGACATGTAAATAGTAACTTGATTAAAACGGAATAACATAAGCCATAAAAGATAATATGAAAAGGAAATTCTAAAATCAAAATGTCTATGTCCTAATAGCTAAAAATGGAAAATAATTAAATCAACTCCCGACCATGCTAAGGATAAGCTTTGGTTAGTTCTAAACATAGGACACATGGAAACCATTCACTAGATCACATCATGGTAACCTTAAAACATCTTGAAATTTCAAGCTAGCGACCAAGACAAAGACTTGACCACTAACCGTCTCCTCGACAGCTCACGGCTTATGAATATTAACCAAAAAAAACTCATGAACTAGCGATAACTATAAGGAACTAACAAAATGCAAAAGATAAGATTTTCTTAGTGATAAAGACAGGACACATGGCAATTATTTGCTAGCTCACATCGTGATAAACTCTAAACATCTTGAGCTTGCGATCTAGCGATCAAGATAGACTTCACCGCTAATCATCTACTCGCCAGCTCGCAGCTTATGAATTACTAACAAACAAACTCACGACTTAGCATCTAAATAATCCCTCAGGAACTTGTATCCAAAGCCTCTAGAACTGAACCAAGTTTTAATCTATAAAATATCATTTAGGGTATTTATTTAGGTACAGCCACCTAGGTTTCATAGAGCTTGAAGTGAAGACGATTGTGATTAGCTCCATATCTCTAATCACATCTTGTCAAGTTGGTCACTAATCTAGACCCTTGTAGATGGAAGATTGGTTATCTCATTGAGGATAGTTGGGCAATTAGGGTGAACAACCAAAACTCTCTCTGTCTAAATATTTGTCTCTTCCTCCCTAATTTTCCATATCCCTACCTCTCTTCCCTTCTCTCTAAACCTCGAGTGTGAACCCAAAACATTGAGCATTGATATTTATTAAAATTTAAACCACTTAATTTAAATGTTATATATTACATGTTTAATTAATAAAGTTGAAAGATAAACCTTGAATATAAACACAATACCTTCATCTTTAAGCTCTAAACCCTTAACGTTAATTAGTGAATCTCAGGCTTTGGCCCTTGAACCATGAATATTGAATACTAGATAGATTTTGTAATCATGAACACTAAAAACTAGACAACCATTATCAAAGATTATTCTAAAATTCCCAAATTATATTGTCCCTTAGACAACATAAAATTCTTATCTCTCTTAACAATTTAAATATAAACCTAATAACTGAAATTATAATTAAATAAAAACTATTGAATCTTAATATTAACTGCTACACTTTGAACCCATCAAAATAAAATCTAAACCTTGAATGTGAACCTTAAGCCTTAATTTTGAACTCTAAACCCTAAGCACTAATTAGTGAACCATAGGTCTTGGATCTTCAATTATGCACATTTAATACTAGACAATTAGAATTGAATAATAAATTATAAATTTTGAGTGATAAGTTTTGCAACATAGGCCCTAAATCTTAAACCTGGAAAAGAGTTCCATGAACCAAAGTCTTGATAATTCAATCCCACTCCATGAGACCTAAATCATGAGCACTAAATTTAAAACATAAACCTTAACTATTAAATGATGAATGCTAAGCCTAGGACCAAAAACGTGTAACTATAAACCTTAGAACATAACCTTAGATGAATATTGAAATTATCTAAACCAAAAACCTTTCATGTTTATCCTTGAATGATGAATCTTAGCATCGACTTTGTACATCTATACAATTGAACCATACACTATAAAAACTAAACCTTCAATTTTGAAAGTTAAACCTGCAACATGTAAACGTTAAACTTAAAATTGTAATCAAAAACCCTTATCATCTAATCCTAGGGATAAAAGATAAATTTGTATTAAATAATGAGCATTGTACACATATTAATAAATCTAAATTTTAAACATCAAATGTTGTTTTCTTAAGGTGAAATTCAAACTCATTGTTGAAGGTTCTCTTTGCTTCAAGATTATGAAATTATTTATCACCAACACCATGAGAAGGTGGAAGCATATTTGATATCACTAACTTACATTAATAGAAATAATAGTGATGAATAAGTAAAATAAAGGAAAAAATATTCAAATCACAAATCTCAGGATCTTGAAAATATACACATAAATTTTGTAAGTTATTTTTATTTATACTAATAGATATGATGAAACAAATGGATCCATTCTACTCTTTTTTTAAAGTGTTGTTTCATTGTTGGACTCACAAACTTTTAATAATATTTTACTTAATGGTCTACCCCCTTATTTGATCAATTAAAAATTAGATGCATAACAACAAGATTAGATACTGAAGGATTCCTCAATGTGTTAAATTATATGAACAACCACATATCAAACATATTCATTAGGGTCCTTCTAAGCTATGTTGTAATAATAACCACAAATCTCATAGGATATTCGATGCCCTCTCCATCTATTATAAAGGTTGTCATTTTATTTATTTTTTTCCCAACACAACAAAACAAATAATATAGTCCTTTATTATCTTGATCAATAATAACTATATAATATCTCTTTATTATCTTCATCCTTAATAACTATATAAAAATATATTACATTGAATTACATTAAAAAATTAATAAATGATACAAAACTACTTTATAATAAGGCAAAACATAGGTTTTAATTAAATAATACATCTATGATGTCTCATTGCACTAGATCTACAATATGATAATATTCAAATTATTATTACATCTCTTTAAGTTGAAGTACTCATAGAGGTTGATATGTTTGAAGTGGACTCAAAGTTTTAGAACTTCATCCATCAACCCATTCTTTTACTTGCATTCAATATAAGTAAAATGCATGGCATATGATTTATGACATGCTTATTATTTATACACAAAGAATAAAAGAATGTCATGTGAATTATATGTATAATTCATGAATTTATATTTGAGCTTCTAAGATAGTGCAACTTAGTCGATCTCATCACTATAAAAGAATCATGTTATACAATGCCATTCTTCTACCAACATATAAATCTATGAACTATAGACTTAATTCATTATCTAGACCCACTTTGGTGTTACACCATTTAATGATGGATGCTACATTTATTGATTATGCACCATATTTTCACTTCACATTTTCGCATGCTAAAGAAATTTTAATAATTTTATGACAATGTCCTACTTTTTGTCCTCTCGTCCTTGAAAATGCTTCACATATGCAACCACAACTCATCATATGTCTTGGAATTTGATGAAGATGATGTTGTAGTTGATCATGAAAATGTATTGTGGTGTTTTCATTTCTAAAAAATTAATTCATTGGAGGTAACAGATAAATGTTACAGATGGAGGTGAAGATCAATGTGATGAAATGTTGAAGTGTTCAGTCAACGAGGAAGAAGACGGTGTGTAATGAACAGTCAATCGAATCTGGAATAGGAAATCAAGTTAAGGTGTGCGGTCATAGATTTGACATCTACAAAGTAATTATATCTATCTATTCCTATGATTGCATCAGTTATCTTAGAGTATTCTAAAATTTATTGAAGATTGAAGTGGAATTTTAGTTAGAACAGTGAATCGATGGACACAGTTGGTTAGATCGGTGTTGAGGTCAAATCTTAGTGGTTGGCCAACATATTTTTGAGATTTAATGCTTTGGGCTGACCTCAAGGATGTTAATTTTTTTTTTTGGCATGCTCAAACATATGTTTAAGTTGGATTTAAGGGCCAACTTGTAAAATGTTTTAGGGTTCTAGTGCCGACCTAAAACAAGTATATAAATGGTTGTTGCTATGATTTTAGATGATGGCATGATAGTATGTGATGATTTTTGGAGATAGTATATGATGTAGAGGCATCCTTCAACTTGGATCAATATCCTAATTAGTAAGGATAACTTCTCAATTAGCATGTCAGATACAACTTCTCACATCAAATGTCCCTTCAATGAGCAACTTCCTAGATCACTCCCATGGACCTAGTGCCTCCAACCTACCAAATTGAATAACATGGATTCCCTACTTATCCTATCATCTTAAAAAATCTTAACATATCCTATTAGACATGTTCCAATAGGTATCAAAGTCTTTTCAATAGGCTTCCTTCCAAACTCCACTTCAAGAGCCCTATTCCTTGTAGCCATGTCACCCGGGTAATCTTCCATTAACTCCACACTTTCCCAAACAACTAGGAAAAATATTTACATTTTTAGATACCCCTTTCCCTTCTACAAAACATACCTCAAAACCAAGGTGGGTTCCTTTGGACCAACACTCATATCCCTTACCCTTGCAACAACAAAGTAGGCCTAATAAGCCCCTAATTACAAAGAAACTCATAAAATAACTTTACCTATTGATCCCAAGCCATGAAATAGTCTTTTATTATGGTTAGAAACAATAAATTTTCAAGGTCTTAGGGTATCAAACATTCATCTACACTTCTTTGTATCAAACCCTCACTTTAAGGGTCATTAGGCTGTTAGAATTACTGAGAAGGAGGTGAATCGGTTATCCACGGTCCCAATTAAAAAATGTATATCACAAAACAAATTCAGCTAAATATGTAGCTTGGTAAACATAAAATACTAACTATCTATGAAATTACTGATTACCAGTTAATTGCTCATAGTGATTACCGACCAAATCTAACATGCAATATGTAAAGTATGATATCCAAACAATCACCACATAAACACATAACACAAAAGATTTAATGTGGAAACCCTGCAAAGGGAAAAACCACCTAGGACCGGTAACCCAAAAAATTTTCACTCTTCTAAAATGAGCTCGGTGAAGAGCCAACCCTGTAAGGTGTGACCTTGTTAGAGGATTTAACACTAACCATTATCATTGGTGCAGGAGCACCCTTCTAAGGGCTCCCACCTTCACATTTTTGGTGTGTTATTCTTCCTGAGAGAATCATGTAATTAAAATAAGAGCTTTAGCTCATGCTTGTGTGTCTAGGCCTAGGCTAGGTCCTATAAGTTCAGTTGGTCTTTCCAATGTGAATGGCACATTGATTCAGGGAATGTTGTCATCTTGAAAACAATGCTTTGCTATGAGGTTTGAAGTCTTAGGTTAGGATTGGTAGATGTTTGAGCACATGTGAGTGCTTTAGGAGGGCTTAAAATAGTGGTTTTAAAGTAGGAGAACAAAGTCGTTTGTGCAACAAAAAGTTGCTTAAAAGTTGTCAGCAACTTTCAAAAGTTGCTAAGCAACTTTTCCCTTGTAATGGCCTAACCTAACCTAAGCGGCTCAGAAGCCCTAACACCACACACATACTGAGGAGATAGGTATTTAAGACCTATGGAACCCTAAACCAAGGGTTGGCATCATTATTGTATAGTGAAAGTATGGAAATATCAGACTAAATGTTGCTGGAGTAGAACAGGCACTGTTTTAGACTATTGTCATGTAAATATTTGGAGTTTGGAGTGTATCTTTGAAAGGGAATTTGTTTTTTGTGTGTTTATCCTTCATATGTGTGCATTAGATTAGTTATTTTAAGGTTTTTGTGTGCATTTTGGTTTAGTTCTTTCATTTGACAGTGCTCTGCCAGTTTGGAGAGCTTTGTAGATATGGGGCTGTAGATCTTGTTTCCACCGTGGACACACCATGGGAGTTTGGATTCTAAGAATACAGACCCTAACATGTAATTATATGCAAGCAGGGGCCCAGCAAGTAGGAGCAAACATGTTTTTGACAAAGCCCTAGGTGAGCTTGGCAGTGCCCGGCTAGGAGCAGTCAGCAAACAAAGAGTTCTCAAGAGCAAAGGAAGGATTTCCATGGCTTTCCCTTTGGAGGGAGTTAAGAAGGGTGTTTGAAGGTGTGGTTTTGTGGAGGAGAGGGTTTGAATAGCCTTGGAGAGGTGCTACTGAAGACTAGGACAATGAAGAGACCAAGAAGCCCTTAAAACCCTCATATTTGGCACATGTGTTGTACGGCTTGTTGGAAGCCTGAGACCCTAAAAATAATTGAGAATGGGTCATTTTTAGTAGATGTTCTTTAGAACAGGTGTGTTGAATCTTTAAGGTAAAGGTGTCAAAAACCCTATAAAATCGGAAGGAGGGCTAATTAAGCATCTTCCTTGTAGCCCTAAATTGCAAAGGAACCCTCAAATTGGGTGATGACCCAACCATGCCAATGCATTGAAAAGGTGCCAAATTCCCTAAAAACATCTTAGAACTCATTAAATCCTTTTTTGGAGCTTGGGAATGGAGTTGAACCCTAGAAGACCCTTTTAAGCCTATGTAAGGGATGAAGCTAGAAGCTAGAGCTTGGAATGTTGCAAGGTCAAATAGCTAAACATGGTGGTCAAGCTAGGAGGTCAGGGGGTCCTTGAATGTATAAGGTATCTTATAGACCAATCATAGGTGTCAGGAGTACACTTGGGTCCTTGGGTAAGGATCAGAGCATAGACTAGCTAGTCTATCCTAGCCTCCCCATCAATCATCCAACCAACATTCACTATGGGGTTGATAGGATAACAATGTACATTCTATGAATGACATATAAGACTTCCAAGTCCACTCAGATAAGAGATTTTATCTATTTACAATGGTTAAACTGTAACAGCGGGTGATCTGATTACAATACAACTTGATTTGCAGATTGTCAGATCTATCTTAAGTCCATACAAATCCTCTGATCAATATTTCTTATTCAGTTCATCAACATTCAAGAACTTACTATTCCTCAGTAAAACACTCTAACACTCAATATTGTTTTGTATTTTGGTTCTTCTTCAACCAGTATGATCAAGCATGCATGAAGCTTGTTCACATGATATCTCTGCATTCTCCTTCTTTCGGCATAAGTTTCACTGTGAAACTCTAGTCTCTTAAATAGATAGGTAAACCATTTTATTTTCATCCATCATATTTTGCCACTTAATCTCCTTCATTGATTTTTTTGCTTAAACCTTCCTCGGTTGATGTGTCAATAACACATTTCAATTCTATCCTTTAGATCTTCTCTGAATTTTGTTAGTCATAGATCTTACAACAAACTTTATCTTTTCACCTTGTAATCATACACTTTACAGCTCATCAGTTTCTATCAGCTAAACTAATCATTTAGTTCTTTTGTCCATTCTTGGTTAACAAATAAATATGTCGGTGAACACAAGCTCAGTTGATACTATTGCTCGATATACACTATACTGGCTCGGTGTATACTAGAATGCTTCATTAACCAACCACACTGCTTTGTAACATTTTTATTCTATCTTCATAATAGATTAATGCAACATAATCAAGTCAACAATATAAATTCATAGACTCATCAATAAGTTACCAAGAGTACTCCTTATCCACATCTGTCATATCCATCTTCCTCCATGTAGATATCTCGGTTCTTCATCTTTTCTCCTCTCTTTTATAGATGTGTAGATATTTGCAACTACCATGATGAGTACTGTCAAACTAGTTGACATCAATGACAACATAAAGACTAATTCAATTATCTTACATAACAATTCAGTGCTTGATGATCTCTAATCACGTGTTCTTCATCAATCAGGTACTTAATCAGTTGTAGTTCATCAATCTCTCCCTTTGGCATTGATGGAAACTCAAGAAATATGAAATATACCATACACATACCAAACATGTATTCTACAACTCTGTAAGAAAATGTTGTAGCTCGGTAAGCTCTCCCTAAGCTTAATATGTTTAATCACTACGTTACATGACAGCATTGCAAATGCAGACTCTCTTCTGCAGATATGATCTTTCCAGTTCTCATCTTCCTTTTGTTTATCTCTCCCTTTATCTTCTCAGATTGTCTCTCCCTTAGATAGATGTTCCAATGATCTCCTCAGGTATCATATTGTTTATCTCTCCCTTTGACAACAATGCCAAAGAAATAAATAAACATACAACTCTGTATTATCCATGTGACTCTCTATTTTTCGGTGTATACAATGTATCTCTGTATCTCAGTATACTGATATGAAAATCTCTTGTTCCTAAAATCTTTGACAACCTTAGATAGAATCCAAAGTGTGAGCTATGTTGCATCAACATGAGTGATCTAATAAGATTAGGCTAATGCAACCTCCAGATCACATTAGTGATCGGTAGATGGGGGACGGACCCCAAGTCTAGTCCTCAAATATTCAAAAGTTTCCTTCGGTAGAGGCTTGGTAAATATGTCATCAAGTTGCTCTTTTGATGTAACATATTCTAATTTAACTTGCTTCTCATGTACTTGTTCTCTTAAGTAGTGTTAATAGATATTTTCTTGGTCTTTGAGTGCATTACAGGATTCTTTGAAATGTTTATTGCACTTGTGTTATCACGGTATATGATCATCGGCTCAATGATTACCTCGTTCATCCTTGCCAATACTTGCTTGATGTAGGTAATGTTTGAATAGTTTGTTGTAGCAACAACATACTCTGCTTCGGCAATAGACTGAGAAATACAAGTTTGTTTCTTACTAGTCCAAGTAACAAGTCTTTCACCAAAGAAAAATGCTCCTCCAGTGGTACTTTTTCGGTCATCTATATTTCCAGCCCAATCTGCATCAGTGTAAACTCTTAGTTCAAACTTCCCTTCCTTAGGATACCATAGTCCATAGCCCTCTATTTTCTTCAGGTATCTTAAGATTCTTTTAGTTGTAATCATGTGTGACTCCTTCGGATTTGCAGAAAATCTAGCAACAATTTCCACAACATGTGCAATATCTGGTCTACTATGCACTACATACATCAACTTACCAATCATAGATCGTTACAATGTTTGGTTCACCTCTGTAGTTTCATCATCTTTAGATAGTTTGCAGCCTATGACCATTGGTGTTCCAACTGGTTTAGCATCTACCATGCCAAATGTTCTTAGTACTTCCTTTATATACTTTGATTGTGTGATGAATATTCCATCATTCTGCTGAATAACCTGCAAGCCTAGAAAGAACGTAATCTCTCCAAACATAGAAATTTCAAATTCTTTGCACATCTCATTAGCAAATGATTTATAGATATGATCTTTTCCTCAAAAAATAATATCATCCACAAATATTTCAGCAATCAAGATAGTATCATCAATATCTCCTTTCATATACAAATTGTTGTTCTCACTAGTTCTAACAAAACCAATACTTAACAAATAAGTATGCAGCCTTTCATACCAAGCTCTAGGTGCTTTCTTTAAACCATATAAAGCTTTATGTAGTCTACATACCATATCTTTCTTGTCTGCATCAACAAACCCTTCTTGTTGTTCAAAGTAGATATCTTCTTCTAGTTTCCCATTCAGAAATGCAGACTTAACATCCATTTGATAAACTTTAAACTTCTTATGTGTTGTATATGCAAGTAACATTTTGACTCCTTCTAGTCTAGCAACAGGTGCAAAAGTCTCACCATAATCTATACCTTCCTCCTATGCATAACCCTTGCATACAAGTCTAGCTTTATTTCTTGTGACCTCTCCATTTTCATTTAGCTTGTTTCTGAAAATCCATTTAGTACCGATAAAATTCTTATCCTTAGGCCTAGGTACTAAAGTCCATGTCTTTTTTTTCTCTATCTTTTCTATCTCTTCATTCATTGCATTTACCCATTCTTCATTCTCCAATGCAACTTTAATATTTTTTGGTTTAAACTCACAAACTAAGCATGTACCTTGTCTCAACTTACTTCTTGTCATCATGTCAGCTTGCTTGTCGCCAATGATTTGGTTCTCAAGATGATGTCTTCTGACAAATCTAGCTATTACTTGATCTCTTCTTTGTTGTTCATCCTGTTCAGGTTCATGTGCTTGCTCGGTAAATCCTTCCTGATCGTCGGTTTCTCTTTGTTGTTCCTCTGTGTTGTTTTCCTAATGATCAATTGTCACACTCTGCGGCTTTGGTAGGTACTCAAGTTGTTCAATGTAAGTGAATCTATCATAGTCTTCCAGATCCCTAGTGCTTTCTTCACTGTTCTTAGTGTCAAATTCATCAACCCTGACATTAGTACTTTCAATCATTTTATTAGTAACTTTGTTCAGACACTTATAGGCTTTGCTTTTAGTGGAATATCCAAGAAATATCCCTTCATCCCCTTTAGAGTCAAACTTTCCATTTCTTTCATCTTTCAAAATAAAACATTTACTACCAAAAATTTTGAAGTAACTTACAATCGGTTTGTGACCAAACCATAGCTTGTAGGGTGTTTTTTTTGTGTCCTTCTTCAGTTGTACTTGGTTCAGAACATAGACAGTTGTGCTGAATACTTCTCTCTAGTATGTATGAGCAACATTCTTTTTCAACATTAGTGTCCTTTCATAATCAATAATTGATCTATTCCTCCTTTCAGCAATCCCATTCTGCTGAGGTGTTCTTGGTGCAAAAACCTATCTTTTTATATCATGCTCATTACAATAGTTAGTAAATTCATCAGAAATAAATTCACCACCTCTATCAGATCTCAAGCATTTCATTTCCTTCCTGGTTTCTTTCTCTACCTTTTCTTTATACCATTTAAACATCTTAAATGCCTCTAATTTCTCCTTTAAAAACATCACAGTCATTAATCTAGTGTAATCATCAACAAACAAAATGAAGTATCTATCTCCATAATAGCTCTTGGTTCTCATGGGACCACATAGGTTGGTGTGAACTATCTCCAAAATTCTCTTTGTTGAATAATCTTTTCTCTTAAAACTAGATTTTGTCATTTTACCCTTTTGACATTCATGACACATAACATGATCTGGCTTTGCTAGGCTAGGCAAACCTCTAACCTTGTTCTTTCTACTGATTTTAATCATGTTATCAAAGTTTACATGACATAAGCTTTTATGCCACAACCATGCATCCTCATTTTTCATTATTAAATAGGAAGACTTATCATTATCAAGATAAAACAAGTTACCTTTCATTTGTGCTCCTATTCCAACAAGTTTTCCTCCATCATCAAATATCTTAACCTTTTTGCTCTCAAAAGCTACTTGGTGACCTGATTTGTTAAGTTGTGCCACACTTAGCAGATTATAATTTAGTCCTTCTACCCAATAAGCATTATCACATCTAATTTTATCATTTATCATTAAAGTTCCTTTTCCTCTAATTATACAAGGAGTATCATTACCCATTTTTACATATCCTCCATTATATTGCTCAAGATGATCAAATTTTTCTTCATCACCAGTCATGTGATGGGTACAGCCACTATCAATGATACATGTATTATTTTTATTAACCTTAGAAATGAGTGTTGTCTCTATGTACCTTTCTTCTTCCTTAGAATCATCCTTCATCCCAACAAAAACCACTTCCACATCATCATTTGTGTTGGTCTCGGTATCATTCTCTTCAGCAATGTAAGATACCTTTTTTCCTTTACCATTGTTGTCTCGGTTATCTCTATTGTAGTGTCGGTAACTTCTATTATTTCTTCTCCCATAGATTCCTTCACCAAATCGATCCTTGTTTCTATCATCTTCTTTCCTATTTGGGCATCTACTAGCAATATGACCAACTTCTTTGTGGTTAAAACATGCTAAAGGTAATTTACCCCTATATCTACCTTTACCTTTAGGTAATCTCCTAGCCATAAGAGCTTCAAGATCATCAAGCTCATCATCAATATTATTGTTATTATCATCATTATTACTTCTACTACTAGACTTACCAATCTTCAGAGAAGTCTTGAAAGAAGACTCAACAAATGGTACAACACTATTATCAAAGTTGTTCAGTTCAAAAGTTGTTAGCTTACCGATCAGACTATCAAGAGTGAGAGTACTACCAGGTGCAGACCTCATTTCATGTATTGTAGATATTCTGAAAGCATAAACAAGCAATAAGGTTCTTACGATTTTACTTACCATTATCTCTTCAGTAATGACACCAACAGATCCTCTAATAGCATTAACTACCTCCTTTATTCGATTTGTATATTGCACTATGTTTTCTCCTTCTTTTATTTTCATACCATCGAATCTTCCTCTTAGACTTTCAGCTCTGGCTCTTCTGAAATTTGCATCACCACTATAAACTTGAGTAATTTTATCCCACATTTCCTTTGAAGTAAGGCAGTTGTTGAAATATTCAAACTCAGCATCTAATAGAGCAGCAACAATCTCCATCATAGTAACATTATGCTCATGTCTATCTCTCAATTGATCAAGAGTCAAAGGTCATGTAGGCAGTGCTAAGTAGCCATTATCCAATAGGGTGAGGGCAGAATTCCCAATCCTAGATATATGCAGTCTCATTCAACTTTGCCATATTGTAAAGTTGTCCTTATTCAACTTTGGCACTTCCCTCTTATACATTTTGTGATCTTTTTGCTGAAGTCCTTAATGTTAGGATAATAAGCAAAAAATGCAAATATTAACAAACAAGAGAGAACACAATAACACAGAATTTAACGTGGTTCACCCAATCCCTGGGCTACGTCCACCAACAACAAGTCCAATATCTTTATTATTATCCAATAATTACAATCTGAAACCTGCAACTCAATACCACTGTTGGAAGCTACAATAATCCCTCTTACATTCAATCTCAAACCCTAAGCCCTTTTACAAGTATTTTTGACATAACAAAATTAGGGAAAAAATAGTCTAACTAATAGAAAATAGATGGTCGACACTTTACAATATTATTAAGTCATTCTTAGCGCTAAGGGGTGCTGCCCCTTGACCCCATCAGGGGTTCTGCCCCTTGACCCCGTGGATAAGTCTGATTAGGCTCCACATACATAACACTTAAAACTATGTTCCAAGAAACCAATACGCTCTGATACCAATTGTTAGAATAACTGAGAGGGGGGTGAATCATTTATCCACAGTCCCAATTACAAAATGTATATCACAAAACAAATTCAAATAAATCTGCAGCTCAGTAAACATAAAATACTAACTGTCTATGAAATTACTGATTACCAGTTAATTGCTCATAGTGATTACCGACCAAATCTAACATGCAATATGTAAAGTATGATATCCAAACAATCACCACATAAACACATAACATAAAATATTTAATGTGGAAACCCTGCAAAGGGAAAAACCACCTAGGACTGGTAACCCAAAAACTTTTCACTCTTCTAAAGTGAGCTCGGTGAAGAGCCAACCCTGTTAAAGGTTACAAAACACACTGTAAGGTGTGACCTTGTTAGAGGATTTAACACTAATAGTTATCGCCCAACCAACATTCACTATGGGGTTGACAGGATAACAATGTACATTCTATGAATGATATATAAGACTTTTGAGTCCACTCGCTTAAGAGATTTTATCTGTTTACAATGGTTAAACTATAATAGCAGGTGATCTGATTAAAATACAACTTGATTTGTAGATTATCAGATCTATCTTAAGTCCATACAAATCCTCTGATCAATATTTCTTATTCAGTTCATCAACATTCAATAACTTACTATTCCTCGGTAAAACTCTCTGACCCTCGGTACTGTTCTGCAGTTTGGTTCTTCTTCAACTAGTATGATCAAGAATGTATGAAGCTTGTTCACATGATATCTCTGCATTCTCCTTCTTTTGGCATAAGTTTCACTATGAAACCCTAGTCTCTTAAATAGACAGGTAAACCATTTTCTTTTCATCCATCAGATTTTGCCACTTAATCTCCTTCATTGATTTTTTTGCTTAAACCTTCCTCGGCTAATGTGTCAGTAACACGTTTCAATTCTATCCTTTAGATCTTCTCTGAATTTTGTTAGTCGTAGATCTTACAACAAACTTTATCTTTTCACCTCCTAATCATACACTTTACAACTCATCAATTTCTATCGGCTAAACTAATCATTTAGTTCTTTTGTCCATACTCGGTTAACAAAGAAATGCGTCAATGAACACAAGCTCAATTGATATTGTCACTCGGTATACACTACACTAGCTCAGTGTATACTAGAATGCTTCATTAACTGACCACAGTGCTTTATAACATTTTTCTTCTATCTTCTTAATAGATTAATGCAACATAATCAAGTCAACAATATGAAGTCATAGACTCATCAATAAGTTACCAAGAGTATTCCTTATCCTCATCTGTCATATCCATCTTCCTCCATGTAGATATCTTGGTTCTTCATCTTTTCTCCTCTCTTTTACAGATGTGTAGATATTTGCAACTACCATGATAAGTACTGTCAAACTAGTTGACATCAATGATAACATAAAGACTGATTCAATTATCTTACATAACAATTCAGTGCTCGGTGATCTCTAATCACTTGTTCTTCATCAATCAGGTACTTAATCAGTTGTAGTTCATCATAGGCTAGGGCTTTGTTAAAAGGACTCCTCCAAACACTTATAGATCCCTGTAATTAGTATTAGTTTTATATTTGTTCATCATAGGCTAGGGCTTTGATATTTATATGCGCATGTTGGTTAGTTGGAAGGATAATCAGTATTAGTTTCATATTTTTAGTTGCACTGATTCACCCTCCCCTCTCAATATGTTATAATACTAACAATGTGAATCATATTCAATAAATAAAACATATGTGATTTTTTAATTGTGATAAGTTGACCAAATATAATATTATTACTACTCAAATTACCATAGAACATAAAAAATCAACTTTGCATGAACTCTATAAAATATGTGTGAACATCACTACAATAAAAATGATTTTACTTAATATATTTTCCTTTTCCTCCATATTATAAAAATTGTAAATGAGTTTTATATTTAGAAATGTGGTAACCTAAATAGAATTATGGTATTGTGAGTAGACTTTTTACATGATTTTAGTGGATAATTCTCTACAAACCCTATAAGTGATACAATGGTATAAAAACAAAATGTGTGTATGCATAAATTTAATTACAAGTGCAACCACCAATATCAATATGTATGTATTCAATAGTAATATGTCAACTTCTCTTGGAAGAACAATATTATGATATTCTTATTCTTCACTCATGAATTCACACCTCTTGGTCTATTTAACAATCTTCTAAAATGTGTTTCATTAAATTATTATTTTTTCATGTACTTGTTCATTTATAATTGCATGTGTAGTATCTAACGTAAATAAGTTTTTTGACATTACAAACCATCAAAACTATTATATATTTCTTCCAACCATGATTTATTTTTAAAATCCCATCTACTTTTTCAACAAAAAAATGTAATTGAAGATCATTTAAATTCTCACAATCTTTCATTGTTTATCTATTTTTTAATACTTTTCTTCTTTGACATCAATAAATAAGAGAGTTCCACTTTCTGCACTATTCTTTGTTAGACCTTTTATTCAAATCATCTGCTTCTGAAAAGCTCCCCTTATAACATCTCTTCCACATCTATCTACCTACACTAGTACATTTGGGCCTTTTTTTCGATGCTCACTTCCGACGAAGGGGCACATTTTTTGAAATTGGTCTTTTTTTTGCAATACTACCCGATAGTGTCACAATTCCAATGGTTTCGAGTACACAAGAAAAACAAAAGAAAAAAACCTATTTCATTTTCATTTTTTTGCGCAATAGTAGTGAGTCGGAAGCCACGGGGGGATAGAAGCGAGTCAAAAGCCATGAAGATAGCAGTGGATATCAGTCTCTATCAGATTATTTTTACATAATTTTCAAAATGGGTTGGTTAGTACAATTCCCCTCTTTAACATAATTTTTAGTCGTCTCTGAGTTATAAATATTTTACGAATCTATCATTTACCAAATGAAAAGAATAAAATAGTTCTGCAATCATTTTTTGGTCGAGTTCATCCGAACAGGGAGATTGTAGGTTTTTCCCTTCAATCTTTTGTGTATGAACGCTATAATAGAGGCACCTAAGGTTTGTTCGGTCAGGGAGATTCTAGGTTTTTACATTAAAAAAAACATATAAATCAATTTCAACATCATCATCAGCCTTAATGCAAATATTAGAAATATAAATTTCCTATTTCTGATCTTGTCGAGTTTGTCCGATCAGGGAGATTCTAGGTTTTTCCCTTCAATCTTCTGTGTATGAACGCTATAACAGAGATGCTTAAGGGATATACAAAAGAGAGCACAGAAGAGAGATTCTAGTTTTTTCCCTTCAATCTTCTATGTATGAACTCTATATTAGAGGTGCCTAAAATTAGGTTTTTACAAATCTTCCCAGGTTGTTCAGGTTAGAGACCAATTTTGGAATGAAATCCTCATTGAAAAACTTGACCATTATAATAAATTCTCTAATTTTTCATTGTTACAATGCTTTCATTGGTGTTGTACATTAGTTTATTTGTCTATGGAGCATTGGAATGAATACATATATATATATCTTAGCTTCATTTTGAATCAAGTATCATGTATTTTCATGGAGTTTTCAATGAGATATTACATTTTTATTACAACAGGCATGATACCCTCAAAAAATAAGGGTTTGAAGAAGAATTGGATCTTTTTGGCACTTTGCACCATTGGAATTCTTTATAAAAATGGTTTTTTGAGTTATTATTGAGTGTATAATAATATTTTAGAATTTTTATAAATAAACAACAATGATGGAACGTGTTATGTTGATGCCCTATCTCATGGACTCAAGAATTTTTGATAAGTAAATGTTGACACTTTTGAGGAATTGATAAATCTATGTTGAATCCAAGTGATTGTGAACATAAAAACAACAAAAATGTTCATTTGGTGTTGAATTCCATCTAGTGGGATAGTTGATTATGGTTTTGTGTCAGTTTTATGGTGTTGTGTCAGTTTATAAGGTGGTTTCTTTGTAAAAATAGGTTGATTAGCCCTCATGAACAAAATTACCAATCATTATTTGGTGTGTGTGTGTGTGTGTGTGTGTGTGTGTGTGTGTGTGTGTGTGTTCCAAAATAGTCATACCTCATTTTTAAATTTGTTGTGTAACTCCAAAAAGGGTATCTATATAAATCTTATTACTTAGGGAAGAACTTGTCCAATCCAGGAGATATGACAACTTTTGTCCCTGGTTAGGGCTACTAGATGTTAGGACTATTTGTGTGGATGGTGTAATAGTTTGGGTGACTAGTGCTTTTGGGGATTTTCTAAGATGTTTATGAGTTGTAAATGATTGTTCTAAAATTTTCCTAGGTGTAGGGGAGTCTTTTGAATCAGTGATCCAAATTTTTGGTGTTTGTATCCTTCAAGCCATGGAACCATTATGAAGTATTGAAGGATGAGTTTGGTGAAAGTCCAATGTGTCATGATTCCATTTATTCTTACTATTATGATGTATCAAAGAATTATTCTTGCTATATTGTCTTGTCATGTGTAGCCACCTGGGTTGGCTCATATTGAATAGGTGAATTGGGAGAAAGATCTCCCTCATTGAACCAATTCATTTGTTCATTCCTTGGGATTGTGTTAGTCTTCCATTTCCATCACCTCTTTAGGCGCCTCTTTTATAGTGTTGATACACTGAAGATTGGAGAGATATCCAAATATTGCCCATGTGTTGGTTGAAGGATTATGAGGGCACTAAAAATCACTGAGATGTGGCCATAACATTTGAATAATACTGAGGCCAATCACTGGAATTTGTCATTCTTACAGTCTTGATTAGGGTAACTCCACATTGTTTCTCATTTTCATTTTGCACTTTTCATGGAGTTTTCAATGAGAAATTATATTTTTATTACAACACGTATGATACTCTCAAAAAATAAGGGTTTGAATAAGAATTGGATCTTTTTGGCACTTTGCACCATTGGAATTCTTTATAAAAATGGCTATTGCAATTATTTTTCTAATCGTTGGTCATATGCATAAAACTAATTAGGTTATTGAACATAACCTTAAGGATATTTTGGAAGCTCATAAAGGTCCATTTATAGGGGAAGGACATAGAGGTCTTTATGAGATCTTAACTACTTCATGGCATGCTCAATTAGCTCTTAACCTTGGTTTTTTGAGTTATTATTGAGTGTATAATAATATTCTAGAATTTTTATGACTAAACAACAGTGATGAATGTGTTATGTTGATGCCCTATCTCGTGGACTCAAGAATTTTAGATAGGTAAATGTTGACAGTTTTGAGGAATTGATAAATCTATGTTGAATCCAAGTAATTCGGAACATAAAAATAACAAAAATGTTCATTTCGTGTTGAATTCCATCTAGTGGGATAGTTGATTATGGTTTTGTGTAAGTTTATAAGGTGGTTTCTTTGTAAAAATAGGCTAATTAGCCTTCATGAACAGAATTATCAGTCATTATTGTGTGTATGTGTGTGTTCCAAAATAGTTTACCTTGTTTTCAAATTTGTTGTGTACCTCCAAAAAGGGTGACTATGATTATGAGGGCACTCAAAGTCACTGAGATGTGGCCATAACATTTGAAGAATACTAAGACCAATCATAGGAATTTTTCATTCTTACAGTCCTAATTAGGGTAACCCCACATTGTTTCTCATTTCCATTTTGCACTTTTCATTATAATCTTCCTCATCGTGCCACTATGAGCTAGGATTTGGACTTAAAAATTTAATCTTTCCTATGCATGCCATGGATTTTTGCTTCATATTCATGAAGATTACTTTCAGGCAATGAGTCCTCTTCTTTATCTGGTAAGCCTTTGGTTATCATGATCTTTCCTTAAACAAAATGATGAAAAGATTTTATCTTCCATACATTCTATGTTCTATGCTTTGATGTTGGTTTATATGAAAGACATTAATGAATTACTTTCCTTTTCCTCTGCTCTGCAATTTGTGGATATAATTATAGGTTTTCATGAGGGTTTTATTCCTTTATTTCTCGATAAAAATAAATTCATCATCTCTTCCTTTCCATTTTCTCATAAATTTCATCATTTGGAAGATGAGAAACATCATTTTGTTTTATGAATTGTGTATCACTTCTCCTGGCAATTGATGAATATGGATTTTTTCTCTCTTGACTTGGGTGTAGGATATAATGTTTTTATATGAAAATCCTCATTCTTTGTAGCTTTAAATTCTAAGACTTGATATATTTTTATTGGAGGCTAAGGCCACAAAATAAAACCCCTTCTATATTCTGTAAAGCACTGTGACTCTTGATAGCTTCAAGCTGCCATTTATTAAAAGAATAATGAAACTACCTTATTTTCTATTTGGAATTTATTGTTTCAAGCTCTCTTTGTTCTCATGGATTTTCAACCATGCCCCCTCACCATATATTGTTGTATCCTCAATTAAATATGATATTATTGTCACTGCATTTTCCATTTGTATTCTTAGTTATGAACCATGGCTACATGATTTTATTATCTTGTGCCAATGCATTATGATGTAACTCTTCTCATGCTACCTTTCTATGGTCTGGATCATAGAGAAACTCACCTCAAGTAATAAACAAAACTCTTGAACAATGATTAAAGGTAAATCTGCATAGGGACATGACCCTATGTGGCGGTAGCCACGTACGGTCATGTCTCTACATAGACATAACCTTTCAATATATTACTTACATATATATCATCGTATGCTTGCTATGGAAAATCATCAATAACATTTTATATGTAATTACCACAGCAAGCATGTGATTTCAATAATCTCTGTAATTATAATAATTGATGATCTCTGTAAATGTTATAATAAATATCAGCCTGAGATAAATTTTGTAAACAACAAATTAAAGATTGTAAATGTTAATTCCTCTGCATTGATTATCACACACTCAACTAGATCATGGTGAAATCAAAAATATAGGTACCCCTATATTTAAGGACTATATTTACTATAACCATGTTGCAAGGACTATATTTACTATCAGGTGACCTGACACTTATCCACAATGTGTAATAAATAAGATTGATATCATAAATGATCAATATCACTGATAGTTGGCATGGACAATGATTAATTATATTGTTAAATGTCGACATCACTGATAGTTAAGCATGAACAATGATTAAAGGTATGTCTACATAGGGACATGACCCTACATTCCATAAGCTACGTACGGTCATGTCTCTATGTAGACATAACCTTTCAATATATTACTTACATATATATCATCATATGCTTGTTGTGGGAAATCATCAATAATAGTGTATATGTAATTACCACATCAAGCATACGATTTCAATAATCTCTACAATTATAATAATTGATTATCTCTGTAAATGTTATAGTAAATATCAGTCTGAGATAAATTTTGTAAATAGAAAATTAAAGACTGTAAATATTAATGCCTGTGCATTGACTATCACACAATCAACTAGATCATGGTGAAATCAGAAATATAGTTACCCCCTATATTTAAGGACTGTATTTACTATAACCATGTTGCAAAGGTTGTATTTACTATCAGATGACCCAACACTTATCCACGATGTGTAACAAATAACATTGTTATCGTTAATGATCAGTATCACCGATAGTTGGCATGAACAATGATTAATGATATTGTTAAATATCGGCATCACTGATAGTAAAGCATGAAGAATGATTAAAGGTGACATGAACTAGATCATGGCGAAATCATAAATATAGGCAACAACCTCCGCCACCATTTTTACTTGGGAATTCCTACTAGTGGTGAACAAATCATTTTGCTTCTTTTTCTTCTTCGAATTTCCAATGTCACTCTCTTAAACAAAAATATGACTTATATGTTTTTGTTTGTATTTATTGATGTGTTATTTATTTTTAAGCATGCAAACATTTTATACTTCGTTCCCTTCAGATTTGCTAGTGCTTGAAGATTTCAGTGACAAATAATCACACCCCCATCCAACCATCATTGGAAGCTTGTTCCCAAAATATTCCACAAGGTATCTCTTTGGTTGCGTCGCTTTATGTTGCACTGCATGTTCTAGAGTTGGATAATGCTTATTGCTGGCTACAATCTTATATTTTGGTAGGATATTCTGCTAGGAGGTTTCCTTCTGATAGCATGCTAAAGTTGTACATGTTGAGGTACTACTTCATCATGCTAGATATACATCTCCCTTAATCACAATCATTGCCTTGTCAATTCATCACTACTTATTTTCAAACTATGGACATGAGATTTTCTTGTCGCAAACGTTAATTCTTTTAAAGTCTTCTTTTGGGTTGAATTTCTCAAGTCACCTCCAAGTTGCTAGACTTTTAAAAAGACAAATAGCCTCCTCTAAAGGTTCTTTTGGGTTGAATTTCCCAAGTTGACTGTAACCACCCAACCCTTCTTCATATTGCAACCCAATAGTAGTATTTTCATATTATAGCAAGGAATATACAATCTATAGAGGTCTTTCAAATACTAAGACACGGGATATAATAAATATTCTCAAGTAAAGAAAGATAATACTTGGATTTGAAGGTCTAAATTTATCCTTTTGTTGGCTTCAAATATATACTTTGTATTCTTCAAAATAGTCCTCCAATATTTCCCTCAATGAATATTATGAGCCAGCTCTTGAAGGTCTTCAATTAGCTCTTCTAGGGCTACACCAATTTTGCCCTAATTCAACCTTTTAGGGCTGCATAATTTTTCCCTGAATTCTTCTCTTAGGAGCCTCCAATCTACTCTCTAATTCACTATCAAGGTCTGCTCCAAATTTTCCACCAATCTGATCTTAGGATTGCTTCAAATCAGTTCTAGTTTGTTGAATGTATAGTTCATAGTATATCTGCCATAGATCGCACTAGATCTGTCCTAGATCTGCACCTCATCAATAGACAAATCCTCCCAAATTTCAAGCCTTATTTATATGTATAGATCACACTATAAGGGTGGAACTAATTCGCTATTAGTGCAGATGATTATCACCAATGTTGGTGTAGATCGATCCATAAATGTTGGTTTGATTCGCTCCATAATATATATGCTAACTGAATCTGCATATTAATTCGCTCCAAGCATTAATGAAGAGGGCATTCACATGTTATTTTTTTATATGTTTTTCCTTCATCAAAAACTCCAATATATATGAGCATCATTGAATAAACTCTACCACCTCAAGGTGGCCGACTTGGGCCCTTCCAAGTAATTTTATTTTATTTATAATAAAAATAATAAATGCCTTATTATTTATTATTATAAAATCCACATATATATATTAATTAACCAAAGGTGTGATAATAAAAATATACTTCCATAATTTATTATTATCAACTTGTCCTAATTTATCTTAGTCGAAAAGGCTATAATATTAACATGTATAATATATATGATATTTTATTTTGATTTACAAACTAGTATATTATCTGATTACCTTTCTTTCTTGCCACAATAGGACTGAGTTTGAGGTGGAAGACTATAATAGAAAAAGTAATTCCATTTGGTATACTATACTAAAACATCATTTCATAACTAACTTTTCAATTTCTATATATAATTAGGTCTTAAGAAGATTTGTGTACTTTCAACATCATTTTGCTTAGTTTGTGAAGGTTATAGACTGAAGTTTCCATGACCCAAATTTTTTTTCTTGTGAAGAAGGATCATGTCAGATAATCTAAGTGAAGAACAAAATGGGGATACAATCACTAGATTGTGGTCTAACTTCAAAAGAAAAGGTGATGGAACGTGTTATTGTCCCTGCAAAATTTGTAAGGGCTTAAACATTAGAAGATTTCTAATCAAAACTGCTAAGAGACATTATAGGGAGAATGGTCACATTGAAGGGGGGTTTTATTATCATCCATTGGTAATTTTTTTATTATATTTATTTAACAATTAATATACATATGAAATACACTTGATGATGAGATCATTATCATGGTTTATTTGTGTTCATCATTTTTATATAGGTCGACCTCCCCAGGGCAGTATGTGATATGGACCATGGAGGTGCAAATATGGAGAATATAGTTTTGGAAGTGGAAGATCATGGAGGTGTGAATATTGAAGTTGAATATTATGATCCGATGGAAGATGACAATCATGTGTTGAATAACACATTTAAAGATGATGGTAATAATACATTGATCCATGACACATTTGGTACTAGCACAGCTGATGATCATGATCATGATGACATTGATGTTATCCATGATATACCTCTACTTGATAAGGTAGACACGGTCCTTCACGAAGGCTCCCAAATAACTCTTCTCTCTGTTGTATTGTTTTTTTTGAACTTGAAGGTTATGAATGGTTTATCCAACATAAAAATGTCACGTATGCTAAGGTATGTCATATATGTCATTATAGTCAATAAAGGGTGAAACATGTACCATAAATATTGTTAATATTAACAACTTATATTTTTTGTTGTAGATTGATAGGTGATTTTTTTTACCACCATTGAATATTCTCCCTCGCTCATACTGAGAATTATGTGCCACTATGAAAGATATTGGAATGGAGTATCAAGCAATAGATGCTTGGCCCAATGATCAAATTATTTATCATAAAGAATATGAATTTGCAACAGAATGCCCTAAATGTCATTAGAGTATATATCAACTAAATCAAATAACAAAAAAGGTGCCTCACAAAGTTCTTCGTTACATCCCCATTATACTACGTTTGCAAAGATTTTTCAAGTGTACTAGCTTGGCACAATTTATGGATTACCATGCATGCAATAGGAGTCAAGATGCCATTATTTGAATGCCTATGGATGGTTTGGCATTTAAGGACATAGAGGGAAATTGGCCGCACTTCATCAAAGAACCTCAAAATCTCAAGCTTTCATTGGCAGTGAACGGTGTCAATCCATTTGGAGAGCTAAGATCTATTTACTCTGTTTGGCCTATTTTTATCATCAACAATAACATTCCTCCATGGATTTCAATAAAGAGGGAGAATATTATGTTGGCAATGATTGTTCTAGGTATTTTATCATTTAACAGTTATCTACATGTACTTATAAATCTTGCAGTAAAATGGTCACAATAATTATGTAATGTTGTTGTTCATTCAACTAGGTAAGTACCAAGTTAAAGATATGAATGTATATATTGAGCCTCTTATCGACAAGTTGTTGGAGTTATGGAATGGTGTCACTATGTATGACATCTCTAGACCAATAAGACAAAGAGAATTTCAATTTCATGCAATGGTTGTATGGACAGTACATGATGCCCTAGGGCTAACACATTTTTTTGGTCTGTTATGGTGAATTCAAATTTCACATGATTATTCTAATTATAAAAATTAACATATTTAATCCAATTGTATTATTATCTTGTAGGTCTTTAAACAAAGGAAAATTTTGCATGTCCAATTTGTGGTCCAAAGATAAAATCTCGTCATTCAAAAAGTTTAGAAAAGTAGCTGTTTGATAAGTATAGGAACTTCATAGAAATCATAAGTATCGAACTACCGAAAAACAATTTTTCAATGGGAAAGAAGAGACTACATCAAAGCCACAAATAATGACAACTCGCCTATGGAAGTTGGTATATAATATAATTAATCATCAAGGTACTACCATTCCACCTAATGGTTTATGTTTGGAATTTATATATTTATATTTTGTTTTATTTACTGATTATGTAATTGATGATCATGAAGGTCGTCAAGGCAATACTACTAAGCACCTTCCAAAGGGACTAAAAAGTTATCCTAGACAATTTAGTAGGTTTCCCTACTATGAGCAACTACAAATTATGCATTTGTTTGATAATATGCATCTTGGAAAGAATGTAATGGAGACATTGTGGAAAATATTGGATGAAAGGTGTAACAAAGAAAAATTTGTCAAAATTTGCAGTGACATTCATGAATCCAATCATGCAATGAAAAATTTCATTGAATCAAATAGAAATGAAGACCAGATTAATATAAGTGCCCTTCCTTGGTTATTAACGGAGAAACAAAGTCATGCCATAAAAGAAGTCATACGAAAAATTTAATTTCCCACAGGATTTGCTATGAACATAAGCAATCTCATATCAAAGAAAACCAAATTTGGGCCAGGGTTGAAAATGCATGACTGGCATACCTTCATCAAGGTGAGTCATGTTCATTTGTATTTACAATATATTTGTAAACCGCATGTACTTTTCATTGTATTATGTGAGAAAAGAATGACATGATTAGTTTAAAATTGTTGCAGTATGTGCTACCCCTATCTCTCCTAGAGAACTTCGACAATAACATCAAAGAAGTGATATATGATCTTGGAAAATACATGAGGTAAGCAGTGATATATGTTCAATTTGTTATATATATTTATTATATACGTAAAAAAAAAAAATTGGTTATGTAATATATTATAAAGTATTGTATTTATATATTTTTGTGTCTTGAATGTCTCATAGGTGGTTGTCATCTAAATAAATCCATAAAGAAGATCTAAAATATTGGAAGAGAATAATTTCTCATCTAATGTGTGAAATGCAAAAGTGTCTACCTTCAACTTTTTTCAATGCACAAGAACACTACCTCATACACCAAGTTGAGGAGATTGAGTTGTGTGGACCTATACACACTTCGTCAATGTGGATGGTTGAGAGGCACTTGAAATTTTTTAAGGCTTTGGTTTGACAAAGAGCATATCATGAGGATTATAAGGTGGAGGGATATATGATATACCAAACTATGGTGTACGTTACTGAATATCTTCCTAAGCTTGCAGCAAAGATCCATATAGATCGCATTTGGGATCTCAACACCATTAGAAAATTCAAAGGGGAGTACTTGGTGGGGAAAGGTAGATTGAGGAAAGTGAGAGGTAATAAATTATAAGATGTTATTGTAGTTAATTAATTCTTAATCTTCAAAATTAATTAGTTGTAAGTCATCTATTTATTTTTTGTACAGTTGCTCAAGAGTGGGATGCAATACATTTGTATATTGCAAACAATCAAAATTGGATGACAGTATGGATTAAATGATGTCACCATTTTGGTCGCACATTAACATGGGAAGTTGTGTCTTCATGGTTAAAGAAGCTCATCGTAATGGAGATTCAAATGTTACGTGAAGGGAAATAGATTTAGCAAATTATTTAAGAGATTTTCAGGTACGTATAAAAATTTTAATCACCCGTATGTTTATCAACTCCCGATGCAATAATTTTTATATGTTTGACATATTATTGCAGGTCAAACACCACAAAGCTATGTTTTGCAATGGTCATAAATTTTGCATCAAAAAGATGGATGACACAAAGAAAACTTGTGATTTTGGGATAAGTGTAGTCTTTCAGGTGACTAATATTTCATCTAGAAATGACTTACATCCTCGAGAGTCTCAAAATCAATACTAAGGCATTTTGGATGATATACTTCAGTGTGACTTTAATTCCTCTAGATTAGTTCTCTTCATCGTCAAATGGTACAGGCTACGACTTAATCAAAATGATCCTGATAGAACTATTATTGAACATGACAGTAGATTTCCAATGATTAATACAAGGTGGTTTGAGCCAGTTGGGGATGAGCCCTATGTCCTTCCAAGCCAATGTGAGCAGGTATTTTCTCAGAGGTTCCACATAAATCGGGTTGGTCATTTGTTGTTAGACATGATCCAAGAGGAAGTTTGATAAGGTATAATGAGATGGAAGAAGAAGATTCTGAACAAGTAGAAGATGATGTAGATAATGATCATGATCGATAGTTAGTCGATGATGTTCCTAATGCAACTTTTCTTGAAGAAGAAGAGGAAGAAGAAGAAGATGATGATGATGATGATGATGATGATGAGGACCATGACAATGATGAAGATGACAATGAAGATGATGATGATGACGACGACGATGATGATGACAATGACGATGTTGATGATGATGATGACGATGATGAAGATGATGACAATGATGTTGGTGGTGATGATTTTGATGACGAAGATGATCATGGTGATGAGTTGGATGAAGAAGAAGATCAATTAAATGTATAGTTATGTGATCACTGCTTAATCTATTTAATATTAATTTCTTGATAGAAATGTACAGTTATGCAATCAATGCTTAATCTAATTAATTCATGATGTACCTTTTAATGTTTTTAATTCATATGGGATGCTTATGGTTTTTAATGTACTTACTATGTAATTTTGAGTATATGTATCATGAGTTTTTTAGCTAACATAAGATAATTGAATTACATATGCAGGAACCCAAACCCATTTCGCAAGCATCCTACACATTCTCATGGATCGACAAGTATAAGTCAATAACCCTATAGAGATTAATGTCTTTTACAATTTCTAAATTATCTCGCATTACTTGCTATCTCTCTCATCTGATGGAGTGCAAGAAGTAGCAAATAGGTATTTTTCAGATATGTCTTCCTCGAGCAAAGGAAATATTGGAATGGAAGAAGAAAGTGAGGCATGTAGTATGTCTGAATTAGGGAGATCAACTAGAGGTCAAAAGACTAGAAGGAAATTCAATAAACGCATGCATTTTTTCCTTGCTCAAGGGGGATCATGTTCTTATGATGATGAGAGAAAAGGTGACATTGAAGTGCCCTTTAGGTACCAACATCTACAAGAACAATGGGTCCCCAAGGAACTTCCTCCAATAAACATTGATTTTAGTGTTAAAGGCAAGATATATCGCATAGCACCATCGTCATTACATGGTTTGGACCTATTTTCCATGGATGGCATAAAGGTATCTTACAAAAAAATTGTAGAATTGATGGAGTATGTTGGACCTTGTTACGATTACAAAAGTTGGATGCAGATTGTTCGATATAAAAAAAAGTATGTGTAGGTATGCACTCTCGCAAATTATATTCAACAAAAAGACAATGAACAAAGTAAAAGAGTGGTTATATACATTGACGGAAGGCCAAAAGCATCAAGGAATATTGTAGGTTTTATAAATAGTACACAACTTGTGTCAACTATTAAGCAACCCAATTGCATATTTGAGGAGCACAAGGGAAATCATGTATTTGTATGTGTGATAAAATCAATACGTGCAGGTGAAGAGTTGCTTATTGATTACAATTTGAATCGCATAGATACAAATAATGTCACTATCATGGGGGTGTAGGTACATACTATGTACCATTAAATAATTGATTTTTTTTACTAACATTTTTATATTTGAGTTCTTTTTGTAATGTTTAATCTAATCCTTCTAGGAAAGAAAATTCATCCAAAGAAACTACTACAAACAAGCCCTCCAAAACCAGCCACATCTAGAGAGTCTCCTCACCATCCACCTCATCTCCATCATCATCTTCTAATGAAATTTATTAATCTAGTCCTTTCTAATTATTGGTTAACTTTAAATAACAACACATGACCACGATATGGAGTAGCCACATAGTGGGGACAATGATGATCCTACAGGCACTTCTTCTTCCTAGCAGGTAAACCTCTTTGTTATTGTACTACAAATTAGATAGAAGCAAAATGTTAAATAATGTTTTTTATTATATTCTTTTCATCACTATTTTGGAGTAATTTTAATAGTTCTAGTAATATTGTTGTCACAAACAGGTGGTCATTAGAGAAAGGGAAAGGAACCTACAGCAATCCCTCAGGAGGATTCCTTTGACAAGCACCTAGATATTGATTTTTCAACTTGTGATGACCCGAACACTTCAATTAAGAAGTGCCTCAAAAAAATTGGAAAAAGAATGTCTCAATTGTCATCTATATACCCTCGGACTCCTGAGTCAGCAAAGAGAGCGACTGAATTGCTCTACCGAGCTGAAAATTACAAAGTAAGTATTAATGTAATTTTTAATTATAACAAAAGTTCAATAATATTTTTTATGTTATACTAGTATTTTATGTCATTATACTAGTTTTTATGTTATACTAGTTGTAGACACGTAAAATTGGACAAAGGCTTTTAAGTGCAAAAATCAATCAAATGACTCAAAATCATCAAAATGCATTAAAAAGGAGACATAATTAAATGAAGTTGATTAAAATCAGTTAAAATAAAAGAATTAAATAAGGATGATGTTAAAGGATTAAATCAAAGCTTAAAAGGGGCAAAAACATTATATAATTGGTTTTAATTAATTAATTGCATAGTTGTTTAAATCATAAATCAAATTGAACCTATTACCCTTCCATGGCTAAAAATTTAATTACTTAATTGAATTAATAAATTCTATTTTCCCTCAACAAAGTGATCAACCAATGAAAATTGAGAAAACAAGTGCACATGGATCACTTAAAAAAAGGACATAAATCACTCACAAATTGTAAATTGTTCCCTCATTTGTGGACAAAGCAAAGTTTTTGACTCAACCATGAGCTAACCATGATCAATTCACTCTACCCCCTACCCTTGGGAAATTACTATAAATATGAGGCATTTTGGAGAGCATTTCCATCTTGGAAGTCATTTGCAAAAGCATTGTTACTATAGGCAAATTGAGCATTCTAAGAGCAATTGAAGCATTTGAGCATATAGAGTTTATCATTTTAGCATTTTATCATTGCATTGTTATCAAAATGGAGCTAGATTAAGCATGAATCTCTCTTAGATTAAGCATTTAGAAGCATTGTAGCAACATTCTTCTCATTTTAGAGGTGTCACTAGTGAGGATTTGCAGTTGAGAGCTCACTTACCACTTCTTTCTAGAGATCCATGAGATGTTATAGATTGTAGTTGCATTTTAGAGTAAATTTCCTTTGTATTTAGCTTAAATTGTTGCTACTTGATCATAATTTCATGAAGGTGATTTCATTCATCACACAAATGGTGCCCACCGTGGGGCTTGAGCCTCAAATTCTAACAAATTTATGATTTAAATCATCTTTGCATGTATTTTTGTGTTGTTTCCATGTGTTTTCTGTAGGAATTTGCTAAAGTCACACCTACAGGAAATTTACTCACGCCTTGAAGCATTTCATTGTCACTTTGGACACTGTTCTCACACCTGCTAGCTGGAAACTCACGCCTGCAATAGTAAAGCATACAACCTTTACCACTTTCAATCATGCCTACGCGGCAGGAAGTATCGCTTACCTGTTATTTTCTGTCACTTCAAAAATTCCTTTGCTTTGCATTTAAAGTCTAAATTTATGCTTTAGCTAAGTTTTCTGTCACTTTGAATATGACTTTGCATTGCATTTGAAGTTTAAAGTTGCGCTTGATATAATTCCTTTATCGCTTTGAATACTTTAAATGTCATTTTTCTCTGTCTATTTTTCACGCATTTAAAGTTTTCTCATGCTTAGATTGGAAACAGTTACTGCCTTTGTGAATTATTAATGTCACCTATGTCACTGAGAAGTGTCACAGCTAATCACTAAAGTCACACCTTCGAGTGATTTGTTCACGCCTATTAGCTGGACGATGTCGCTTGCTGTTTATTTTTTGTTCTGGTCTTTAATTGGATAAATTTGAAAATATGACTGTCTTTGTTTGTTGTTAATCAGTAAATGAGCAGACATTCGAGAGTGAGAAAGCCAGAGAGCAGGTTCAATAAGGAGGGAAAAGCCTTGGCAAAGAAAATAAAGAAGGAGATTCAAGTGCATACAAAGGTTGTCTTTGAATCCACATTAGATGAGGATGTCAAGGTATATGAGAAGTATTTAGTTGTGATTGAAGCTTACAAGCAAAAATTTGTGTCTCTAAATTGGATTTATGAACCTTGAGCTTAAATTTTCTTTCATTTAAATCTTTTGATTGATTATATGCAAGTTTAGTTTCCCCTCATTGTGAATTGGTTGTGTTGGACTAACTTGTTGGAGGAGGGAGCTGGAGCAAATTGCCAAGGTGAGTGAAAAATGAAAATCAATAACTCAAAAATGCCCCTAGCCTTTGCTAACTACAAGGAGAGGTATTTCACTTAAACAAGCTTGCATTCCCTTAACCTGTGGCATTGTCATTTAAATCTAGCTTAAATAGAAAGGAAATTGAACCACACATTTCAATTCTAAGAACCTCCTTCTCAAGAGGTTGAAAAAGAACTAATTGTTTGAAGTGTTTGGGAATCAAAAAGAAAGTTAGGGATATGCTCTTCATCTTCTTGGTGAAACAAATTCCCAAAAACTTTACTTAAATTCCAATTTTCCTTACTTGCAAAATGAACATGCTAGAGATTTAGTGGGCTCGCCTCCCAAATTTGTCTTAGCAAGGCTAGTGAGAGGGACAGCCCAAAGTGGGATACACTTGCTTTTGCCATGAGAATCTGACCCACTATAAAATGAAACACATGCATCCTTAATGGGTTGCATGACAAAGGGATTTTAATCTTCTTGAACTTCCTCTAGTAGTCCTTACGGATTCCACAAAATCATGCCTTGGTGCATGTGGGAAACCCCTTTTCATACTTAGGGGATGAGAGATTTTAATTCATTTGAATGGAATACTAATTAAAGCCCAAGTAAATTAGAAAGGTCACCTTGTAGAGCCATGTTTACAAGCCAATTTGACTCTAGGTAGGCTATTTGGAATCTATTCTTGTGTTATGCCCATGAAAACATTTGAGAATATACACATTAGATTGTTGTTTAGAGACTTTTATGTGTGTGTTGCGTTTGTTCCTAATTTTCAAAACAAGAATTTTCCAAAAATACCTGATCAAAAAAAATTTAAAAAAAAAATTCAAAATTTTATACCCTGGTCAGAGAAGTGTCACTTGGGCACATTTTAAACATGCCTATCAAAGATTCAGTCACGCCTGTGATTTGTTTAAAAACATGTGGATACAATAAAGTCCCACCTAACAAAGATTCAAACATGCTTGTAAATTCTAGAAACCCGCTTAACAACAAGCAAAGTGCCACCTGTACATTTACAGAGTGCCACCTATCAACAAACTAGTATATGCCTACGCAGGTTTCAAACATGCCTATGCTTGGTTTAGTCATGCTCAGAAAACAAAAAGGGCAAACAGAGAGTACTTCCAGGAAGAATCAAAAATTTTTGAATATCAATTTGAGTACCCTTTTTTGAGTTTTCACTGATTCAACTTACAGTCTGGTCGAAAATCTTGTTTCACATATCTGTCAAAATTTTACAAAGGATTAGACCCCAAGTAGTCTTGACTTGTATCCAAGGTTCATGCCTGCATTCACCAGATCATATTATATCAAGAAAACCTTGCAAGCTGATGGGACCTATTTGAGACAAGAGCTCCCTTATCCTGGAGATGAAACTACTCCTAGAGTACCACAAAAGTCACCTGAACAAGAAAAAGAAGACAACATGATGTATTATGGTAGTTTGGGTGGTAAGGATAATAGTGGTATTGATCTCACCAACCAAGGCAATGCCAATAGTGGAGGCATTGACACAAATAACCAGAGCAATATCAATAACCAAGGCAATACCAACAATGGAGGAGTAGATCAAAATGCTCAAGGAGTTGACCAAACTCACACTCAAACTAACACCGAACCAATGGCAAAAGATGCCATAGATGAAAAAGTTAGTGAGGCTATCCAATGCCCTTATTTTAGAAAGCTCATGGAAAAGGCAATGGACAGAGATAGAGAAAAACATTTCATGGACTTAGTACAAAAAGGTCTCAAGCTTCCCCGTGACTATGATGTCAACCAACTTAAAGCACTGAAAGTTGAGGAGAGTACCTTAGACATCATGAACAAGCAATTCAAGATGTTTCAAATGCAATTGGACAACATCAAGCAAAGCAGGGCTCCCAAGCCTTTCTCTATAGAAGCATTGTGTCCATTCCCATCTGATAAAAGCTTGGTTATGATGCCATTTCCAATCTATGTTGTGTTTCCTAAGTATCACAAGTACGAAGGAACGACGGATCCCCAAGATCACTTACAGGATTTTTGTGCATTGAGCTTAGATTTCATGCATGATACAACATATTTAATGAGATTATTCTCGTGAAGCTTAGGAGGCATGGCTATGGAGTAGTTTTCTAAGTTACCCTCTGGCATTAAGACCTTCGAAGAGTTAGCTTCAAAATTCATGGCCCATTACTCATATAACATTAAACATGAGGTCACAATGATAACGTTATGCAACACAAAACAAAAAGATGGAGAGGCATTCCTCACTTTTCTACAAAGGTGGAGGACAATTTTTGCAAGATATCCTAGAAGTGTACCTAAAAAAGAGATGGATATCTTCATAAACAGTTTGAATAATGAGTTAAACTACTGCTTACGAATGTAATGTCCAAAGACCTTCCAAGATCTAATTGAGAATGGAGTAACCACGAAGGAAGTTTTGGTCAAAAGTGGAGAACTCAAACTGTACAAAGATAATAAGAACAACTCCAATAGTGGCAACAATGGCAACAATGGCAATAATCAAAAGAATAATTGGTTCAATAGTAACAGTCATTATAAGAACAACAATAAGGGAATTGTGAATGATGGAGTAGTTGAATCTAGCAACTTGAAGGTGGTCCCATTTTCTCTTACAAGGACACCTAATCAAGTGAATAATACCAATCAAAGTTCCAATGCACCATCCAACAACAACCACACCAACAATGGAAATCAAGGAGATAATTCAAGGAGTACTAAATTTGATAAATATTTGAGGCCAACTCCTCCAAAGAACTTCACACCCTTGGGTGAACCCCTTGAAAAGGCATTAAAGACTCTCATGGCTAATAATGTCATTACTTTACCCAAAATTCAGCCTTATGAGCCAAATAATAAGCCTAGTTGGTGGAGTGCCAATAGACATTGTGAGTATCACAGAATTCGAGGACACACAATAAATGAATGTCTGCAACTAAAGAATGTAGTCCAAGATTTAATTGATAATGGCACGATCACCATTGATGGACCTCCAAACAATGAAGATCATACAGCATTCAAACAACCTTTTTACAAACATGATAAGGGTGAGTCATCAAATAGCAAGAAGCAAAGCACCAATAATCTCAACTTTGTGCCACCTTATGATCATATTGTTAATGCTATAATAGTCAATGAAAAACCTCAAAAGGAAGCATCAAATGTCATTACGAGAGGGCAGAATTCTAGAATGACCCTACAAGGGATAGCTCCTCAAAGCACTAACATCCCGCAATCCAACATTGTGGTCAAACAACCTTTTACAGCAACAAGGCCTTATAGTTTGGTTGATCAATTGCAACGTACTCCAGCACAAATCTCTATCTTAGAGTTATTAAATTTGTCACCAAACCATAAGGAGATTTTGGAAAAATCTCTAGTAGAGACACATGTTCCTACTAACTTAGAGGCAGAAAAGTTTCAAAATATGGTAAGTCATCTTGTAGCACCTCATTGTCTTTCATTTTCTGATCAAGATGACATGTCTATAACCCATCCTCAAAATCTACCATTGCATATAGAGGTCTTAATTGAAAGGCATAGAGTCAAAAGAGCCCTCATTGATGGAGGGGTTAGTCTCAACATATGTACATTAAGTCTTGTCAAATCCTTAGGTCTATCTAAGTCTTACATTGACCCTACAAAGAAAATCACCATTAAAGCTTATGATGAAGCTAAAAGAGCTTCTAAAGGCATGATTGTATTGCCCATCCAAGTGGGACCGATCAAGAAGGATACCAATTGCCAAGTGCTGGAAATGAAATTAACTTATAATATTTTGTTGGGGAGACCATGGATCCATGAGATGCAAGCAGTCCCATCCACATACCACCAATGCATAAAATTTTTGTACATGGGTGAAGAAATCACGGTTGGAGGAGACTCTAACCCATTCCAATATTGCAATGCACTCAAACCTCCTCGTGAGTTATACATTCCACATAACCGAGAGGGAATTATTCAAAGAACCACAATTGAAGATGTTAAAATGAAAGAACTAACATTGGATGTTATCCAACACCCTCCTCAAGCTAGCTTAGCAACATCAACTAAGGGAAAGGAAAAAGTGAGCTACGAGGGTCCAAATGCAACGAAAAGTTCATATCTAGCACCAAAATCAGAGACAATGATTTATAAACCTACCAAAGAAGAAAAGGAAAAAGCCAAGGAAGATAATTACCAACACATGAGTGAAATGATGAATAACTTTGAAAAATAATGCAAGATTAGTTCAAAAGGAATAGGGGAATATTCTGTTTCTCTATTTGACATGCCCACATCTCCAAAATCACATGGTAAACCATCAAAAGAACATCTTCCACATAAGTATAATTCCTATTTTGTAAGGGAAGATAAAAAAGCAACATGGGATAAGGAAGAAGATGAAGTCCTTCAATGGCTTTACCATGATGAGGAAGATACCTCCAACACTCTCATGGAAAGAATTCAGCATGTAAAGATACAAACTGAGCAATATGGGAAAGGCTTCGATATAATGCAGAAGATGGGATACAAGGGAAGAGGACCCTTAGGCCAAAGAAATAGGGGGTTATTAGAACCTATTGAACCTATTTGGAGGGAAAATCATGAAAAATCTGGAGTAGGTTTTCAATTCAAAGGAGAAAGTTCAAGCCCAATGCATGATTTTTACCCTCAAATAAATGCCTTAGAATCCGAAGGAGATAGTGATGATTCTTGGGATTATGAATGGGATACCTTATCAGATGAATCATGTCATGATAAGGAAGTGATTGCTATACATACCTATGAAAAAATCCCAAGGCAAGAAGCTCAAATTAGTGAAGAACCTCATATTCAAAGGCCTAATATAGAGCAAGTACCTACCAATGAAGCATGGATAGAAACATTTTGGATGCCTTCAAAGGAGAGAGATTCAAATGTTATTTTTAACCCACTTGTGTCTTTTCCCATGTTGTTTCCCATAGAGGTTGACAAGGACTCGAGTGAAGGGGACTTTGACCCTTCTTCCATGGATCATCTTGAGGAAGCGCACATCATAGATCTAAATGATACAATGTACGAACCCTCAAATGAAGTCATGTCCATAACACCTATTGATGACATTTTACCCAATGAACCCTTACTTTTGATAAATCCAAACCTCATTGATTGGGACCAAACCGAACCAAATGACCTACTTTACTTTCCCAATGACCAAGCAATGAATCACTACCTTAATGCGGTTGAATCCTCTTTCACCAATGAACTCAATACAGACATAATGACAGCAACAGGGGTCCAATCTCTTAGTCAAAAGAAAAAAATGAAAAAAAAATAATAAAAAAATGAAAAGTTCTATTGGTGAAAACCCAACTGTGGCACCATTAGAACCAAAAAAAATAAAAATAAAAGACATTTCTTTTGGTGAAAACCCAACTGTGGCACCAAAGGAAGAGAGATTGGATACTTTGCCCGAACATGAGGAAGAAAGGTCACCTATTCTTATAGAACCAATAGAAAAGGTCAACATTGGGACAGAATTAGATCCAAAGTTTATACACTTGGCAGCATCACTTACACTTCTAGAAAGAGAAGACTTCATCAAATTCTTCCAAGAACAACAAGTAAACTTTGCATGGTCATATGCTAACATGCCCGGATTGGATCTTGATTTCATAATGCATCATTTGAATGTTAGACCTGGAGTTAAACCTGTGAAACAAAAGCTAAGGAAAATGCACCCACATGTGGCTCTCTTAGTGAAGGTAGAATTGGAAAAATTGCTAAAGGTTGGATTCATAAGAACAATAGCATATGTCGATTGGATCTCTAACATTGTGCTAGTCAGCAAGCATGATAAATCTATCTGTGTGTGTACAGATTTTAGAGACTTAAATCTTGCATGTCCCAAGGATGATTTCCCATTGCCAAGCATAGATACCATAGTGGATTTGACAATAGGTCATGCAATGTACTCATTAATGGATGGTTTTAGTGGCTACAATTAGATAAATATTGCTCCTGAAGACCAAGAAAAGATGGCCTTTACTTTCCCTTGGGGTACTTTTTGTTGGAATGTCATGCCCTTCGGTCTTAAAAATGCTAGAGCCACATATCAAAGGGCCATGACAACTATTTTTCATGACATGATGCACACTTTCTTAGAAGATTATGTGGACAACATCCTAGCAAAGTCCCACACAAGAGAAGAACATTTACAAATCCTAAGAAAAATATTCATTAGGTTGGAACAATTCAAAGTTATATTAAACCCAAAGAAGTGTGCCTTTGGTGTCCAATCCGGCAAGCTATTAGGCTATATAGTTTCAGCAAAAGGAATTGAAGTGGACCCAGAAAAAGTACAAGCCATAATGGACATGGAGATACCTAAGAACATCAACCAAATGAGATCCTTACAAGGCAAAATTCAATCCATAAGAAGGTTCATTTCTCAATTAGCTGAAAAATGTCACTCTTTTACCAGATTATTATACAAGGACACTATATTCATATGGGATGCAGAATGTGATCAAGATTTCACATTGCTGAAGACTTATTTGATAAATCCACCTATTCTCATGCCACCAATCAAAGGAAAAGCATTTCTTCTATACATATTTGCTATAGAAAGATCATTAGGAGTACTTCTAGCACAACAAGATGAGCAAGCAAAAGAAAGAGCTATTTACTATTTGAGTAGAACTTTGATTAAATATGAGCTTAATTACACATTTATGGAGAGAGCTTGCTTAGCAATGGTGTTTGCCTCTCAAAAGCTAAGACATTACATGTTGATGCATAAGATCAAGTTGATTGCCAAGATTGACCCTCTTAAGTACTTATTAAGCAAAACTGCTCTAACAGGTAGGATTGCCAGGTGGGTTATGATATTAAGTGAATTCGACATTGAGTATGTTGATAGAAAAGCAATCAAAGGGCAAATAATAGCAGATCACTTAGCAGAAAACACCATGATTTCCACACAAGCTATTCAAGTGGAATTTTTGGATTCCACCATTGTTAACATAGAAGCAAAAACATGGAAGTTGTATTTTGATGGCTCTTATACTCAAGGAGGTTCCGGGGCTGGCATACTATTGGTTACTCCACAAGGCTACACTATTCCCAAGTCCTACAAGCTCTTATTTCCATGCACTAATAATATATCAGAGTATGAGGCACTAGTCATAGGCATCAAAATGGCTTTAGAATGGAATATCAAGGAGATACAAATTTATGGAGATTCCCAACTCATCATCAATCAAGTCAACAATGAATATCACACCAAAGATGAAAAATTGATGCCTTATAAGACTATGATTGATGGATGGAAGAAATACTTTGCATTTATCACCTTTGAACAAATTCCTAGAGAAAAAAATAGAGCAGCAAATGCCATGGCTACTTTGGCTTCCTTGTTACAAAAACCTGATCAAAATGAGAAGTATGATTTCTTGGTGGAAGAGTTGGTAAAACTAACATTCAATCTTCCTGACACCCAAATTGTTTCCCTTTTACATGGATATGAATCTCCTTGGTATGGACCTATCTACACTTATCTCAAAGACCAAGTGCTACCCTTAGACCAAACTCGCACCCAAAAATGTAATTTCATACGCCAAGCCGCCTGTTACCTAATCCTTTCAAAAACATTGTATCGTAGGGGTCTTGATGGGACATTACTTAGCTGTTTAGAGGAAGAAGAGTCTAAGTTAGCTCTACATGAGGTCTATGAAGGCATTTGCGGGTCACACTCAAGTGGTCTAAATCTAGCTAAGAAAATCCTTCACTTAGGGTACTTTTGGAAGACATTAGAAAAAGATGCTTGTCATTTTGTGAAGATATGCAGCAAATGTCAATATCATGGTAATATGATACATGCCCCAGCACAAGAGTTACACCCATTTGTTACACCATGGCCTTTCTACCAATGAGTGTTTGATCTAATTAGCGCCATACATCCACCTTCTTCAAATGGACACAAACATATCATAACCACAACAAAATATTTCACAAAGTGGGTTGAAGTGGTTCCATTGATAATGGCAATGGGTAAACAAATTTCACTATTTATCCTGAATCATATCATTTGCCGATATGATATTCCACATGCCATCATAACAGATAATGGGAAACAGTTTAAAAACAAGGATGTTGATGAACTTTGTGCTACATTTCATATCACTCATCACTCTTCATCAATCTATTACCCTCAAGGGAATGGGCAAGCTGAAGCCATGAATAAGAACATCTTGAAAATCTTGAGGAGATCTGTTAACAAATCAGGAATGGATTAGCATATGCAAATCAATCCAGCATTATGGGCCTATAGAACTAGCATAAGAACACCCACCGGAGCCACACCATTCTCACTAGTCTATGGGGCCAAAGCAATTCTACCATTAGAGGTTGAAATCATGTCTCTACGAGTGTCATTACAAGGATTGATCATAGATGAAGATTATAGAGTAGGTAGGCTTCAACAATTGGATTTACTTGAAGAGCATCAAACACAAGCTTATGAGCACCTGAACGTGTATCAAAATAGGATCTTAAAGAACTATAATAAACATATTAAGCCAAGAGTCTTTCAGGTAGGAGACTTAGTATTGCGAGAGAATCCAAAGAATCAGGTTGAAAGAGAAAAGAAAGGCAAATGGGAAGCTAATTGGCTTGGCCCATTCATCATCATCTCTTCATTTGGCATGGGAACTTATAAATTATCAGATTGTGAAGGAGAATAACTTCAATAACCTATCAATAGTATTCATCTCAAAAGGTTCTACACATAAAGATTATAAAGAGTATTAGCTGAAAGAGCATCCTATTTATTGTACATAGTTCAAAAGAGATCTTGAAAATACAAAAATAGTGGAAAATTGAGCCGGAAGAAAGAAAAAACATTCAGATACGATTCAAAAAATGTTGTCTTGGTGAAAACCTAGTAAATAGACACCTTGATGATAACAAAAAAAATACAAAAATACAAAAATACAAAAAAATTGAAAAAGGAGAAAGTGCCCTGGTGAAAACCTAGTAAATAGGCACCTTGGTAGCAAAAAAAGAGAGAGAAAAAGCTTGCAAAAATAGAAAAAAAAAGAAGCTTGATCCATCCTAAAGGTGAAAACTTGGTAAACAAGTGCCTTTGGTTCCCTTAAGTTGGTCTTTCCTAGGTTGCATTTGTACATATTGCATTTCCACCATCTCAGTTGTATACCTTCATTGCATCCGTCATTTGTACATAGTCATAATAAAGTTGACAGTTGCATTGATGCATTTCCTTGTTCCCTAGGGTGTCTCATGATCACATTTATCACTTGGGGGCAGGAAAGGATTGGAATTATGGTACCAAATGGATTCAACAAGTGCTACAATTAGTCAGGGCAAAAAGAAATTTTATCAGAATTGTTAGAGAGCGTATGATTTTCATGAACCTTTGATGGATATCATTGTTCACCACCCAATTATTTGATCCTACAACTTGATCCTTGAGCCTTCATTGACTTACTTATTTAGGATTAAAAATTGACAAACACTTTAATGATCAGAATGCTTGAAAATCTCTTTTTTGAAAATCATGAAACATTGCAAAACACTTAAGGGTTAGGACCTTGTTTTTTTATCACTTCTTTTAGCTTATCGATGATGTTTCGACTAGATTGGTCATGATGAAGATGTGATATTTTCTTGCCTTTGAGTGACTATTTTGAGGAAAATTCATCAACTTATGAGAGTCTGTCTAACGACATGGTCAATCAAGAACCATCGAGGACTATCTCATAAGGGGGAGGATTAACCTTTGTTTGTTTACACAAAAGGATCCCTTGGCTATTTAGATCTTCCATATCTTAATACCAAAAATCCACTTGCAACATTGAGTCTATTGACACCAGTATTCAGACTCCCATAGTTTGGTCATCCAACAATGAGGGTTGTACCTGGTTCAAATTGAGGTTACCAACAGCGATAATAAAAGTGGTATTCATATCATCATGATGTCGTCAGTGATAGTTGTACTAGCTTTCCGGTCCCAAAAATGCTCAATGATGAAAATTTATCCTCAAGGCATTTATTTGCTATAAGCTAGTGACACCTAGGTTGCATTGTCATGTTAATTGCATGTTAGATTAACGGCATTTTGCATATTAGATTAATGGCATTCTGCATGTTAGGTTAAGTTGCATTTGTTTATGGTAAAAAATTTCCAAGGGAGAAGGGGGACACATCAATTTTAAATCTGAGGTCATCATAATGTTCCAGAGAAGGAAGGATTGAATCTACCATTTGATATACTCATTGATTTCAAATAACACGTGGGATTATCTATTGCATTCATGCATAGCATTAATCATTATTCATTACACATATATCAGAGAAAAAGAAGGAAAAATAGTCATACTTCATACATTCATATAAATAGGGTTAGTATTGCATACATTCAAAAAGCTAAAACAAAATCAAAAACATAGGAACATGCATTGCATTAACATTTGCATCCATACATGGGAAAAATAGGAAACTATCTCATAAAAATTCATGCATCATTGCATATCTATATCCTACCATAAGATAACTGCTTCCATAGCATGTAATGAAAGAGAAATGCATAAACCATCATATAGGTGAATAAATAGATAATCTCATAAACAACTCATCTCAGAGAACCAAGAGTATATCATATATCATCAAAGAGATCAAGTACATCAAAGTATCCAGATACAATCTCCTAAAAAGGAGTACATCAACTATCTGCTCATATCTCATTAATCAAAGAGTACAGAGGACATCGCTAGTGGATGCATCTCTCAAACCAATAGATCATGATCCTGTATCCCCTAGACCTCTGCTATCTGGTGGTGGAGGAGGAGCCTGAGAAGTGCTCGCTCCATCTTGTCTCTGACCGACCATGGCAGATACAAACTGCTGCAATAATGAGGCAACCTGATCTAAATGACCCACCACTGTAGACATCTGTGTCCCCATGGTATCTATCCGCTCAGTCAATCTGTCAATGTGATCATCTGGTACACCCTATCACTGATCCTATGGTTGGGGAGGCATCTATGGAACCCCATGATCTTGTGGCTGTGGAACTCCATCACCTAGTTGTGCCTGATCCTGATAAGCACCACCATCACCCTGCTGACCATCATCCTACTGGGCTAGTGCAACCCTCTGTAATTGCATCAATGGATCCAATGCACCTGGTACCTATCTCACTACATCTTCTCAAGCATTTCTATGAGCTCTTTGATGTCTATGAGCTCTATCTTGTCTCACCTCTGCTCTAGGAGGCGTGACATCAACCTGCCTATCCCTATCCCCACCCCGTCTGTCTCCAGCTTGATCTCTACCTACTACAGCTAGAGGATATCTATGTCCTCATCCTCTGATAGGTCTAGCACCATCTTGCCATCTAGGAATAGGCTTTGATGGATCGGTAAATCATGGAAACCTATTCTGACCCCACCAATCAGCGTACGCATGAGACATGTTTGTATCTACTATCCCTAACAATATCTCCCATATGCACATAGTCATCCCTGCAATCTAATCCAAGGCAAATTGATAATCGATGCATGGACCCCACATAGATATCTTTGCCTGTGCCTGAGCATATAATGCATTTCCCTAAGGCATCACCTGTATCCTATCGTATTGTCTCAAAACTCTATCGAAGAAGAAGCACTCAATAGTAGTAGTGGTGCACCCAATCATCCAGCAAGGTGCAAACATGAAAGGTAGCTCATCCACATCCTCTCTCCATCCCTCACAATCGAGGAAAGGATGTCATGTCACCTAATCAAGATCATCAATCTATCATCTCCAGTAATCCAAGTGACCCAAATGATGTTGTATCACTATGCCTATGTACAAAAAAGCATATGGATGTCCATGAGGATGACTCCTATCTGAAATGGGCTAAGTAACGGGAAGATGCTCCCATATCCACAACTATAGTACAATAGTACCAGTAGACAATGAAGCGCTCACCTGATACACCACCTCATGAAAATCATGGTATAACTATGCCAGCACGCAGGATCCCCAATCAAAATGCTATGGATGTCCAAGTAAATCCTCTAGTATCCGGCCCCATCCCATAGAGAACCCTCAACCCCATCGGTCTAGAAGGAGCACACCGCCAATCAAAGCACCTAGAATAGCTAGTAACCTCAAAAATGATGCAAATTGTGGCCAAGTAATAGTATCTCCATCCCCTATGGTGTTGTCTCTAAACACTTGTCAGAAGACAGTCGCATCGTACATAGAATCATAGTACACCAACTCACCTCTACATGGAATCCTCAGCAACCGATACACGTCCTTGGGTGTGATCGTCATCTCTTCATATGGTAGGTGAAAGGTATTATGGTTGGAGTGCCATCGCTCCTCCACTGCAGTAAGTAATCCATGGTTCAGCTGGAACCGTGGAAGATCAAGTAGGAAGCTCAGACCGCATCACTCTATAACCTGGAACTCAGCAACTATGAGTGTTTGACCTAAGTCAATCACCCATGATGCTACTGATCAAATGTATAAGGTAGGGTAGTGTGCCTGTCAGCAAAGCAAGAAGGAAGCATATTAGTATGTCTTATCGAGGAATCATTTCAAGTCAATCGACAATCAAGTCATCACACCCAGTATCATTTGTTCATGTCTCTGTGTCCTAAGAATGAACTAAGTAGTATCAAAGTCATATCAGTTTTCACACTGATTGATTTGTCCTATTAATAACTATCCTAAGTGGATTGACCAAGCATATTTCATGGTATTTGTATCTTGATATCCTAACCTAAGTGTTTTGTTGGAAAACAATGAAATTCATCTCATCATTTTGATCAATCATCACACATTATCAAATTTGGCATCAAGTGTAATCAATTTTTCCTGGAATTTTTCTCAAAATTCATCAGGTGAGATTTTTCTTTTACCAAGTGACATTTCATCGCAGGCGACTACCAAAACTTTCTAGGTGATATTTCTATGGTGTTAGGTGACATTTTACCTATTAATCGACACTGAAACAGGCAAGGCAACAGTCAATATTGGCCTAAGCGACAGTTAAACTGTTAGGGTTCACAGAAGCGATAGTTTTTGAGAAAATTGAGAAATTTGCCCTACGCTAGGCATGATTTCTTCCATGTGTAGGTGAGAGTGGAAATTTCCTAAGCGGTAATGAAACCTAGCAGAAGTGGGAATAAAAGATGTGGAGGCAACAGTAAAAAGGGCAAAGCGACATTGAATTTATCCTAGGCGACATTTAATTCTTCAGAGGCAATTTTAAAATTTGGAAATGCAATAAATGCTCATTAAATGCATCATAAGGACAAGATGAGGTTTGGCATGACTCACTGAAGGTCCAGAGTCAAGTAGCCTCACATATCTCCAGAATCTCTTGAATCTGTGCTCACGAATTGGGACAACCATCTCAAAATAAGTCAGAGGATCAGAGCAAAATCACCAAGGTAGAAAGTGCAAATGAATAGTAAAACAAGGTTTACTATCCTATTTTAAAGGGTTTTTAACCTAATTATAGAGGTCAAAATGACTATGGAGCTATATCAACTCATTCAACCAGGACATTTCTTCAAATCAGTATGGCATATCATCAAGGGTTTCAGAAATGAAAACATATTTGAAATCAATCATCATAAATCTTTTTCAAATCAAGAAATTAATATGTTTTAATTTCTAAGGGGGCATAAGGGTATTGGAATTGAGGTCATAATCAAACATCATAGGATCAATGGGGCATCAAAATTTTTGTTTCATCATCAAAGGTAGCAATCAATCATATCAGTCATATCAGCAATCAAGACGAACAGGAATCTTTGAATCAATGTTCTTTGTACATCAATTCAAAGAGGGGCATTTATAGACATGTAAAATTGGACAAAGGCTTTTAAGTGCAAAAATCAATCAAATGGCTCAAAATCATCAAAATGCATTAAAAAGGGGACATAATTAAATGAAGTTGATTAAAATCAGTTAAAATAAAAGAATTAAATAAGGATGATGTTAAAGGATTAAATCAAAGCTTAAAAGGGGCAAAAACATTATATAATTGATTTTAATTAATTAATTGCATAGTTGTTTAAATCATAAATCAAATTGAACCTATTACCCTTCCATGGCTAAAAATTTAATTACTTAATTGAATTAATAAATTCTATTTTCCCTCAACAAAGTGATCAACCAATGAAAATTGAGAAAACAAGTGCACATGGATCACTTTAAAAAGGGACATAAATCACTCACAAATTGTAAATTGTTCCCTCATTTGTGGACAAAGCAAAGTTTTTGACTCAACCATGAGCTAACCATGATCAATTCACTCTACCCCCTACCCTTTTGAAATTACTATAAATATGAGGCATTTTTGGAGAGCATTTCCATCTTGGAAGTCATTTCCAAAAGCATTGTTACTATAGGCAAATTGAGCATTCTAAGAGCATTTGAAGCATTTGAGCATTTAGAGTTTATCATTTTAGCATTTTATCATTGCATTGTTATCAAAATGGAACTAGATTAAGCATGAATCTCTCTTATATTAAGCATTTAGAAGCATTGTAGCAGCATTCTTCTCATTTTAGAGGTGTCACTAGTGAGGATTTGCAGTTGAGAGCTCACTTACCACTTCTTTCTAGAGATCCATGAGATGTTATAGATTGTAGTTGCATTTTAGAGTAAATTTCCTTTGTATTTAGCTTAAATTGTTGCTACTTGATCTTAATTCCATGAAGGTGATTTCATTCATCACACACTAGTATTTTATTAGTGTGTTATATAGTCTTTTATAAGAGGATGTTTTATTTTTACAATTTTTTTTGCGTACTTTTGAGCGTCGTGGCCTTGATGAGGGTATTGCAGGTGGTTCAGGTAGATCACATGTTTGACTATCTTTTTTTTACGCTCTAACAATATTGTCCATGCTAGTCCATGCTTTTATTATGCTCTAACAATCTTATTCTTTAGCACCTGTCAATGATCATATGGTATCACCACCTCAAACATGGACAAGCCCAGATGTATTGTTGCCTGCAATGTTGGAAACATGTAGCATGGCCACAGATGTCATGGCACCACCTATTGGTATGTAGATTTAATTTTCTCTCTCATTATTTATATGTTTATTTTCCTTGAAGTATTCTTTCTTGGGGGCATTTCGTAATGGATTTAATTTATGCAATAGGAGATGCATCACATGATGAGGAATTTCCCAGATGTACTCATATTCCTAGTATGGGAACGGTGAAGGATTGTGTATTGCTTGTGAGTGATGAAGAAGGAGTTCCCTTGAAAGTAGTCAAACTTCCAGGTACTTTAAAGATTGGACCTTTCTTTTATGATACAATCGTATGTTAATTACACATTACATTCAATATGAGAATCTTCCATCTATTGTATTCTTATTTTATACTGTTATACCCTTCGACTAATGATCTAATTATTATTTTTTAGGGAATGATGTTTTTTATGATAAACTTAATGATGAGTGTTTGTGGATATTCGGGCCCACCCTCCGTACATGGTGGAACATCATATCCAAACTAAAACCCCACTCCACTATTTTGATTTCATATCATTGATAGGATAGTTTTCCTTTCATCCATTTCTTGAACTATGTTAAAGGTAAGTTCACTTCATTTATTAATCTAATAGTTTTTATTTCTTAAAAGGTGGAATTCCCAAGATAAATAGTTAAAGGATGCTCTCGTAGAGAGTACGACAAACTTATTTGGACCTCGTGCATTTGAGAAAAATAAGCTCCTTGAGAAAGATGGGTTGTGTTTGAAGTATATTAGGGACCAATAGAGGAGTACATTAACAAACAACCTGAAGTACAAGCATCCTCCCTGCATTCCTGATTTAGAGTGGCAAAATCTTATTTTGGATGCGAAGGAGAGAAGTGAAAGAAAAAAAGGAAATACACCACTAGACAACAAAATAAGGTATGTGATATTGTTAAGAATGTAATTATGTACTAAATACTCTTTATATTTATATGAACTAACATATTTCAAACTTTTCATAGATTGCCTGACATGTCAAAGGCAACAAAGGCAAGACTAGAAAAGCATGGGCAACACAAGTTTGGCTCTGGTGGTTATTTGAAACTTTTTTGCACAAGTTGTAAGTCTTAGTAAATGAAAAACCTTATGTAAATATTTATAATTTGCAATTAATTTTGTTTTGATGAAACAATGAAAAAAAATTCATGATACTAAGCAAAAATGCAAGGTGCAGAGTTCAATAGAGGTCTCTCAGAAGAGGAAAAGAGAATTGGCTTCCAATAAGGCTATAAAGTCATGGTTGAAAGAATACAAGAAATAAGTCGACAAGGCTCTATTGATGGATTCGTCATAGTAAGTAAGCTAAATGATGATTTTTTCAAATTGAATAATTTACAAATTAGTTTATTTGATGTTAAGTTCCAACATAAAGTGAGTATATCTATTTTAAGTAAGCAAACAATGATAACATGAATGTGTATGAAATTGGAATGCAGCATGCCGAGTTTTGGTACACCACCTATGCATGATGAAGTTGTTTTAGGTGTGCATCACATTGACGAAGGTATACATTTTCTATTCATTTTTATATGTAATTATTAATACAAGTAAACATCTTAAAATGATTGGTGTAGTAATAAAAATTTAATTGCAATAGGTGTTTGGATTAATGTCACATTTTGTATTGTAGTTGTAGAGGATGTAGAGGTTGGTGTTCATGAGCACGTTGAGGTTGAGGCCAGACAACCTGATCTTGATGTTGATGACGTGAGTAGATTAGGTAAAGAGTGCCCTAGTTATGTCCTTGAAAGTACTGAAATACTTGTAAGTTAGTATCATATCTAATTAATATAAATCTTAAAATTTAGTAAATCTCTTTAGCTATACGATTAAATCAGTATTCTGATTTCTATTAATAATCTTTCCTTAATTAAGCATCCAACCGATTAGGATCACGAAAGAAAACTAAGATTTTTACATTGATTAATACATGAAGAGTGAATGCTCTAAACCTTCCAGAATTCTATCTAAGAAATGACATAATAAATTTTAATACCTTAGTTTATGCATATTATGATTTTGAAAATGGAAATAGGGTTTGAAAGAGAACATATATATCCTGATTAATCCATTTATGTATGTATATACCTCCATATCTATCTCCATATGAATGAAATTCCAAATAAATCCATATGTATAAACATGCCCCTTATATGAAAATTTATCCATGTGTCTATGGGTGTATATCCATAGATATCTGAATCCATATCCAAACATATATACCCATGTACTAGTGAGTCCATTTCTTTAAAAAAATCTTTATATATGTTTCTATGTTTATATATGTATAAGAATGTCTATGTATATGTAGATCCAAAAACTATCAAAATATCAGATGCCTTGACTAGTGAGGAAATACAGGATTTATCTCAGAACTACAACTTATGTGCTATTTTACATAAATTCGCCTATCTTGTCCTTAGGAAAAATATATATTTTGGGGTAAGCATTCCAAAATCCACTTACCTTGCTTTCATTCATACCAATCTATGAATAGATATTGATTGCTTATTCACATATATTACTATTTACCTTTTATACTCCATGTTGTCTCATAATCTAAAACTTTTCCTCCAATCTCCCGTAATTGTATATATATATATATATATATATATATATATATATATATATATATATATATATATATATATATATATATTGTTAATATGATTTAGAAAAATAGAGAGGGGGGGTGAATTAGTTGTTCTTAGGTCTAGATTTATAAAACAAACTTGAAAACTCTTCAACAAATCAGATCTAACAACCAATAGCTACTCAGTCATTATTGATTGCATAAAAGAAACATATAACAGTGTAGTCCACTTATCCAATAATATCTAACTTGTAAAACACAGAAATGTTCAAACCAAAACATTCACACAAGTATCAACACCAAGATTTATAGTGGAAACCCAATTTGGGAAAAACCACTTTGTAACATGTTACTATTATGTTCACTCTTCTAAAGTGAGCTCGGTGAAAATCTAACCCTATCAAAGGTTACAAACACACTGTCAGGTGTGACCCGTTTAAAGGATTTAAACCACTCTATTAAAAGTGCTCCTTGTTATATAGGACTTACATACACTCCATTAGAATGCAACCTTGTTCAAAGGATTTATACCTATGACTGTTAGGTCAACCTCTATTAAAAGGATTTTGACTGATACAATGGTTAGAAAGTAGTATTAATATTGATCTGAAAAACATACAACTTACTTTGCAAATATCAGATCCAATTTCATACACATATGTTGGCTTACTAATTGTGAACCTTTACCATCTCCATCACTGATCTTCTTGAAACCCTCTTCAAGCAATCACAACACTTCTCCTTCAGCCTTCTCTGCTTAGACAGTCAATAACATCAACAACACTTCCAACATCCTCTCCTGTTCAACCTCTAGCTTAGGTTTCCTTAATACTTCCTCTATTAGGTCAATACATCTTTTACCGCTTAATCTCCTTCGTAAATTTTAGGGTTAGGTCAGATTCATCGAATCTGTCCTACTTTATGTTCTTCGGCTATCCTTCTAGAAATATCTCAAATCTCTTAATAGATTTACAATAAAATGTTTTACATTGTATTAAATGCTTTCATACAATCAATAAATAAAGTCAACATGTTTTACATAATCCAAGAATTCAACGATGTAGGCTAGAAATTTGAATTCTCCCTCAAATGCAAAATACCTATGCTCGGTCAATACTGTGTTCAACTCCTTGGTCTTCACTAGAAAGCTCAGTCACTTCAAAAAGTGTTTCCTCAGCTAATACTATCTTCCTTGGCAATTAACTGGTGTTTGGTCAACACTGAATTTACTCAGAATATACTAGCTCAGTCGACACTAACATCACTCAACTTAAACTAGATTTCTTCACTTTTTCTCAGTTAAGCCTACCATTTTAGTCTTTATTCTTACTTAGATAAACAATAAATTGTCTTATCATTGTGCCATGTAATCAAGTACTCATTGAAGTATCAAGATAACTCAACCTTTCCTTAGGTGCTATTGTTACCAACCTTGCCTTTCCCCTAACAACAATCAAATAGATACAGTACTTTCTTAAATACCAATAGTCTTACCAGTTAAGGTTTGACATCAATGACAATACAAAAATTGCTTCAATTGCATTTTCCAACAATATACATATAGCTTATCTCTTAATTTGGAGCTATAATTTCATGTACATATCTCAGAAAACTTGAAATTTGACCTATATAACCCATTAATGTTTTGTATGTAATAATTTCTTAACCAGATTCATATAATAGTAGCACAGTGTATGCTCCTCTAAAACCTACTCTCAAAGCTTAACAAAACCACGGTATGCACATGAGGATTCCTATCCTGAGGTCTTTACACATTTTGATTATATGTACTGACCTCAAAATAAGAGATCTTTAGGGGATACCTATTGTTTGTTTCCTACATATATGCATGTAGTATTGACCATACTATTAACATCTGTGTAAAAAATTTACTTTACCAGAGATTCTGATTCAATAGGAGTAAAATCCCATTGTGGGTATCACAGATATCCTGTCAATACTTTAAAACTGATTGTTCCTACAAATCTACTATCTACTCATCAAATTACAGATTAAAGAAAAAATCATAAATCAATTTCAAAAGAGTAACATTTATTTGTGTACTATAGACATGCATATGGTTCCAAATGGCAAAGATTTGAGGGATATACCTCTTGATTCAAGAACGTGCAGAGTTAATTTTTTGCCATTTCTTTTCTTCTGCTGTGTATTATTCATATGCTTAATTTTTCATAGTGAAAGTGAAAGAAAATGTGATTGAACAGAGACCCTTGTATTTTTTAATTGCAGAGGACCCTCCTTTGCATCAACAGAGAACCAAGCATGCATTGAGATTTGATGAGAGGGGAGATGATCATGATGACATCAATGCTCCTCTTAAAGATTTCTTAAAATCGAGAAGATAAAAAAAAAATCAATAAATGATTGTCATATATGCAACTTAATTGATAATGACTATTTTTTATGTGTCAATGAATTTAATTATGTGCTATTGAATGTTCATAAATTATATAATGTGTTAATGAATATTGATGAATGTTGTGTGCTAATGAATGTTAAGGAATGTTACCATGTGATAATGATTATGCCGAGAAGACAATGTTGATAGTGATTATGCTGAATTCAACGATTATGTGCATGATATTCATATTAGTAGTCATACTAAACTTGAGGTGAGTGCTATGAAACTTTACTTTTCCTTGTTATGAAATCAAGTTTCAAGAAAATATATTTCAAAATTTGAAATTAAAAACTCAAAATAGTCCCTCTTATCTTGAAAATAGGTTTCAATGATTGCACTAAATTTGTCCTTCTACTTTAGGTTTGAATTCCATGTTAACTATTGACAAAATGTTATGATTTTTATTTGAATATTAAGGTGAGATATTGTTTAAAGTTATTTCATTTCCATCTTGTATTATAGTCAAACATTATAACAAGTAGGATCTTAAATTGTTGGTTTAGTTAAAATGGTATGTTATTAAAATATTTATATCTAATGAAACAGTTAAGTTTGGCGAAGGATAAGTATGTTGTGTAATGTCCAATATAGTATCTTAAATGTGGAAATTTCAATTACAAAACTCACTGACTATGACTAAATATTGTAATCATGTAGCATTATGTTGTCATTTAGCAACAATTATCTTGTAGTTTCCTCTTTGTGTCCTTGACTACTCCATCTTTTTCATTTGACAACATGCTTATGGTTCCGAAATTACCTTTGACCTTCATCTCATTTCACTTTGATTATCCCTTGTTTTTCATTTGTATGATAATGTTGATCATTTGAGAACCTTGTTAACCATGATAGGATGACAGCATCACCCATGTCATCATAGTCACATTGAGGAGATACATGTTTGTAACAGTGAATCATGATGATTCACTATTATGAATGATATGTGTCTCCCTAAGCTATACATATCTGGACTCTCATTGCTATGTCTACATTCAGACCTTTGTTAAAGTATCATGGAACAAGGCTTCTCTATCTTTGCTAAAAATAAGCGACCTCTCCACTGTCATATAATCATCTTTTGATCATATTGATCACAGTCCCTATTTATTGCTTTGTAAGAACTACATTTTCCTCTTCTTGACTATGAATCTTTACCTTATAAGAACTTGCTTCATTTGTGCCTATGTCAGTTGCACCATGTGGACTACACATTGGTCTATCCTTTGATATATATCTCTCAATAGAAGATGAGCTAAAATGATCAAGCCTAAAAGATCTGATGATTTGGTTATTTTATTATATAGAATAGTCAACAGACCGGTGGGATAGTGAATATTCTTGAAAAGTAATGATTTTCATTGTATTATTGTATGGCTTCACTTCTTTTCTTCACAGATGATCTTTTTCATTACAAATAACAGTATTATTTTAACTTTTTTCAACTACTATGTACTAAGATATATCATTGTCATAGTATAATAGCACCCTCTTTCATTGTTTACTTGTTCATTGTACCCCCTAGTGTATACAATTTATATTAATGTTTTCAGATTATAGCAAGGAAAATACAATCTATAGAGGTCTTTCAAGTGCTAAAACATGAGATATAGTAAATATTCACAATTAAGGAAAGATAATACTCGGATTTGAAGGTCTGAATTTATCCTTTAGTTGGCTTCAAATCTGCACTTTGTATTCTTCAAATTTTTCCTTCAATGTTTCCTTCGAGGACTGATATGAATCTGTTCTTGAAGGTCTTCAATGAGCTATCAAATTTGTTCTTCTAGGGCTGCTCTAATTCTGCCCTAGTTCGACCTTGTTGTCTGTCATAATTCTATCTTCTAGGGCTACACAATCTTCCATTATATGTCTACGACAATCTATATAATTGGTCTTTCTAGGACTACTTAATCTATACAATTCACCCTTCTAGGGCTGCTTAATTCACCACAATAGAAGATGTAATTTCTGCTTGGTTTGTCCCCTTTTATGCTTCATATTTGCTCTTGAATCTACTAATTAGGGCTTCAATTTGATACTCTAATTTACTTCTCATGTTCACCTAAAGAAGTTTAATATAAATCGCTCAATATGCAATGTAAATTTTCTCAAGTATTTTTTCTCATCCAAGACCAAATTTGCTGCTCCAAGAATGAATTGGATCTCTCTAAGAATTGATGACAAGTAGAAGAAAATGTTATGTTTTTTATTGCTTCTAGCATTCATCAAATTTCCTTAATATATGAGTTCATCCATGCCAAAACGTGGATCTCCAAGTCAGCCGACTTGGGGCCACGATTTTGAGCCTCTTGGATTAATAAATAAAATAAAACAATCCCTTACTATATTATTATTATTTAACTCATTATCTAATTATATTATATGTTTAAAAATTGAACTTAGTGATAAATATAACCACTTATATTATCATTTATCACATCAATTTTATTGCATAATTAAATATATAATAATAAAATATATTTCCCATATAGTATTATTATTATTACATCATTTGTCCAATGCATTGATCTTTGTCATAAAGACCTGGCCCCTAGGACTTGTTTTTGTTTGAATTTAAATAAAAAATGTCTTTGTTTGAATTTAAATAAAAATTGATTACTCGTTCTCAATTTCATGTGTTATTGTATTGTTTAGTCATTCCCATGACTTATTTTTTGAGGATAATCATTTGACAGAAGATGATTGTAGAATACTGACATGATGAATAATGAAGAAGAATTGCAAATGTTCATTTGATGATGATTATGAAGAATATTTGAAAATGTTGCACCAATCTGAATTGGATCAATCATCATTTTCAAATCTTCTTCATCAATCGCCATCAACCATTTTCCAAGAGTGACACCTTTCTCTATATGGATCTTGGTTTAACTTTCCATGTTATCCTGATGCAAATGTTTCCATAAAGTACGTCAGGGGTATAACGCATTCAAGCAAAATGCCCTAAACTTACAATCCTAAACAATTAGTATACCATTGATGGGTTCATAATTGTTGTATCATCATAAAATGGAAGCACTTCCATTTAGGACTGGTTTATCCCTCCGAGTAAGTGGTTTGGGGTCATGTCAAATGCCTTGAATGGTTCTTTGACTTGAATTTGGCTTCTTCCTATGTTCTGCCCCATTTTCCACTTCTTTTTTGCATTATTCTGACATCCTGACCTGAAACCCTGAGATTCTTGTCCACAGGGTCAAGGTTGACCTTCTAGGTCAAGGGAAACCTCGACCCTAACCTAGGTCAAGGTCAACCTTGACCTTGACCTAGGGTCCAAAATTCAAGATTTCAAAGTTTCTAGATGTCAGGTTTCAGAAAGATTTATTTCTCACTTTCGAGTCGGCTGTTTCGGACTTCAGAATGGTAAAATATTAAATTATATTTAATTTAGGTCCATTTATAGGGGTTAAGGTTTAAATGGGAATTTAATTCTCCTATGTAGGTCTCTCTAAAAGTTTGTGCCCTAGACTTGTATAAAAGGAAGCCTTCCTCTATCATTTCCACCGATCATTTTACATAATCTCTCAAGCACTCAAGCAAGTGAAATCAAGAAATCAAGAAATCAAGAAATCAAGAAATCAAGCAAGAAGGAGAAGGAAAGCATTCATTCATCTTCAAGCATTCAAGCATTTAATATCCAATTCATCAAGGAGATCCATTGGTAGCTATTGAAGGATTCAATCTCTATGGAGCCCTCTTGTTGAAGATTTCTCCATCCACATCCATTCAAGCTTCTTCTTATTCCAAGATCCATTCAAGATTGGTGTTGAAGATCTAAAGACAATTGACTTGAGACATCCTACATCTAATTCTACATTCATTTGGAGCATCCATACTTGTGGATTCAAGATTTGAATCCTCCACAAGGGTTTCAACATAGGCAAGGTGAATTATTTCATTTACTTCATTTATGACTACAATTTCAAGGTTAATTCCTAAATTGGGATTTGACCAAGGCAAACCCCGCCCCCCCCCCCAAAAAAAAAAAAAAAAAACCATTTTTCTTGCAAGAACAAGTGTGGAACAGTGAATTATAGTGTGGATCTGAGTACCCTTTTTAGCAGACTTTTGGGATCCACGAACAGAATTTTTGTTAGAGCAGCGCAGGTCAAGGTCGACATAAAGGGGTAAGATTGTGCCCCAAGGCAAGATTGTACCCCCACATTTGGGTCAAGGTTGACCTTTCTCAAAAAAGTAGAAGGTTTTTGGGTTTTCTTTGTCTCTATGTTTACAAGCCAAACTTGGTTGCAGAAATTCCTGAAACTGAGTACAGACACCAGAAAACAACATTTTCTAGATCTATCATATTTTGAGGTTAGTATTTGTCTTCAAATTCAATTAAGACTTCAATACTTCCTTTCCATAATGGAATATAAGGTTTTCTCCTTTCTTCATATTCTCTATCGATTGATTCATCTATGCATTGACCATCTTCTTGTGGTTAATCAATTTGGATCTTTCCTTTGGGAATTTGGGATTAAGAGGAATATCTTACCTTCCCCAATCCTATATCACACATATTTTATCATCACATTTTGGGGAACCCACGATAGACAACTCTTTATTTTATGGTGTTAGATCTTGCATGTATTATCCTTCTTTTATGTGTTTGCATTTACATTTATTTTCTCATCCTTTGTGTTTCCTAGTTTAGTTCATTTGCATTGCATTGGTATATGAGCTTTACTACCTCTAGTCCTACTTATAATATTCTAGTTAGAATAATTTGTAGACTTATGGGTTTCTTTGATCCTGAGTCTTCCTCTCCTCTCCTTAGGATCCTGGATGACAATTTGATTATTCGTGATTCTAATCCTACTATGGAGCATAACTCTTCTCACTCATCTCATGATGAGGATGATGCTTTAAGAGTTCCTTCTGAACAAGTCCAAAAAATTTCAACTGAACTTGATAAAATGGGAAATTGGCTTACTCAAGAGAACCATAATCAAGATTTTATTCAAGCTATAGATGCTCTTAAGAAATTCCTTCATGATAGTGATCAAGGTGTTAATCTCTTATGTGGTATTACTCATCTTGTGCATTTAAATGTTAAACTTTTAGCTCAAGAAGCTCAAGATTTAGGATTCACTCCTCCTGTTACTAGTGCGGAACCTTCTTCTAATCCTTTACCTATCATTCCTACTTTTACTCCTCCTTTAGTGACTACATTGGTTCCCTCTCTTCCTATGAGTGTTCCACTCATGTTCCTACCTACTTCAAAACCTTCTTATCATAATGTTCATTTTACTTATTCCAATCCTCCTCCAAATGTGGTTCCAAGTGTTCCCTCAGTTGTGTCTTCCATTCCTCCTGCTTCATACAATTTACCTAGTGTTTCTAGTGTGTCTATGCCTCCTATTTCATCTAATGATTCCACAATCATCAGTTTGGCTCAAACTGTGTCCTCTTTACAACAACTTGCATCTTTAACTCAATCCAAGTTTAGTATTCCTACATGTGACATGGGCAGTCCTTTATCCCTAGGCATTATTCATGCTCCTATTCCTCAACAAGATGATATGCCTCATCTTGAGAATAACAATGGTAAGGGAGACCCTGTTACTCATGTTAAAAATTTTCAAATCCTTTGTAGTGACTATGCTCATGACCATAGGATTTTAGCAAAGTTTTTTGCTAGAACTTTTCATGATAAAGCCTTGCAATGGTATTGTTCCTTGCCTCCTTATTCTATTGATTACTTTCCAAAAATTTCTAATGCCTTTATTCAATAATTTCAAAATAGAATTGGTCTGCAAGTGTCCTTAACTAATTTAATACATTGTAAACAAAATACCAAAGAAAAATTGACTGAATTTATTGGTATATTTAAGCATTTGTATGCTCAGATTTCTTATCATGTTCTTGATATTGATATTCAGCGTATGTTTATTTCAAATTTACAAAATGATATTAGAGATAAGATTCTGCTTACTGAATTTACCTCTTTTCAACAACTTTGTGCAGTGCTTCATCATTATCAATTACAAGTGAGTTGATTTGAGATCAATACTCCAATGGCTCATGTCCCAATTGATAAGAGTGATGCTGCTTCTAATCCAAACAAGTTTCAAAAACCGAACAACTATGTCAAGATAAATAAGAAAGAAAATGCAATTGTTGATCAAGTTATTGTTGCATCCAACAATGCCACTTTTGCATCCACTGTTTTTCTTCTAAATCATACGTTTACTCCTCTTTTGGAATCTTTGTATTATATTATGAGTAATTTTTTTACTGCTAATATGATTACTTTACCTCCTATTCAACCTCTTTTACCTGCTACAATGGCATCCAAATCCTTTGATTCCAAATTCTTTTGTCAATACCATCATCAGAATGGCCATGATATTGAGAAGTGTTATTCTTTAAAATATAAGATTCAAGATTTAATTGATTCTAATGCTTTATATGTTGATAATTTTGATGGTAGTGGGAACAAATCTGTCTCTCCTCCTAATCAAAACATCCAAATCTATACAAATCTTTTTCCTACACATGATACTAATACCATTGTTCAACCATCTTCTATGGATATTATCTATGATTCAAAGATGGATGATCTTAATCACATTGTTAACCATGTGGAGCATGTTGTTTTGTCTCAATTTGTATCTCCACCCCAACCTCAATCTCAAACTCAACTTCAAGCTCCACCTCAACCTAAGCCTAAACCAAAACCTCAACCTAAACCTTGAAAACAACCTAAGAATAAAAGACCTAGGGAACTCTTGATTACCTTTGACAATTTTGAGACTATTAAAGCTCCCGATGGTCCCCTTTATATTTATGCTAGGATTTCTAAGATACCTACATGAGGTTGTCTAGTTGATTCTACATCCTTAGTCAATGTTATTACTGAAGAAAATATTTTTATGAAAAAATTACAAAGTGATTCTTATGATACATCAGATGTGTGGATTCAAACTTGTAATGGTTTTCTTTATCCATCATTTGGTTCTATTAACTTGCATGTTAAACTTTGTGGTAAAGTTGTGGACACTACCTTTGTTGTTATTCCTACTACTGATCAGTTTCAAGTTAAGTTAGGTTTTTCTTGGTTGAATTACATGCATGTTATTGCTTCTCCTATCCATAAGTGTCTTAAATTCATTCATGATGAAGAAGTGGAGATGATTAATCATAATTTATATTGAAACCTTCTAGGCCTAGGGATTATGCTACACTTGACTTCTTTTGGCCTTCATTACCTAATTCATGTCCTTCTCGACCTGATAACCTTTTTTGATCATATAAAACCTATAAACATCACAATATTATTGAGTTAAGCATACCTTAGATCGATCTTAACCGTGGTCTTTTTCCTACGCCTTCCATACCTCCTTTATCCATGGCTTCTAGTTATGTTAATCAAGCTCCTAGTGTTTCTTTTCAGCCTACTGATCCTCCTATAGAACCTGTGAAGGAACATGTGGTTGTCCCTCCTAGTTCTCAACATATTTCAAACAAGACAAACCCTAACCGATCTTCTAATGAACATCATAAGAAGCGTCGAGCTCAAGCTAATGCATGTGCCTATGTTCTTTAAAGTTCTTTATCTTCTTTTGACCAGCCTATGTGGGATGTGTTAGAAGACTTTAATAATAATAATGATGTTAAGATGAATGATTATGATGATTCTATTCATATCTTAGATTCTATTTTGATTAATTTAGATGAAGAAGATACTCTTGATGATACTAATGATGCTAATGATGAATATGAGACTATTGAAATTGATATTGATTTACCTAATATGCTTTCAGCACAATTGATAATTACACATAGTATCAAACATCATGATTCTCAAGAGGATCCTTGTTTGGAACTAGCTATCATTCCTACTGTGTTGGATATAGTCCCTCTTGCGAGTTTCCCACCTTCTTGAAATGATATAGAACGAGATGGGGAGAGTAGGTGACATGCTTGATTGGCTTGTCCTTCATGGTAGCTTTTGTGTGTTTGCCTATTGTACTGTGCTTCTCCCATAATGTGTTTGCTAAATGTTTGTTAGATTTTTTTATATGACCCGTGTTACTTTGTTGGTGCAAGGTGATAAAGGAATCAAACCTGTTATACTATTCCTCTATATGTATCTCTATTCTTCTATATGTTGTTTTCATGTTATGTTGTACATGTGCTATTGTTTGTAAATGTTTTCCTTATGTAGTCCTCTTAGATTTGTGACTTGGTAGCACTGAATGTTTTTGGTCTCCATGTTGTGGTCCGAAAAGACTCTTCTTCGTAACTCTTATATTTTCTTTCCTCCATTATGATTGTAGTTCTACTTTCTTTGGGGAATTATGATGTCAATTCATTTGCAATAATATCATATATAAATATTATCTTATGATCATACTGACCCCACGGCAGGTAGATCCCTTATGTGTTCTTTGTATGTTTATGTGGTATTTCCCTCGATTTGTCTTTTATTGGGGGCATCTCATAGTAGAAACTTAATCAGTGGAGTTTTTTATGTTTTTGTTCAATCCATTACTCTTGTTAAAGTGTTAGCAATGACTTTAACATGGGGGCATATGCTCTGCTCACTTTTTTCACACACGCACTTTCAACATATATATTTTTCAAGGCTCTATTTTCTCCCTTTATGGATTAGTGACTAATCCTTAAAGCATGGTTTTTTATCTTATAGGATCTCTTGATCCCTCTAGTTTAAATTTTCAAGATTTGGATCCCTTAAGGTCAGAGGTGTCCTTATGACCGGATCTCTTTTCTTTTGGCTTTTCTCTTTTAGAATAGAATATTCCTAAGGGTGAATCCTTGATGGGTTGACTAGTGAGTAGCCATATTCACTAGGTGGTTCAACTCCATCTTTCCAGTTGCGTTATTTCCTTGTGTGGTTCACAATGGGACATAATTTCTCATTGGGTGAGATAATCACACCCTCTTCTCTCTTTTAGAGATGTCTCTCTTATTGTAATCTTGGAGTTAACGAAGACTTGAGTCCCTGGGGGCTTAAGGATTCCTTCGTCCCTTTGATTTCAATAAGATTGTATTTTTCTTTATGATCTCCTTTACCAAGAGTTTGCATCAAGTCCATAGTCTTACTAAAGTGGGGGCTAAATGTATCATTGGAAAATGGAAGCACTTCCATTTAGGCCTGGTTTAGCCCTCTGAGTAAGTGGTTTGGGGTCATGTCAAATGCCTTGAATGGGTCTTTGACTTGGATCTAGCTTTTTCCCCTATTTTGCCCCATTTTCCACTTCTTTTCTGCATTATTCTAGCATCCTAACCTAAAACCCTAAGATTATTGACCTCAATGTCAAGGTCAACCTTGACCTTGACCCAAGGTCCAAAATTCAAGATTTCAAATTTTTTGGATGTCAGGTTTTGGAAAGATTTATTTCCTACTTTTGGGTCGGTTGATTCAAACTTCAGAATGGTAAACTCTTAAATTATATTTAATTTAGGTTTATTTCTAGGGGTTAAGGTTTAAATGGGAATTTAATTCTCCTATGTAGGCCTCTCTATAATTGTTTACCCTAGACTTGTATAAAAGGAAGCCTTCCTCTCTCATTTCCATCAATCCTTTTTCATAATCTTTCAAGCACTCAAGTAAGCGAAATCAAGAAATCAAGAAAGAAAGCAAGAAGGAGAAGGAAATCATTCAAGCATTCATTCATCTTCAAGCATTCAAGATCCAATTCATCAAGGAGATCCATTGGTAGCTATTGAAGGATTCAATCTCTATGGAGCCCTCTTGTTGAAGATTTCTCCATCCACATCCATTCAAGCTTCTTCTTATTCCAAGATCCATTCAAGATTGGTGTTGAAGATCTAAAGACAATTAATTTGAGACATCCTACATCTAATTCTACATTCATTTGGAGCATCCATACTTGTGGATTCAAGTATTCGAATCCTCCACAAGGGTTTCAACATAGGCAAGGTGAATTGTTTCATTTACCTTATTTATGACTACAATTTCAATTCAATTTCAAGGTCAATTCCTAAATTGGGGTTTGACCAAGGCAAACCCCTCCTCCCCCAGCAAAAAAAACCATTTTTCTTGTAGGAACATGTGTGGAACAATGAATTACAATGCAAATCTAAGTACCCTTTTAGGAAGACTTTCAGGATCCGCAAACAGAATTTCCATCGAAGCAGCACAGGTCAAGGTCAACATAAAGGGGTAAGATTGTGCCCCAGGGAAAGATTGTACCCCCGCATTTGGATCAAGGTCAACCTTTCTCAAAAAAGCAAAAGGTTTATGGGTTTTCTCTATCTCTGTCTTTCTAGGCCAAATCCAGTTGTAGAAATTCTCAAAATTGAGTACAAACACCAGAAAGTAGCATTTTCTAGATCTATCATATTTTGAGGTTAGTATTTGTCTTAAAATTCAATTAAGACTTCAATACTTCCTTTCCATAATGGAATATAAGGTTTTCTCCTTTCTTCATATTCTCTATCGATTGATTCATATATGCATTGACCATCTTCTTGTGGTTAATCGATTTGGATCTTTCCTTTGGGAATTTGGGATTAAGAGGAATATCTTACCTTCCCCAATCCTATATCACATATATTTTATCATCACATTTATATATATATTACAATTATTAAGTGACAAGGAGTTTTTTGATTCGGAACCCCCTTTGGTGATGATCCTACGCAGTTCCACATAAACATGACATGTTCCTTAGAAGACTTTTAATCTCATAAAAACTAAGAAACAAAAATATAGGCATCATGGACACAATTCTTTGGAGACATAACATAATTGAGATGTATATCTAGACAATGCAACACAACCACTACTCCTATGGTTCTAAGTTGACACTGCAGGATCCAAAAACCATAGATAATGATGGCTAAATTGAATACAATAGAGAGGGAGAGGAATAAATTGAGAGAGTAGAGGCCGAAGGTCCATAAGGACCCTCCACTCTCTCAATTTATTCCTTTTCTATGGTTTTTGGACCCTACAGTGTCAACTTTGAACTGGAGGAGTAGTGGTTGTGTTGTATCATCTGGGTATACCACTCAATTATGTTGTGTCTCCAAAGAATTGTGACCATGATGCCTAAATTTTTGTTTCTCAACTATTGTGTCTTAGGACCCCTTATGACCCTTTACGGTCCCTAAGATTACATCTTAGAGGTCTTAAAGTGTTGCAAGGGGTCATAAGAGGCTCCTAGGAGGGGCTAGATGAGCTTCCACCTTCACATGGTTGGCCCCATTAAGTAGAGAATGTTAAACTATTTTCAAAATAAAGAGAAGCTCAAGATTCCAGGGTCCTAAGGACAAAAATAATTGTGCGTAGTCTTTTGTTCATGAAACTGTCAAAACCTATTACGCTTCTACAACTCATCAACACTAGAGGTCTGAAAGAATCAATTAGTTGGTCAATTATGAGAAGGTAAACAACAAGATAATATTATTGTATCTTTCATTTCTTTTATCCATTCATATTTTTTGCCTTCTCTTCACCTTTAGTAATATATTAGATACTGTGCAGTGTACATAAAGCCAAGGAAGTGATTATGAATGACAATCGACAGGTATAAGTCTTCTAGACCTTACCTAGTAGTTAGGACTAAAGATAGCAGAGCTCAAGAGACCATAACATTTGGTCTCCATCTTTGGTCCATAATACTGACAAAATGGTTTACGTTACATTAGCTCATAAAATGCGAGGATTTGAAAGATTTTAAAAGAGTATTTTTATGATAACATATATTATTTAAGTTGACGTTACACGAATTTATCTACTCCGTGCACTTGTAGACTACGAGGACAATGATAAAGAAGCATCCCCTCCCATGGCCTCCATTATTCACTCAGCCTCAAATATAATAAAACACTTTATTACGTTTGAGGTTGAGTGAATAATGCAACCCACAGGTGGGGATGCTTCTTTATCATTGTCCTCATAGTCTCAAGTGCGCAAAGTAGATAAATTCGTGTAATGTCAACTTAAATAATATATGTTATCATAAAAATATTCTATTAAAATGATTTCAAATCCCCGCATTTGATGAGCTAATGAAACGTAAACCATTTTGTCAACAATATGAACCAAAGATGGAGACCAATTGTGATGCAGGAGCATCCTGGGTGTAAGAGCAATCTTGCATCACCCAAAAATATTTTTGGTTTCTTTTCAATAAGGGCTATCTTGTGCAGAGATTCTATTTTTGGAAATTTACTATTTTTAGTAAGTTTTCCATTCATGCTCAGAATGGTCTATTTCCTTCCCTAGAGATTCATTTTGGTTATATCAGCCTGCCAGTAAAGTTTCATTGCCAGATCAAGTCTAGTTTTGAAGATATTGAAAAATTTTAGTATTGGCAGTAGGGTACAGAAACTTTGAACTCAGTTTTGAAGGCTTTAGAGGCCCCGAATGAGGTCAAAAATTTGGTTGAATGAAGCTTCATTCAAGCGTTGTATAGCACTTCACGCCCTTTTTGAAATGGGTTCATAATAGTCAATCGTGTCAACGGGTGATGACTTATGGTCTCCAGAAGTTGGGTCACCTGAAATGGCGAAAAATAATTTTCATTCAAAATTTCTATTTGGGTTTCAAAAGTTGTTTTGAGCTGACTCTGATGTAATAAATTGTAAAATAAAATAATTCTAAGTTTGGTCAGCCTTATTGGCTAAAATTTTGGAACCTTCCTAGGGGGTGGAAATTGCCTATTTAAGGAAGGTTGTAGTGTTGTCTTAGACAGTTCGGAGCAGTTCTAGGTAGATCTGGGTAATAATTTTTGGCTTTTTCCTACAAAATATTGTAAGGGAAATGCCCATGTGGCTTTGCATATTGTAATTCTAAAATTTTTAATTCCACATTTGTGGAGATAATAAGAATCCCATTTTTTGTTCTTGCAAATTGTTGTTGTTTCTCTATTTTTGTTATGTGTTTGTGGTATTAAGGGGAGCACCCTTCATCAAGTGGTATCAGAGTGGGAGTTCCTGAGTGAGTAAAAATATCACCGACTATGAGGTAGTTTGCACTAGGACCGTGGTTAGGGTTCCAGCAACTAGCTCAAAACTACCTCCATGAAAGGAACGTAGTGGAAGAGCTAGTGGTGTGACACCTGAGGTTAGAGCACTCCAGAGACAAGTGCGAGCATTGCAAGAAGAGATTCATAGAGGAATGAATCTTAATGTTAAAGATGAAAGCAAGGATGAAGCCGAAGAAGGAAATTCTGAAGAAGTCAAAATTGTGAATCAGAAAAAAGAAAGACTTTTCTGAGCCATTTCCAAGATCAGGAAAAGACCTAAGATTGAGGTTCCTACATTTTTAGGAAATCTTAACCCAGAGGAATTGATCGACTAGATCAATGAATGTGAAGAATATTTCAAGTATGAAGATATTGAGGATCCTAATAGGGTCAAGTTTGTAAAGGCCAGACTGAAGGGTTATGCAAAGATCTGGTGGCAAGAGATTCAATTGGAGAGAAATAGAAGAGGAAAGGAGAAAATCACAAGATTGGATCAAATGGTGTACAAATTGAAGGAACAGTTCATTCATGTTGATTATGAGCTTGACCTACTGAAGAAAATGCAAAGTTTGAAGCAAGCAGGAAGATCTGTCCAGGAGTATACAGATGAGTTCTATTGAATCCTCATCAGAACAGGCCATGTGGAAGCTAATAAGGAGAAAGTTGCCCATTACCTTAATGGGTTGAGGTCGAGAATTCAAGAGGAGTTGAATTTGGTTCGAATGAATAGTATTAAAGAGGTATACCATTTTTCCCTAAAAGTAGAGGAAAAGTTGAACAAGAAGTTTGAGAGCAAACAAAATGGAAGAGGTCATGGTGGAAGATCTGGTGGAGGGTCATATGGAGGTCGAAATGAAGATCTAAAAAAGAAGAATGAGGCCAGTAGCAGTCAAAATTAGAGAGGAAACAATTCCAATCATTTCCATGATCATAATAATAGAGATCAGAGAGGAAGAGGAAGAGGACAAGGATCTGGAAGAGGAGGCTTCCGTGGAACATGTTTTCACTGTGGAGAAGTAGGTCATAGGGCATATGAATGTCCTCAATGCCAAGGAAAGATAGGAGAAATGAAGGCTAGGCTAGAGTTGCACATGTAGATGAAGATGTCAGATCATCACATTCTGAAGATGTTGAAAGAGGAGAAATACTAATTAACAGAAGAGTCATGTTGAGTGGGGAGAATGAACCCAAGCAAAGAAAAAGCATGTTTCACACCAGGTGCAAGTGTGAAGGTAAATGTTGTGATGTGATTATCGATAGCGGAAGCACTGACAATTTTGTGTCAGAAGAGATGGTGACAAAGTTGAAGCTCAACAAAGAGAAACACTCACATCCATATTAGATTGCTTGGGTGCAGGATGACCACAAGGTCATGGTCAATGAACAGTGCTTAGTAAAGTTCAAGATTGGCAGATACCATGATGAGGTACTATGTGATATCATACCAATGGATGCATGCCATATGTTGTTGGGTAGACCATGGCAGTTTGATAGGCATGTTGTACATGATGGTCATGCGAATACCTATTCCCTAAGAAAGGATGGAGTGCGACATAAGCTAAATCCATTGAAGGAGACTGAAGAAAAGGTATGTGGTAATGCAAGAATGACTTTTGTTGATGGAAAAAAATTCCTAGATGGTATGAGGCATGAGCATGTGTGTTTTTCTTTAATTCCAAAAGTTGGTAAAGAGGAAGTAGAAGATGTACTTGTAGAAGTTGTAGATTTGTTGAATAAGTTTTAGGATATTGTATCTTATAATGTTCCTGATAGATTACCACCAGTAAGGAAGATCATTCATCAGATGGACTTGATTCTAGGAGCCAATTTTCCAAATAAGGCAGCATACAAAATTACACTAGCAGAAAGTGAAGAGTTGAACAGATAAGTGTATGAGTTGTTATAGAAGGCGTTGATTCAGGAGAACCTGATTCCATGTGTTGTACTAGTAGTATTAGCACTAAAAAAGAATGGATAATGGAGGATCTGTATAGATTCCAGAGCAATAAACAAGATCACAATCAAGTATAGGTTTCCATTGCCATGAATGGATGATATTATGAACTATTTGAGTGGAGCTGTGTATTTCTCAAAAATAGCTCTGAAGAGTGGATATCACCAGATTCGGATCAAAGAAGGAGATGAATGGAAGACTTCTTTCAAGACAAAGGAAGGACTGTGTGAGTGGTTATTCATGCCTTTTGGGCTAACCAATGCACCAAGCACTTTCATGCGGCTCATGAATGAGGTTCTGAAAGAATTTCTAGGTAAGTTTGTCATTGTTTACCTAGATGATATTGTCATCTTTAGTAAGACATTGGAGGACCATATGGTGCATATTTGTATGGTGTTTGAGAAGTTGAGAGAAGAAAAATTGTTGATTAATTTGAAAAAGTGTAGTTTTGTGAAGAAGAAATTAGTGTATATGGGATTTGTAATTTCAGCAGAAGGTCTAAAAATGGACCCAAAGAAAGTGCAGGCTATCCTTAAATGCCCTACTCCAAGGAGTTCTATTGAGGTAAGATCTTTTCATGGTTTGACTAGTTTTTATAGAAATTTTATCAAAAAATTTAGCAGTATTTGTGGAGCCTTGACTGAAACAATGAGAGGGGATAGAAAAGAGTTCAAGTGGACTAATGGTGCAAATAAGAGTTTTAAATTGTTGAAACAAAAAGTTATAGAACAACCTCTTTTAGCACTTCCATATTTTAATAAGGTGTTTCAAGTAGACTATGATGCTAGTGGTACTACAATAGGAGCTGTTATAATCCAAGAAGGTAAACCTATTGCTTATTCTAGTGAGAAGTTAAATGATGCCAAGAGAAAATATTTTGTTTATGATCAAGAATTTTATGCTATAGTTCAAGCATTGAAGAAGTGGAGACACTATCTGCTTCCTAAGGAGTTTGTCTTGTATACTGATCATCAAGCTTTGCAATATTTGAATAGTCAAGGAAAGTTGAATTAGAGGCATTTGAAATGGGTTGAGTTTTTGCAGAGTTATACATTTGTTTTGAAGCATAGGAGTGGAAAGTCTAATAGGGTTGTAGATGCTCTTAGCAGAAGGAAACTATTGCTAACAGAGATGTAGATTGAGGTGGTTGGGTTCAAGGAACTCAAGAATTTGTATCCAGAGGATCTTGATTTGTGTGAAGCTTGGAAAGCTTGTAAAGAGCCTGTTACTCTAGACAGAACAAAGTGGTTGGATTTTATCATTCAGGATGATATGCTATTCAGAGGGAGTCAGTTGTGTATTCCATGAAGTTCTATGAGGGAGAATCTCATCAAGGAGAGTCATAGCGGAGGATTGGCTGGACATTTTGGTCATGATAAAACCCTTTCTTTGCTTAGTGAAAATTATTATTGGCCATAGTTGCAGCAAGATGTCAAGAAGTTTGTACAGAGTTGCAAAGTATGTCAGATGGAAAAAGGAGTGAATTAGAATACAGGGTTGTATTAGTCATTACCTATACCAGAGAAGCCTTGGGAGGATATCAGTATGGATTTTGTTCTTAGTTTGCCAAGGACTTAGCAGGGACATGATTCAATTTTTGTGGTGGTTGATAGATTTTTAAAGATGGCACATTTTATTCCCTGCAAGAAGACTAATGATGCAGTTCATGTGGCAAAATTGTTTTTCAAAGAAGTGGTGAGACTACATGGTTTGCCAAAGAGTATAGTTTCAGATCAAGACACTAAGTTTATTGGATATTTATGGCATACATTGTGGAAGAAGTTAAAGATAGATTTGAATTTCAATTCATCACATCATCCACAAACTGATGGACAAATAGAGGTGGTGAATAGAAGTTTGGAAAATCTGCTGAGATGTTTGGTTGGAGATAAGCCAGCAGGATGGCATTTGATTTTACCACAGGCAGAATTTGCATACAATAATTCTATCAATAAGAGCACTAGTAAATCACCATTTCAAATTATATATGGAAGTAGTCCCTGAAATGCTTCAGAGTTGAGGAAGATAGATAAAGGAGAGATAAGTAGTTTTGATGCTAAGGATTTTGCAGAGCACTTGAAGAACATCCATGAGGAGGTGAGGAAGCATATTACCAAGATGAATGCATAGTCTAAGGCTAAGGTAGATGAGAAAAGAAGGTATAAGGAATTTCAAGTTGGAGATGAAGTCATGGTTCATTTGCAGAAGGAGCAATTTTTAGTTGGTACATATAACAAGTTGAAAATGAAAAAATTTGGGCCATGTAAGATATTGAAGAAGCATGATTCAGGAAATGCATATGAGGTAGAATTGCCTACTGAGCTGAATATTTCACCAGTGTTTAACATTTCAGATTTGATAGAGTATCATGAAAGAGGTGTTGAAGATGAGATCACAACAGCACAGCGGAGTATTCCAGCAACTATTTTAGCTTCTAAGGAGATTGAGGATATACTGGATAGTCATGTTGGCAGAAGCACAAGGAACGGGACATATGAAGTATATATGGTCAAATAGAAAGGATGACCTATTGAAGATTCATCATGGCTGATAAAGGAGGAGGTTAACCATCTTGGTTTTCCTCTTCACACCTAAGACGTGATGGGGTCACTTCTCAAATTACCTTGGGTGTCTGATGCAGGAGCATCCTAGGTGTAAGAGCAATCTTGCATCACCCCAAAATATTTCTGGTTTCTTTTTAATAAGGGCTATCTTGTGCAGAGCTTCTATTTTTGGAAATTTACTATTTTTAGTAAGTGTTTCATTCATTCTCAGAATGGTCTATTTTCTTCCCTGGAGGTTCATTTTGGTTATATCAGCCTGCCAGTAAAGTTTCATTGCCAGATCAAGTCTAGTTTTGAAGATATTAAAAAAATTTGGTATTGGCAGTAGGGTACAGAAACTTTGAACTTAGTTTTGAAGGCTTTAGAGGCCCTAGATGAGGTCAAAACTTTGGCTAAATGAAGCTTGCTTCATTCAAGTGTTGTTGAGCACTTCACGCCCTTTCCAAAATGGGGTCATAATAGTCAATCGGGTCAATGGGTGATGACTTATGGTCTCCAGAAGTTGGGTCACTTGAAATGGTGAAAAATGATTTTCTTTCAAAATTTATGTTTGGGTTTCAAAAGTTGTTTTGAGCCGACTCTGATGTAATAAATTGTAAAATAAAATAATTCTAAGTTTGGTCGGCCTTATTGGCTAAAATTCTGTAACCTTCCTATGAGGTGGAAAATTGCCTATTTAAGGAAAGTTGTAGTGTTGTCTTAGGCAGTTCGGAGCAGTTATGGGTAGATCTGGGTAATAATTCAAGGCTTTTTCCTACAGAATATTGTAAGGGAAATGCCCATGTGGCTTTTCATATTGTAATTCTGAAATTTGTAATTCCACATTTGTGGAGATAATAAGAAGCCCATTTTTTGTTCTTGCAAATTGTTGTTGTTTCTCTATTTCTGTTATGTGTTTGTGGTATTAAGGGGAGCACCCTTCATCAAGTGGTATCAGAGTGGGAGATCATGAGTGTGTAAATAGATCACCAACTCTGAGGCAGTTTGTGTTAGGAATGGGAACACTGAAAGGGGGGGGGGGTGAATCAGTGTTCACTGATATTTATCTTTTTACTTTAATCTTTAAACTGAGCTTAAATGCTTAAGTACTGAAATGAACATCCACATAAACATGAAACACAAAATCAACACATAACACCAATATGGTTACAGGGAAACCCAAATAGGTAAAAACTCCGGTGGGAATTGACACCCACTAATATTTTGTACTAGTGTTTAGTGATCCTTGTTAGAAGATCCTTAACCCTGTTAGGAGTTTCTTTACAATGTATTAAGTACAGTAGACCTTGTCAAGGGTCAAACCCTGTTAGGAGTCTTTTAAAATAGTCCATGTTGGGGGAGTGGATGCACTATCCTAGAGCTCACTGCTCAAGTGGTGAAGGCTACAACCTTCTGATCTCAAATACACACTATATCTGTTGGATGAACTGTTACTATGACACTGCTTGTCAAATCAGTTCCTTTGATGTGCTGATGCTTTGACCTCTTACAAAGCTCTAATGCATCTTATAGACTCTTCACACACTTCTGCTATGCTTATTACAACTTTGTATCAACTTTCATACCAAATACAATGGGCGCATCTCATATTTATATGCGCATACAAAATAAAAACCTAGGTCGGCCCTTAGACCTATCACATACAGCGCTTCCAAATGAATTGGCTCAAGTGTGTTTACAAACAAATATATACATATGTCAGAAACCTAATTACAATAGGTGCATAGCCTTTACATTATATGATTATAATCGCAACTCAAAATGCTAATAGTCAGCTGCTTACTCTGTTCTTCACTGGCACACACTGGCTATGCAACTTCAACTTCTTGTATATTTCTCATACTTTCATATCTGATCATGCACTCATAGACTAAGCATGATTATAGTCTAACTAACTTAACTTCTAGGGCGCACACCATAACTCAGTCGTACGCATGTGCGCTGATGCTCTGAGCTGCAGGAACTCTGTACACTGTCCAGTCTTCAACACTTAATAGATTTCTGATCTACTCATCAAGTGCGCTGACTCCAAACTGCTATATGACTTTGTTTCCATAATTACAACACTATATTAAGTCATATAAATTAGTATAGAAAACTTTCCAACAATCTCCCCCTTTTTCATTGATGGCAACAAAGGAATATGGCCAAGTTGCTAACTGTCCTTAATACAAAACACTTTTTGTTTTCTATACATATACTTATATCTCCCTATACATATTATGATCCATATTCTATACACAAATCCCCCTTTGACATTAATGACAAAGGTGTTTCAAAAACTGTATCTACATATACTCACTAAGGGAAAACATCCGAATATGCTATCTTTAGGTTCTGGATCTCCTTCTTCCAAAATGTGATCAAAGAGTTTACTATTTGGAGATGGGCACATAGTGCATACTGCAGCTTCTCCATCTTCTCTAAGTCAATGCTAGGACCATGATCATACATTACTATTATGGAATCTATGTCCTTGATGTTCTGATTGAGTATATCTAATGAGGGTGCAAAAGCATTCTTGAGCTATGTTTTCCTTGCTCTGGTCTTTGACATTTCTTTTTCAGCCTTCTCAATCTTATTTATTTGTCCTTGGTATACATTATTACACATGTTTACATCTGTGGATGTGTCTTTCACTGAACTCTTGACTTTCTCAATCATAGCTTCTGCCTCTTTTATTTTCTTGAAATGGGCATCAGTAAGCTTATCCTGATCCATGCATTCTACAATGATTCTTCTTCCTTGATCTGCAAACTCTTTTAAGGATGCTTGACCAATCTTGAGTGAGCTTAGGTCAAGTGCAAAGTTGCTCATTAATTCACTCAACCTCTTCTTCAGATACTTTTCTTATGCAACTAGGGATGCAGATTCTTCAAGGCTTGAGAAATTACTTTTGAAATGTGAGATGACTGTACTCACATCATCAACAGAGTGTATCTTTGACACTTTCTTGTCCTCTAGCAACAAATTGTTTAGAATGTTTACTGATTCTACCAGGAGGGGATTCCTCATCACTTGCTTTTCTTTGGCCTTTTCCATGGCTAAGACGCTAAATTTTATCAAATCTTCTTCTCTCCATGAGTCCAAACTATATGTGTCAGGTGTCAAACTTGACAACAATGTTGCTGAAGGAGTGATGGGAGTGCTATCCATCACTTCTTGTTTCACCTTGATTAGTTCTATTGACATTTCATCATTTTTCTCACTTTCTTTTTCCTTTTCTTCTTCTTTCTTTTCTTCCTCTTTTTCTATTTTTTCTTTTTCATGTTCTTTCTTTTCTTCAATCGTTTCTTCTTCTTTCTCATCATTAATCAATACTTCTTCTTGATGAGTGGGAGGTGTGTTGCTGCATAAGATTTCAGTTTCTTGTGTGCTCACAAAAGCTTCTTCAAACTTATCCAACTCGGTGTTAGTGACCTCCATGGCTATCTCCACATTATCAATGATAATTGTGTTGTCTTTTTGTGACTCTATAGTGGGTGCAGACTTATCTACCTCTGATTGTGCTTCCACTACCATCGTTGAATCCTGAGGACCTGTTACTGATGCATTAGTGGGCTCTTTCACCTTGACCTCCTTTGTGGGTACTTGTGCTTTGGGTGCAGTAGGTGGATACATGTGTTTGTTCATAAACACCTTCTCAAAGGCCTTCTCTATTTCTTTGGCAACTAATTCATAGTTTTTATCCATTATATTCAATGTTCTTGTCTTGGTCCTGAGATGAGGCTTCACCAAATCTAACAGTAACTTTTTCTCTTTTAGCTCACATACAGGAAGATTTTCATCTAAGATCTTCTCTCTTATCTGTAGATCTTCTTCTATTGCCTGTCTCTTTAGGAATTCTAGAATGTTCCATACCTTATCAGGGATCATGGTCTTAATTTCCAAGACTATCTTTTTGAACTTCAGCATGTGTTTGATTATCATACTATGTATCTCAGATTTGTCTATTTCACTAAATTTTTCATAAAACTTCCCTACTTGATCAATTCTTCCCTCATCAATTATTCTTGCACTTAGCACACTGAGACTAGGTTTGAAACTTACTTCAGGAGGTTCTTGTGAGTTCCTTCTATTTCTTGTGACTCTTGAGGATGGATGACTAGTGCTGATCTCTTTCTTCCTTTTTGGTAATGTTGTATACTCCGGAGGAGCAGTAGTTTCAATGGTTTCCTTGGGTGCAGACGGAGTATCATTAGTTTTATCCTCTTATACATCAAATTTCTCTATCTTTACCTTCTTCAACTTGGGATCATGTGATTCTTCCTTTTTTGCATCTGCGCTCTCTAGTTTCAAAGCAATCTTTTGTTCTTTTGCTTTGTCTAGATCTGCTTGAGATACTCCATGTATTCTCAAGATCTCTGATGTGACTTTGGTAACCTTTCTTTTTGTTGCTGCACTGTTTAGTTTAGCATCAATCTCTCTTGTCTTTTCCTCACAAGTTCCCCATCTTGGCTCATTAGGGTCAGTAGTGTACACACTAAAATATGCACTTCTATGAACCATTACATGCAAGGTTGCTCAAGAATGAGGCCTCACAAAGCGGCTCATAGCTCTCTATGCATGGAGTTGCAAGGGACTATGAGTTTTGCTCTCAGCTAGAGCTACAAGAAAGTGACCTTGCTAGTCAACCATACAATGAGAGATTCAAGTGAAGACAAGGGCAACAATGCCAATATCTCCAAGAATCTAATATGTGATGCAATGCAATGCAACTAGCATGAATGTGCAAGCTAAGCTAAATGATAACAATGCAATGCTTGAAAAGAAATCTAATCTATGAAAGGAAAGTGCAAACTAAACTATGAAGGAAAGTACAAGTCTTACAATCCCTCCTAATTAAGCTATGTGAGATTAATCTATTGCATAAAGAAAATCTATACTAAGGATGTCATGATTATGCAACTATGAAAGCAAACTAAATGAAATGCAACAACAAGGTCTTCAAAGCTTGGATGCAAGGATGTCTTCAAAGAGCTCCAAAACCTGCAGCATAATAATAGCATAAAATATGGATATGCAAATGAAGGAGAGAGCTCTCCTTTTATAAGAAATGAGGTGAAATGAACCATGGAGATTAAGAGGTAAAAGGTCTTAATCAGCGGTGGAGCTTGAAAGAGGAGCAATCCATGTGCACAAGTATCCTCCAATGAGAGTGAAGTGTTGACTTTTGAGCCTCATGTGAGATAAAAGGTGCTTTTTTCCTTTTTATAAAATAGGAATAATGCTTTATTTGTGCAACTTAGGATAAGAGGAAAGTGGGGGCTTTTTATTTAATTAAAAGGGGAGGAAATATTCCTTTTAATCAAATAAAGACTTAGGATAAATGGTTAGCCCGTAGGATAAAAATCCAATATATGATCGAAATTAGGACTTGATCAAGAAATTGATATTGTTGAAAATATTGATTAATGATCAATAATGATTCAGGATTGATAAATTGAATAAATGGGGCCCAAAGTCTAGGCGACCATTTTTGGGTGCATACATTTGCCCCTCTTTGACTAATGTGTGATCGATTTGGGAACACATGTAGTCAAAGAATGAAGTTGGAATGTGAGATCGATTTGGGATCACAAAACAACTCAGATATGAGGTCGATTCGGGATCACATCTGGACAAACATAAACAAAAGCTTAGACCAACACTGTCGCTGCTAGGTGCAAATCAAGCTTTAGACAAAAACTATCACCGTCGCTGCTAGGCAATAATCAATGTCTAAAAATGGGAGATAAGAATCTCAAATTTTGAGCAAAAGCTCACAAAAGATGTCTGAATCAGGAAAATCAAGAGAATTAGGGATGAGAATCCCATAAATACTGCCCCCTCGGAATCGAAATCGAAATCAGGTAGAGAGGAGAACAGCGAATTGATAAGGATTTGATCAAATCTGAAGGAAATCACAATCGAATGTAAGGGTCAAATAGGTTAACCATTAGGCAATGAAACATGCCCCAGCGATGAGCTAGAAGAAAAGAGATAGGCGAATGAAAGACTAGAAAATTGAGAGACATGAAAAGGAAGGAATGACGATGCCCCAGCAAAGATAAAAAGATTAGGCCTCAAAAGATCAGCCAACTGCGCAGAAGGGGGGAAAGAATTTGAAACACGATTTTGACTATGAAGATGACCTCAGATTTCGATTTCGAGTCCGAAAATGGATCCAGGACGTCGAAATTAGCTAGGGGTGCAATTTTCGCGCAATTCCGAGGTGTTTTGAAAATTAGGTCAAAAAGTCAAAATGCTATAAAAGGGGTCAAAATGTCATTTTCAAAAATCATTTGTCTTTTAGTGATTTGAGAATTTCAAAGCTTTAGAGAGAGAAAATAGCTCAGCAGGCAGGAGTTCCCGTCCACAGGCATCGATTCAAGCGCGCCCGGTTGCATAACCGGCCACCACACTATCCTGCCCCGGTATGTTTTCGAAAAACTCAAGCTTTTTGACCATTTTTAGCATTTAATAGCTTTTTTAGCACGTTTTTTTCAAATTTTAAATTTCAAAATTTTTGGTTGTGCGAAATATCGCGCGATACTTTAGAAGTATCGCGCGCTTTGGGGAGAAGTATCGCGCGATACTTCGCGTGCCCCAAAAGTATCGCACGCTTTGGGCATCAGTATCGCACGATACTGGGCGAAAGATCGCGCGATAGCGGGCGAAGTATCGCTCGACGTAAGGTTTATCACCCTACTATAGGGAGAAGTATCGCACGATACTTCTCCAAAAAAGAATATCGCCCAATTGAAAAATTTGATATTTAATGCATTTTTGAGCAAAAATGACATGGGTCTAGACAATGTTACGTTTTTTTTAAGATGTTTTATACTGAGTTTTTTTTTTTTTGGACATCCATCATGATATGTGCTAACAACGGGTTTGGTTTTGGCTTGCAGGAGGTTTTTCCGGCGCTCATCATCAGAGCGCCGAAGGTGACAGGATTGCGGTGTGTCTGAGATCTGGATGATCCGGGCAATGCCGATATCAGGGCTATGGGATTCTGGTATCTGTTGAAGTACCCTTATATCCGAGCAGACCATGGGTTGTTGACTGCGCTGGCCGAGAGATGGCACAGCGAGCACAACACCTTCCATCTACCTACTGGAGAGGCATCGATCACCTTAGAGGACGTCTATAGGATCCTTCGAGTTCCATGCCACGGAGAGCCTGTAAGTATAATCATGTTTTGAGATATAATCATAAATGTAATGTTTCCATGTGATGAAAACTAACATGATTTGTTTGTTGTCACAGGTATACTATGATCAGGACATCACTGAGGGGCGCCGGTTGATTCAGGAGATGTTTCAGGATGTGACCATCCTAGACAGGCATGTCAGCTGGGAGCGACTACTTGATGACTTCGGCCGAGACTATCCGGTGCCATGTATTGTGGCATCGATCATTTCACAGATCCTAATGACTGATCGCAGTCAGAAGGGATTCCCACTCGGATGGGGCAGACTACTGGTAGACTTGGTAGGCAGGCCCCGACGGATGGCATGGGGGCCTGCTATCCTAGCAGAGATGTATCATGAGCTGCATGAGATCGTCTACAGGGACGGTCGGACATGGGCGTGTGGTGCCATCCTGGCACAGGTATGGGCATGGGAGCACATTGTTGTGGTGCGCCCCAGGGTTCAGCCGAGGGAGAGGAGGTACCCCTTCATTTATAGGTACATCGAGTTCATATCACATGCCCATTCAGGGGATGTGACCTACTATCGGCGGATTCTGGATGAGATAGCCTCATTCACATCGAGGCCGTACAGGGAGGTTGAGGTTTGGGGGGATGCAGATGAGGAGCTCAGTTATATGCTATGCAGTCGACCACTGGTGGGTCGATATGCGGATATCATAGAGAGGTTTTGCATCAGCCGGGTGTGGCGGCAGTTCGGGAGGCAGCAGCGAGTCTCGACAGAGACTACCACATATGCCAGGGCCAGAGACGAGGAGGGGCATGGGTGGCTACCCATGCTGGATTATCAGCAGGCTGTCGCAGAGACAGCAGCTATCAGGAGCGAGCCTTGGGATTATTTCCCAGATGTGGCAGACGCAGGGGCTGATGGAGCCTACAGAGCAGAGCGGTGGAGGGTACCATTCCCTCGATTTACAGTATCAGATGCTCAGGTGCTAGCGCCGGGAGGAGAGGGAGGAGACGGAGGAGACGGAGGAGACGGAGGAGAGGAGGGAGGAGATGGAGGAGATGGTGGGAGGGGGAGAGGGAGGAGGATGGAGAGAGGAGAGGGGTCGGGATCAGGTGGCCGGAAACGGTCACGGGGACAGAGATCAGCCACTCCTGAGGAGGAGGCGAGACCAGCTCGCCGGCAGGCAGAGGTACAGCAGGAGCAGCCTGCGGGGGGAGAGGACCTGAGAGCTCAGATATAGGCTCGGGAGACCGAGATACAGCAGCTGCGGACCACTATAGCTGTGAGAGATCAGCAGCTCCTGGATCTGAGGGCAGAGCGGGATCAGCAGATAGCTGATCTTAGAGCAGAGATAGCACGTCGTGAGGCGATGGCACAGACCGAGGCACTGGAGCTCCGATGGGAGTCAGCGCGAGCTGCTTACTATCACGGGTTATATCTGCAGGCCGTCCCAGAGGGTGAGAGAGCACCATCATACTCTCAGCGGGCAGGGGTATCAGACGTGGCATTTGATAGGAGAGCTATGCCTCCTCCTCCACCACGAGCTCCTCACGAGGGTGGTAGCGAGTCTTAGGGTTAGGTCTTAGGTTGTTTGGACATATTTTTGAGACTTTTGATCCAGATTTTGGGATCTCATATTGTATATCATGACATTTATTGATTTATGAGATTACTGGATGTTCGGTATATCATGTGTATTTGTCTCACTTGTGATGGATGTATCAGTTTATGTATATTGTCTTGTCATTTTGCTCAAAATACTTATGTATGTGCTTATGTATGTTCTCTCTCATAATTGTATGTTTAATTCTCATATGTATGATGTGGACTAATATTTTTTTTTTTGAAAATGACGGTTTTTGATATAGATATGATGATGTGATTAACCCCTTGTGATGAACAGGAACAGGTTCGAGATGAAAAAGACAAGGAGCGAAAGACATGATCAAGAAGGAGAGAAAGTGAGCGCAGTTGACTAACAGGTCCATGTAGGATGAAAAGGAGAGCTCTTTCCATATGCAAAATGCAAGACTAGACTAACATGAACCTAAAAATGCAAGCTACTATGAATGTGGTTGACTTGCAAGGTCACAACGCTTATAGACATCTAATTATCATCATCGAGTGCTATTAGTAGCGTCGTAAGATCATACAATGCACACTAGCATAACTATGTGGATATAAATATGATCTTTATCAGATAGAAATGTGGAAATCTCACCTAGGCATCAAAGACATATAGGTCAAGATGACTAATGCAGTGAGATTACCTAAGTTTTGATATGGCGAGATTATGCTTATATCAAGACACATGAAAGTCAGGATAGCTAAAAGCATGCACTCGCAAAACAGTCAAGGATAATACCTTGTCAATCCATAGTGTCAAGTAGGACCAGCATAAATGCTCATGACAGTTAGGATCAACAAAATATACCCACAAGCAGATAAAGAAAGAAAACATGTTCTCATTCCCTCAGTCTTCTAGCTATGCATCATCGAAAACTTCTTAGGGAGAGACCACTCATCAAAGAAATCCTCATAGACAACACACAAAGAAAAATAAAGTCATCATATCGCCAGCGAGTTGATTGTTTAAGTGCGTGTGTGTTGGTCATAGAGTCAAACTCTGAGTATCATATCTGCAAATGAGAAATATCGCAGCATGCGAGACTGTTGGGTAACACATCTGATAAGTGTTAAGAAACACTCGACGCAAGGGTAGTGTTGAAAAACACTGTTTGGGGTGGTGTTGAAAAACACCTGTTGTGAAATGCCCCAAGAGACAAACGCACCAAAAGGACCTATGCGAACAGTTATGCCCCCTAGACAAAGACAAAGACCAATTCCAGACTAGGCCAAATAAGGTCAAGGTATGATGGGAAGTGGTTAAGTGTCGAGGACGCATGCTAACAAATAGGGGTACAAAGGCCTCAAGTAGCGCCTGTTTCCAGGTTTTCACTACTTGGAATCATTTTTTTTCATTTTTTCATTTTTTTTTTTGTATTTTTGCTACCAAGGCGCCTATTGCTAGGTTTTCACCAAGGCACTTTTTTAATGTTTTTGATTTTTTTGAATATTTTGATTTTTTTGTGTTTTTTTTCAGGACTTTTTATGCTTTTTAGAATTTTTTCAGCATCATATATCAATTTTTTTAGAATTTTTTCAGGACCAATAAGATATATACAAAAGATGCCCCCAGACAGAACGGGCATCAAGGATAGAACTTCTTAAGGTGCACAATGTTGATGGGATCAGGGAGCTGTTCTCCATCAGGATCTGACAGTAAATACGCACCAGTACCAAAAGCAGCTGTGATGACATATGGTCCAAGCCAGTTAGGTTCAAACTTGCCCTTTTGCTCTCTGTTTTGTTGGTTCTTAGGGTTTTCTCGTAAAACAAGATCACCTATTTGAAATTCTCTAGGGCGAACCTTCTTGTTGAATGCCTTGGACATACGTTTTTGATACGCTCTCATATGATCAAAGGAAGCCTTACGCTTCTCATCTAGAAGTTCTAGTTCCTGCAACCTCATGGCACGGTAATCCTCATCTGTAATCAATCCTTTGAGTGAGACTCTGAGGGATGGTATCTCGACTTCTAAAGGCAATATTGCTTCAGCGCCATAGGTGAGAGAGAAAGGAGTGGCTCCTGTAGGTGTGCGAATACTTGTTCGGTAAGCCCATAGTGCTGGATTGATTTGTAAGTGCCAATCCCTACCATTCTTGTGTACCATTCTATGAAGAATCTTAAGAATGGTTTTGTTAGAAGCTTCTGCCTGTCCGTTTCCTTGTGGGAAATATATGGAGGACCAATGTTGCTTGATTTTAAACTTTTTTCATAGGTGCTTTAGGTCTTTATTCTTAAATTGACCTCCATTGTCAGTAATGATCTCAGAAGGCACTCCAAATCGGCAAATGATATGGTTCAAGATGAACAAAGAAATGGTCCTTCCTGAAGCAACAGAAAGTGGTACGGCCTCCACCCATTTTGTGAAATAGTCAGTGGCAGTAATAATGAACTTGTGTCCACCTGATGAGTTGGGGTGAATTTTCCCAACCAGATCAAAGGCCCAGCGCTGAAATGGCCAATGAGAAATAGAAGGAATTAGTTCCCTAACCGGAGCATGAACCAGGTTGCCGTGTTTCTGACATTTTTCACATGACTTAGCAAAGGTGACTGCGTCTATCTGCATTGTGGGCCAATAATATCCCACCCTAAGCAACCTTCGGGCCATGGCCAGACCATTAGAATGCCCACCACAAATGCCCTCGTGGATGTCAGCTAACGCTTGGTTGGATTCCTCCTTTTCCAAGCACCTAAGGAGTGTCCCATCTAAACCCCTTCTATATAAGTCACCAGAGATGAGGGTGTGGCGAGAGGCGTTATGGATGAGGTTTCGGCGTTCGGAGCGGGTGAATGTGTCAGGGATGATGCCATCACGAAGATATGAATAGATAGCACCATATCGGGAAGACTCGTGTGTGATAATGGCACAAATGACACGGCTTTCAGATGAGTCAAAGATGGGATGGTGTAGCTCTTCCACCAGGAATTCAAATCTGGATTCATGTGTCTCCAACTGAAGAAGTGAAGCTAATGTGGCCATGGCGTCTGCAGCTTTGTTCTCTATCCTAAGGATTTGTTGAAACGTCACAAAGGTGAAATAGCGTTTCAAAGAATCAACCATCTTTTTATAGGGTATCAATTTGTCATCCTTGGTTTGATACTCTTCATTGTCATCCACGGTGGGCGCCAGAAATGTACACACTAAAATATGCACTTCTATGAACCATTACATGCAAGGTTGCTCAAGAATGAGGCCTCACAAAGCGGCTCATAGCTCTCTATGCATGGAGTTGCAAGGGACTATGAGTTTTGCTCTCAGCTAGAGCTACAAGAAAGTGACCTTGCTAGTCAACCATACAATGAGAGATTCAAGTGAAGACAAGGGCAAAAATGCCAATATCTCCAAGAATCTAATATGTGATGCAATGCAATGCAACTAGCATGAATGTGCAAGCTAAGCTAAATGATAACAATGCAATGCTTGAAAAGAAATCTAATCTATGAAAGGAAAGTGCAAACTAAACTATGAAGGAAAGTACAAGTCTTACAATCCCTCCTAATTAAGCTATGTGAGATTAATCTATTGCATAAAGAAAATCTATACTAAGGATGTCATGATTATGCAACTATGAAAGCAAACTAAATGAAATGCAACAACAAGGTCTTCAAAGCTTGGATGCAAGGATGTCTTCAAAGAGCTCCAAAACCTGCAGCATAATAATAGCATAAAATATGGATATGCAAATGAAGGAGAGAGCTCTCCTTTTATAAGAAATGAGGTGAAATAAACCATGGAGATTAAGAGGCAAAAGGTCTTAATCAGCGGTGGAGCTTGAAAGAGGAGCAATCCATGTGCACAAGTATCCTCCAATGAGAGTGAAGTGTTGACTTTTGAGCCTCATGTGAGACAAAAGGTGCTTTTTTCCTTTTTATAAAATAGGAATAATGCTTTATTTGTGCAACTTAGGATAAGAGGAAAGTGGGGGCTTTTTATTTAATTAAAAGGGGAGGAAATATTCCTTTTAATCAAATAAAGACTTAGGATAAATGGTTAGCCCGTAGGATAAAAATCCAATATATGATCGAAATTAGGACTTGATCAAGAAATTGATATTGTTGAAAATATTGATTAATGATCAATAATGATTCAGGATTGATAAATTGAATAAATGGGGCCCAAAGTCTAGGCGACCATTTTTGGGTGCATACAAGTAGGAGCTGAAAGAAATACTTGAGCATATGCTTCTAAAACTTGTTCCTCTACTTCATAACCAAGTGGATGAATCCACTTTGTTCTAGGTACAACTACCTCCATGCATGTTGTATCTATTTCAACCATAAAACAAATACTATCCTTGTATTTCTCAACAATGTTCTCTGGAATTTTGTACCTCATTTGCATCTTAGCCCTGAAGGTCTTCAATTCCAATGTAATGTAATCTCTCAATATACTTTCAATGGATGCTTTGTAAGATATATGTGGCATGGTTGGAATGGACTTGTCCAAATATGAATCTGATACTTTTCCAACTATATGAAGGTACATGTAAATGATTAAAGACCCAAACCTGAATATCTTGGTCTTATCATGCTTGATTGCCTTGATGTTATCAATCAACTGTGTGTGCAAGATCTCACACAGATTGAAATCTCCATCTTCCTTCACAAGTCTAATGGCTGCTAGAATTGTGCCCGCAGACACACTATTCACCCTATTGGTGTGATGAAACCTATATCCAAGTATCATGGACATCAATTTGATGTCAGCTTGCTCAATAGGATCAATTGTCATCCTGTGCCTATCACTCCTTGACTTACATGTTTTCTCAACAATTTTTATGACATCCTTGCCCACATGAAGGATAGCACCAGTCTTAGATAGACATGTCATCTCATATATTAGGTCACTAGTGATTCTTACTGGCACACCACCTATCCAAAATAGGTCATCATGAATTCTGCTCAGAATTATTTTAATCCATTATGTCTCATAGAACTCATATGTCGTAGCATACTCCACTATAGGGTGATCATTCCACTTCACATATTCATCTAAGAAGATTTTGTTTGGTTTTAGCATGGTTTCCATGTGCGCCCTTAGTTTGTCCAATCCTAATAGTTCCTTCTTGCAGTAAATGTATGCCCTAATGTCTTCGACGTGCATAACCCCCATAGGCGTGTGGGAGAATGCTCCCTCTAAGTCATCTAGAATAGACTTAAATGGATGCTTCTTAAACACATCTTTTTTTTTTGAAACATCAAATACTATGGGAGTGGCCATCACTTACTTGTTTTATCACTTTCCAACTATTCTCTGAGATAATCTGAAGACTTCTGAATCAGTATGATGAACTAGGGTTTCTGCAACCAATCAAATGAACTGCTAATCACTGATAGATCAATCTACAAGTCTTCGCAATAACTTCTAAAGCTCTTTCTGCTCTCCAATCACTCTGAGTTCGAATGCAATAAGTAATCAAAAATCTTTCTATGTACTTAAAGTGAAAATTTTGCCATTAATGCTTTTCGCATAAACCAGGCTATCACTTAGAAGTTTCTATCTTCCATTCTGTAAAGAATCAACTAGTGTGCTCTTGTACGAAGGTTTCTCTAGTCTCCAAAAGCTTAAGTCCAAAGGTGCATACTTTGAGAGTGAGTATACCAGCCACGCAAGGGTCTAGAGCTAAATTAGCTCCCCCTATGACCCTAAGGGCCATTCATCCAGATGTAGAGGGTGCATCCACTATGGATGCATCCAATACATTTTCATCAACCTAGTCCTTTTTTTTGACCAAATCAATCTCACATCCTCTGAAGCTTTCACAAAATTGACTTCTCCTTCAGGACCAAAAATTGGTTCTTTGGACTTTTTAGGGATTTCCTGACCTTGCATCCTTGATCTACAGAACTTTGAGATATGTCCAGCCTTGTTACAAGAGTGACAAATGACTGGAGGCCTTATGTTCCTCAACGCATTGACATGGGTCACCATCTTACATTGTTTAGTTGAGTGACCATTATAGTTACATATCTGACATGTAACATTATGAGAGCTTCTTACATTTGATTGATTCTAATTTCTTTGATTATGAGTCCTATTCTTTTAGCTTGTCTTGCAATTTATAGCTCTATGACCAAATTTATTGCATGAATAACAATAACCATTGAAAGGTCTTACCTCTATACAGTTCCTTGCTATGTGTCCATGCTTGTTACATGCATAACAAGTGTGGTCTATAGGCTTGCGCTCATTCTTAGGTGGTTTAGTATGATCCTTGGTCTGACTTCTAGTCTCTTTAGCATCTGAGATGCCTTATGGTGCTTTCATTCTCGTTCACATGTTATCAATCTAATTTTGTGCTTCATTGTATCCAATGTAGCTAGTATCTCCTTTAGCTCTTCTTGCATATAATTGAGATTCTATTAAATCAGAACTGGTGTGTAATTTATCAATGTGATTCTTAGCCTCTTTCAATTCAGATTCCAATCTTTCCTTTTTGTTTCTTAGTTCTAATATTTCCATGTTTTCTTGCCTCAATTCTTCATTCAGTTGAAGGTTCTCTTTGACCTGTTCATCATAGACTTCCTGATTGTTAGTCAGCTTATCATCAAATTCTTCAAGTTGTTCTTTTAAGGATTTATTTTCTTCATTCAACTTCTTGACCATTTTCCCTAGATCACTGGTAGAGCATTCTTTCAAATATTTCCTTAGCCTTTTGATGACTAATTGAGCATCACTGAGTTTTTCCCTTAGTTCTTCAGTTTCTCTTTCAAACTTTTCCAGGTCTTCAAGAGAAGCTTCCAAATTTATTTTCAGATGTTTCATTTCTTCTTTTTCTATGATCTCCTCAAGTGGTTAAACTTCTTTGCTGAGGACCAGAGCTCTGATACCAATTGTTAGGAATGGGAACACTAAGAGGGGGGGATGAATCAGTGTTCACTAATATTTATTTTTTTACTTTAATCTTTAAACTGAACTTAAATGCTTAAGTACTGAAATGAACATCAACATAAACATGAAACACAAAATCAACACATAACACCAATATGGTTATGGGGAAACCCAAATAGGTAAAAACCCTGGTGGGAATTGACACCCACTAATATTTTGTACTAGTGTTTAGTTATCCTTGTTAGAAGATCCTTAACCCTGTTAGGAGTTGCTTTACAATGTATTAAGTACAGTAGACCTTGTCAAGGGTCAAACCCTGTTAGGAGTCTTTTACAATAGTCCATGTTGGGGGAGTGGATGCACTATCCTAGAGCTCACTACTCAAGTGGTGAAGGCTACAATCTTCTGATCTCAGATACACACTATATCTGCTAGATGAATTGTTACTATGACACTGGTTCTTAGATCAGTTCCTTTGGTGCATTGATGCTTTGACCTCTTACAAAGCTCTAATACATCTTATAGACTCTTCGCACACTTCTGCTCTGCTTATTACAACTTTGTATTAACTTCCATACCAAATACAATGGGCGCATCTCATATTTATATGCGCATACAAAATAAACAACTAGGTTGGCCCTTAGACCTATTACATACAGCACTTCCAAATGAATTGGCTCAAGCGTGTTTACAAAAAAACATGTACATATGTCGAAAACCTAATTACAATAGGTGCATAGCATTTACATTATTAGATTATAACCGCAACTCAAAATGCTAACAGTTGGCTACTTTCTCTATTCTTCATTGGCACACACTAGCTGTGCAACTTCAACTGCTTGTATCTTTCTCATACTTGCATATCTGATCATGCACTCATAGACTAAGCATGATTATAGTCTAACTAACTTAACTTCTAGGGTGCACACCATAACTCAGTTGTACACACATGCACTGATGCTCTGAGCTACAGGAACTTTGTACACTGTCCAATCTTCAACACTTAATAGATTTCTGATCTACTCATCAAGTGCGTTGACTCCAAACTACTATATGACTTTGTTTCCATAATGACAACACTATATTAAGTCATATACATTAGTATAGATAACTTACCAATAGTTTGCATTAGGACCGTAGTTAAGGTTCCAGCGAGTAGCGCAAAAATGCCTTGATGAAGGGAACGTGGCGGAAGAGCTGGTGGTGTGACACCTAAGGTTAGAGCACTCCAGAGACAAGTGTGAGCATTGCAAGAAGAGATTTGAAGAGGAATGAATCTTAATGTCAGAGACGAAAGAAAGGATGAAGCTAAAGAAGGAAATTCTGAAGAAGTCAAAATTATGAATCAAGAAGAAGAAAGACTTTTCCAAGCCATTTCCAAGATGGGGAAAAGACCTAGATTGAGGTTCCTACATTTTCAAGAAATCTTAACCCAGAGGAATTGATCCACTGGATCAATGAATGTGAAGAATATTTCAAGTATGAAGATATTGAGGATCCTGATAAGGTCAAGTTTGTGAAGGCCAGACTGAAGGGTCATGCAAAGATCTAGTGACAAGAGATTCAATTGGAGAGAAATAGAAGAGGAAAGGAGAAAATCACAAGATGGGATCGAATGGTGTACAAATTCAAGTGACAGTTCATTCCTATTGATTATGAGCTTGACCTACTGAAGAAAATGCAAAGTTTGAAGCAAGCAGGAAGATCTGTTCAGGAGTATATAGAGGAGTTTTATTGAATCCTCATCAGAACAAGCCATGCGGAAGCTAATAAGGAGAAATTTGTACGTTACCTTAATGGTTTGAGGTTGAGCATTCAAGAGGAGTTGAATTGGGCTCGAATGAACAGTATTGAAGAGGCATACCTGTTTGCCCTAAAAGTAGAGGAAAAGTTGAACAAGAAGTTTGAGAGCAGACAAAATGGAAGAGGTCATGGTGAAAGATCTGGTGGACGGTCATATGGAGGCTGAAATGAAGATCCGAAAAAGAAGGATGAGGCTAGTAGCAGTCAAAATCAAAGAGGAAATAATTCCAATCATTTCCATCATCAGAATAATAAAGATCAGAGAGGAAGAGGAAGAGGAAGAGGACAAGGATCTAGAAGAGGAGGCTTCCGTGGAACATTTTTTCACTGTGAACAGCTTTAGTGTCCATATTAGTCATAATTTTAACGCTCCTGAGTACTATTTTGATGCAAATTCCATACGACTGATGGTTTAACCGTCGAAAATGTCACTGGACAACTATTGGACATGCTCAATTGTGACGCCCATTTTTGACGTAGATGCTATACTACTGGTGGATTAACCATCACACATATCACCACACAACCATTGCAGATGGTATATTTTTACAAGTTGCGATGAGGATGCTATACTACCAAAAAATTTACCATCGCACATGTCACCGCACAACCATTGTAGATGCTACCTTTTCGACGCCTGTGTATGACGTAGATGTTATACAACCAACGGATAGATCGTCACAAAATTTATCGCACAACCATTGGAGATGTTCAATTTTTTATGCCCATTTGTGATGAGGATGTGATACTACCGACGTCGGGGATGTCGCAAAACTATCACACAACCATTGGAGATGCTTCATTTTTTATGCCCATTTGCGATGGTGATGCTATACTACTGATGGATTAACCATTGCCAAAGTTGAGGGAGACATTATAGTACTGATGGTTTCACCATCATAAAACCCACCACACAACTATTGGTTAACCGTCGAGGATGCTTTACTTCTAATAGATGTGCCATCAGAAATTCCATATTGAATTGTGTATTTGTGTTCTCCTTTTTTACTGATATTGATGTCGGAAAGGTGATGGTTACTATTTATGTTTCCATTTTTTATGCAATAACTCTGACATCGCATTTTGTCGAATATTCGACAGATGGTCGTTGAATATCTGACAGATTGTTATCGAAATTAGGCCTCAAATGTGCTAGTGCTACAATATACCTCTCTCCTAATGTAATGGAGCTTTTCTCTTTGTATTCCTCCCCTTGAGTACAATATTTTTTTCTTAGATAATTTTCGCTCTAAGGATTACATTCTACAGATATAGAATAATGCAATAAAGTGCTCCCCCTAGACCAATTCTTCTCTTTAATTCCTTAGCGATGCGAAAGATATATCACTTCTCTCTTTTTTTAATACAAAAATGTATTCTTTGGAATGGATTTGGTAAATATGATTTCAACATACTATTTTGTAGTTACATATTCCAACTCAAATTCTTGATTTGGAACCTTTTCTCTCAAAAAATGATACTTAATAGATATCTATTTTTTCTTTGAATACATCATTGGATTATTTTAGATGCTAATTATGTAGTGCCCCACTAGGGAACCCATGAGAACTTAACCTAACCATGCTACTAAGTTTGCAGAATAATTTTTTTTTCTAAAGTTAACATACAAGAACATCAAAGTTTAACAATGCGGAAGCAATACAATGAAATATACAACTCACATAGATTACAACTCTCTGTTAGAGTAATCATACTTTATGCTTATTAATTAAATCACTTTGGTTTAATTAATTAAGTCATTTATTACTCTATTTACTTAAGCTATCTTTTAGGTGCATTATAATTAATATATTTATTAATTATAATGTGCAACCTAGCTTTATTTTTTGCTTTATAGCTTTAGGGTTTTATTGTTCACCTATATGGTTGAACCCTTTGTACATTCTTTTTAGATAATTCACTTATTGGATCATAATAGAGATTGCTCTTTGCATGTCCATAAGATGTCTCTGGCTTTTTGGCCTCCATGATTTTTCTTGCTTCTGTGCTTTGCTTCTTCCATGTGACAGGGTTATGCATGCAGGTGTTCTTGGGAGATTAGTATTTCACCTAATATAACATGGTATCAGAGCCATCTTGCTTCTCGCTGTTCGTGTTTTGTTGAAGTGTTTTAGAAGCAGGAGGTTTTCAAGGGTTTCAGGAGTTTTTTTTGTGGATCTGGGGGGGAGCCGAAATTTGGCTCACCTTGGGCAAAAACGGACACCACCATTGTGTCCGGAAGGCCCAAGAACCCCTAAATCCATATAAAACTTGTCCATTTTGGACACAGTGACATCTGAGGCAAATTTTTTTTGCATACCAAGGCCGTACGGCCCTGGCACGCACTCCGAGACGGCGATTTTCAAAAAAAAATTATTAAAATTTTTTTTAAGGGGCGGCCTCCCGGGCGCCACCCAGCGGCCACCCGGGCGCCACCCCGCGGCTCCTCTGCCGCCCCGCTGGCCTCCTCAGCCGGCCCCGCTCCGCGGCCCGCCCAGCCGCCGCCCGCGCCCGCGCCCGTGCCGCCGCCGCCCTTCGCGGCCTCCGCTCCGTCGGCCTCCGCTCCGTCGGCCCCCGCCGCCCGCGCCCGCGCCCTCCGCTCCGCCGGCCCGCCCACCGCCGGCACCAGCACCAGCCCCTGGTCGCCCACATGACCCGGGGTTTCCTGATTCAGCCCCCAGGCCCTCTGCTGACGTCAGCATGACGTCAGCAGACATGCTTTTTAATTTTTTTTAAAAAATTTGCATGTTTTTTTAGGGCTCTGTTTTAAGGGTAATTGGGCTTTTTTTGCCATATCTTCTTCATCTGGAGGCGTATTTGGGAGTTTTTTATATCATCGGAAAGCTCTTTCCGAGACAAACGCAATTATGGAGGTTTCTTTTCAAGTTTTTTGCCTCGTTTTTCGTACCATGCCTTCGAAGGCAGGACTGCTTTTTTGCCTTCCTGGAGCACCTGATGCTTTTTTTGGCATAACTTGCTCATACGGAGGAGTTAGTGGGCGAACGAGACATCATCGGAAAGATGATTCTGAGACGGTCGTTTTATACGAAGAGCTTTTTTCCAGATTCTTCTTCCATTTTTCGCACCAGGCTGTTGAATTCAGAGGTTTTCTTTTTCAGGTGCCTGCCAGAGCACCTGTCACTGTTTTTGCCGTAACTTGAGCATACGATGGCATTTTTTGCCAAACAAGATATCGACGGAAAGCTGGTTCCGAGACCTTTCTGTTTTTTTCAGTTTGGTTGTTTGATTTTTCCGTTTGCAGGGGTTTTCTGCCAGTCAAAGTCACGGGTACTTTTTGCATTCCGGACACTATATCTCTCACATCCGGGCTCAATTTTCAGCAAACTTGGTATTTTCGGAAAGCTGGTTCAGTGTGCTATTCAGTGGCAGAGGTTATTTTTCTAGATTCTACTCCAGGTTTTCACTCCTCTGAGTTATGCAGTTTATGCCCTCTGGTGGAGTGCTTGGTTCTACAGGTCCGGGGATCTCTTCTTCTGAGTTCATAGCTCACTCTTCTTTCTGTCTTTTGAGCATTGTATGCTTCTCTTCTGTTGCATTCTTTTTTCTGTAAATGCACTGAGATAAAGTGCCTACTTTTGCATATCTGGGATCTTGTACTCCTTGTGTTTGTTTGTACTCGCACTCAGTTATAAAGTGCCATGGGGGGATTCTGATGCATTTGCCACTATAGGCGCATCCACTCTTGTCAAGTGAGCGTACCTTCCATGACATTAGCCCATATAGACTGTGTCTATGACACCGCCCTTTATCCTGTGCTTGTACCTTCTTTTGCACATAGGTGTTCCTGTTTCTTCTTCTTGCAGATGTTTCTGGCATTGCATTTCAGTGTTCCTGTCACCCCGTTCAGCATTATGGGGGGGTTCACCTGTTGGCTCTATTGCTTCCTTGGTTCGGTTGAGTGATCTACGTATTCAGTTTTTGTTCCTATGTACTAGGCGGATGCAGTGGCTAGGCACCTATGCATTTCGGTGAGATGGTTCATCTACTATATAGACACTCATTCATTCCTATTTTGGAGGTCACCTCTTTGATTGATCAGCTCTTCAGACTTTGTCTTCTCTACCTGGTCATGCACTTCAGTGGGGGTTCCAGCAGTTTCTTCTGACAATGTTTGCAGCTTCATGCTTCGGAGATGCTTCATGCTCTTTCTTGTTCCTTTCTTTGGGACATTCCCTAGATTGGAGGCTTTGTTTCCTTCATCTAGTTTATTTTCTTGTACTGGGTACCTGATCAGGCCTTGTTGCCGGGACCCATTTTCTGCTTTCATAGCTGTGCTAGGTTAGCTTCCCTCTTGAGCTACGCTTAAGGGGGGGTGTTAGAGTAATCATACTTTATGCTTATTAATTAAATCACTTTGGTTTAATTAATTAAGTCATTTATTACTCTATTTACTTAAGCTATCTTTTAGGTGCATTATAATTAATATATTTATTAATTATAATGTGCAACCTAGCTTTATTTTTTGCTTTATAGCTTTAGGGTTTTATTGTTCACCTATATGGTTGAACCCTTTGTACATTCTTTTTAGATAATTCACTTATTGGATCATAATAGAGATTGCTCTTTGCATGTCCATAAGATGTCTCTGGCTTTTTGGCCTCCATGATTTTTCTTGCTTCTGTGCTTTGCTTCTTCCATGTGACAGGGTTATGCATGCAGGTGTTCTTGGGAGATTAGTATTTCACCTAATATAACACTCTCAAGGGTTCCTCGACAAAGATTACGTAAGTATTAATTAATTAATTAAGATTATATATAATTACAAAACTCATATAAACAAATGAACGATAAATGCAACCTCACATAAAAGATAACATAGATACAACTGGTACCATAAGGTATCCATAATAACCTACATCCATTGCACATGTCGTAGGGTATGTAATACAATAACTGAAAAGAAGTACACATGATAACTCTGAATGACTGATACAATGATACAAGATCACAAAGAAGAAGAAGAAGAAGAAGAATACAACTCCATCAATGAAGATCAAGAAGGAACAACTGCCACAGGGATCATCCAGCACTAGTACATGAACGTCAGAATCTCAAATGGTAAAAGAATCACTACCACCCGACCTCGTGAACCTAAATGGTCCACTCCCACTATGCTGAGGAGATAACAACAGATACCACTCGGATAAAAAACATCAATAGAACAAGCTAAGGAAAGGGTCCTGAAGGCTTTCTATCTCAAAAAGGTACCACCACTAATGATAAAGAGAATATAATAAACATCAAATACCAACACTTACCAAAACACCAAATACTAGAATATCGAACAAATAAAAAATAGACCACGAGGTAATAATGAAATAACAAAGATACACCACCACTAGAGGAAAATGCAAAAAAATATGGAGGAGAGTTAGGCTACAACTATGGGAGTGTCATCACATGGACATCTACTTGAGTTACCCTGGACTGGTCACACTGGACCTCGGACCCTCAAGCATTGAGTTACCCTAGACTGGCCACTCTAGGCCTCGGACCTTCAATACGACCCATGTGAAACTAGAATACCCTCTCATGAAAATAAGGAATTCTAATCATACCTACTCTCTAGGTATCATCCCATTCCCAGCCTTAGCCTAAACAAGCACTCAAGGCATAGGCGAGGCATAATCTCTAAATTATCTTTTTAATGAACTCTCCAAATTTTAATTAGTATGTTATCACTTATTAACAAACTTACGATAGGTTACCCTGGTACTGACCACTTTGGGTTTTGGACCCCTATTGTAAGTCACTCCCCTAAGATGCACCTATTTAACCTCCCCTAGGCTCACAAGTCACTAACAATCAAACAAGTCTCATAAAAGATATCAAGGACACACTCTGGTCCTCAAACCAAAATGTCGTAAGCACTCTCTCAAAGAGTTTTACATAACCATAAGATTCCACAAAAGAGAATCATAGAGAAAACTTCACATAAGGTTGGGTAAAATAATCAATTACAACATAGTTCACCAGGCAAACAACCATGAACAATAAGACATCAAATCCCCACCTCTGTAATTACATTCCCACTATCTGACAATATAACCCCTCAAAACCACAACATAGGATAATAAAAGATCAATCAGAACTTAATTAAAAATAAACTAGTAACATCCACGTTTGATTCAAAACAAAATGACATTATCAAAAATCTTTACTAATCTAATCAATCAAATTCACATAACAAACACTTGCATGGCTAAACACCCACATTTAAAACTTAAACGCAAAATTTATTCCTTTAAACCAAATAAGTCTTTTAAATACTAAGACTAATAAATATGCAAAAGAAGACACCAACGTCCAATTACCCATAGAGATGTACAATAAGTTGTAATTAAAATACGTTATCTCACTAACATTTTATAATTAAATGTAACATATAGGCCTAAAAAGTGCACATGCAAAGTTACTAAACAATTTAACCCAAGTTAAATAAATAAAGCAACTTTATTATAAAATAATTTCCTAATTGATATTCATTTAATAATTCCATACAAAAGAACTAATTTTAAAATATCATCTTATAAATAAATTTACCCAAATAAATTATAAATAAAACAAAATTAATTCAATTACTCTTTGAAAGTTACACATACTAAAACAAAATTCCCTTTAATTAAAATAAACATTATATTTTAATTAATATAAAAAAAATCTTAAAATTTAAAATTAACATTAAAAATTTAATTAACAAATATTAAAATTAAAATAAATAACAAAATTTAATTACAAAAGTTACAAATTAAAATAAATAAAATAAATAAATAAAAGTGATTGGGGGATTGGACCCCACACACTCCCCTTTCCCTGTCACACGGTACCTAGGGTACCGTCGGCAGGGCCCTGTTCCATGTGGTACACACTAGTATCGTCAGCAAGGATGCCCTCTACCACATGGTACCAGTAGGTACTGCCGACAGGAGGACTATGTCCCCTGCTGCGCATGGGGGGGGGGGGGTTACGAAAAAATCCGTGCCCTCCCAAAAGTTTTAAATAGATTTTTTTTTTATAACAAAATTTCCTTTTTAAGATTTATAATTCCATTTTACATTAAATTTTATTAAATTTAATCTTAGCTTATTAAATAAAATCAAATTTATTCTATCTTAAATAAATAAATAAACAGTAATATATATACATATATATATATATATATATATATATATATATATATATATATATATACACATATATATATATACACATATATATATAGATATATATACATATACATATATATATAGATATATATACATATACATATATATATAGACATATATATATATACATATATATATATACATACATACATATATATATATATATACATATATATATAGATATATATACATATACATATATATATATACATATATATATACATATATATATATACATATACATATA